>CAJFCO010000030.1:5081093-5180793 GCA_904066015.1 Synergus gifuensis
GCTTTTGGAAATAATCATATTTTTAAGGCATCCAAAATTTTAAAATGATTTAAACTATCTAACTACACATTCAGAGCTACCCATATTCGAAAACAGCTTTCTTATTGTTACATAGTTTAAATTTTGACAGCTAAAAAATTCGAATTTAATAGCAACGAATTACTATTATAAAAATTTTCGTGTGAAGAAGTCTTTAGTGGTAAAAGAGCCAGAACTTTTAGTCCAGCTCAAAACTTTGTTCTGGTACTTATCTATTATATGCTTGAAGATAAATTATTGTAGCAAAGTATTCCGATGCCTCTACATGCAAAATGTCACGCGACGAGTATAAAACAAGTACCAATTACCGCGATGTCCGGCTATAACAACCACTTACTTTACCAACACTCATCTTTGAAGTATTCAGTTATACTATTAATCAAAATATGTGTGTTTTCTGTATATATTACAACTTGTACTACAATACTTGAATATTATATTTCAAATTCGTTTATAATTTTGCATTATTGGACTCTCAGAAAAATGTTTGATTCTATTTTCTATATGTATAGGATTTCAAAAAACTAATACATTTCAAAAAATTTCAAAGTTTAAGTATAAATATAATATAAATACTTAAATACTTGTTTACTTTTTATTTTAACATAATTTATGCTCTTCATAAATTCCATGAGACATCTGATCTGATTACTCTGCTAAATAATTTTCTATGAATGACAAATTTTTATTTAACTTTCATATTGAGAACTTTCAGTTATCGCAATTTAGAATATCTCCAAACTAAAATTTTCGTTGCATAGGAATTTCAATTATAATTTGAAGAGCGACGTTGCGACGACTGAAGGCTGTCGACGCCGCCAACAAAGAATTTTTCCTACCAGGAATAATTTGAATAACAAATGAGTATGTAAGGTAAAGAAATTGCGGAAAAATAAAGTTTTCACAGCGATGTCATACTTTATCCACGATTTTACACGAAGGATATTATCGTTACGACTAAGCATCATTTTTCTATCAGCAATACTAAATATAAATATTTTAAAACATAATCTTAATAGGACCATAATTCGCAATTCAAAACTATAAAATTTTCAATTTGTATTAGACAACTGCTTCAAGTTTACACTTGGAAAAATTAATTAGGATAAGATCCAAAAAAAAGAGAAGGAAAAATTTCTATAATTCCCACTGGAAAGAAAATTATAGAAAAAGGAATTGGAATTTCCTTCAATTATATATTAAGTATAATACACGAGAAAAAGTAAAAACTTGATATGAAATTTTATTCTCTGGATATTAAATTCATGGTGGCCATTGACCGGTAAAACCGCAAATTCCTTCAATTTTGAGTATCGGGAAAAAGCTGGGAAATAGTTGAGAATTTTTTTTGAAAACCGGATTTTAAAGAATTATTAACATCAAAAAAGTTGCAAAAGATGAATCAGGAAACAAAATTTTTAACGAGGAAACCGTGAATACAAATTTTCCCCATAAAAAAGGATGCTTAAGAAATAAATTTGAGTCAAGCTTTTTCTATTTCGTGTATATAATCTCTCGTATAATTTAATAATTTGCATTCCTTAATTCTTTGTTGGCAAACAGCTTAGAAAGAACGAAGCGAACCGCACATTTATCACCCTGTTATCTACGAAATACGTGTATTTTTTTAACGAAGGCGTTTCATGCGGAACCGAGCCTACCTCAACAACAACGACCTATCTCAAGCGATGAAATTCGGGAATCTTATTTTTCGCGATTTTTTAGTTGGTCCATGTGAAGTTTTTATTCAAAAAATCTGCTTTGATTGAATATTTCTACATTATTTAACATCATTTAATTTATTTAACATCTAAAACGTAATTAAAATCATTGAAGGATTCCATATAACTGCTAATTTTTCATTTAATATTATTCGTTATTTAATATTATGTAGTATCGATATTTTCTGAACCAGATCAATTTCTTATTAGGTAAAATAAGGATATTAATGAAATTAATAATTAGTAATGATTAATAGTAATAATAAAAATGAATTAGTCTAAATTTTCAATTAAACTAAAACATCTGAGTAAAAACTTATTAAAGCATTTAACAATTATATTTAATTTAAAAATCTCTTTTATAATTGATAATAATTATGAATTCTCTTGTTCATTGCTCATAATACCTATTCACCTATAGAAATTAAAGCTCATTGCCTCCATGTATACGTGCTGATTGCACGCACTCTAATAAATTGCTAATTTTGGTAATGCAATTCAAAATGAGCTCGAATGTCTCTGAAAATACTGGAATTGCATTGTCCTTCAGCACTCGCGCATTATTCAATTTAAATTAGTTATCTCCTAATTATTTATAGGTAATCTAGATGTAAAAGAGGGCTTCATTTTAATGAAAACTTAAAATTAATTAATTAAAACTTCAATTAAAATTACCTACAAAACCAAAAAAAAATCTCATAAAGATCTGACAATCTTGATTTATAATAAATTTAATATGTCGTTAAAGTTCTGCCGTTCAAATCAAGTTACATACATATGTTTTATCTGGTCATATTTTATGAGTGTTTTTAGCACCTATATTAACGATAGATTAAATATTTAATCGATTTCGTTTCGTCCATTCAGTTTTAAACTTCAAATATTGATTTTTAATTTAATGTTTCATAATCTTTATGATTTATCAGAAATTGTCCCTACGATTATTTTTAAAGAGTAAATTATGATTCAGTTTTATTTTATTCAATCATTAATAGTTTCAATTTAAAATGAATAAATTTTTTAAAGCTTTCCAATGAAGAACATTTCAATGTAAATAGTGAATAATAATTGACAAAGACAACCAATGGTCGGCCGACCTTGATAATTAACCTAATAGAATTAGAGCTTCAAAATCAAAACAATCCAAATATTACAACTTGACCTGGGAAACAAGTAATAAAGTTATTGAATTTACCTTTTCAAACGAGCTTGATTATTTTTACAGATGAAAGAAAATAATATCAAGGTCTTTAAATGGCAAAACAGAAATAAAGCAACGTTTCGAGGTGAGGTAAATAAAAAGGACAGTAAATAACTCCGGACCGGCGGACGGATGAGAGAAATAAATGCTCGAATTCAACACAGGACTTGGCTCGTTGGTTTCGTGACTCCTACACCTAACAACTTACCGTTTTGCGCGCGTGTATGAGCATATGACTTCCGGTTAGTGGTGGGGATGAAAGAGAGAGGCAGCCCTTTTTCCTCTCTCGTGTCTAGCACACTTCGTCGTCCTCTCTCTCAGATGTTGGCACGCTTCTTCATCTGTTGTAAGTCAACACGCTCCACGATCCAGTTTCCAGCCAATGACATAACCGGCTACCGGTCCCTTTTTCAACCTTGTGGACATTTCTCCCAATCCACAATGCTCCAAATAAAACGATGCCCCACTTCCTCACCGGTTACACACTCCTTTTTTCGAATCACGAAATAAATCTCGGTTCAATTATTTCGAGAGCCAAAACTTTCAAACTTGTCGCGATCTTTAATTTTTATCACCCCCTAAGTATTTCTTTTCCTAAAATAAACTCCTTATAAACTTCCTATACAAACACTTTTTAATCGTTAAACTTCACTGCACTTTATATAGTGACACGAAAAAAAAAACACTCCTCGATAAAAAAAAAGGAGCAACAAGTGTATCAAAAATTTGAGGTTAGGGATGATTTCGAATTTGGAGTTGTCACAAGGTCACGACTGTCCTACTTTTGTTTACGTCCGTTTGTTTTGTTTCGCGTTAATAATTCACTCGAGAATGTATACAATGGAAATTTCGAATCTAACGTTCGGATCTAGCTTCTTCTGTTTTAAAGTAGAACGAATAAAACGAGGTAATGAAACTTTCAAAGGATCGCGAAAGGGAAACACTAAATTTCACTTTGCAAATTGGAACTCGAGTGACCGTTACGGATTGTTTGAAACTTTTAATTTAAAATCGGAGAGAGTTTCACTTTTCTTCAGAGAATGCGTGATGTCTTGGACACTGCGGAGGCAGGTTACTCCGAAACTTGTTCCACGTGCCTAACAAGAGGGGAGGAATTCCGCTGACGATTCAAAGGACAGTGGTTGCCAAAAATTTTGCGGTACACGGCACTTTCGAATGCCGGTCACATCGCCGGCAATAACAGGAATGCCTTTACACGTCACGAACGAAAAAGTAACACTAGATACCACCAAGAGAGCACGAAACCGACTGACTGAACCGGCGGCTCCCGAGTTTAACGCGACAAGTTATTGTGGGTGGAAGTAGAGGGGTGAGAAACGCCGCCAGCGCTACTCGTGTCGAATTTCTGAACTTTGTCGCGACGCTTCTCTACTTTACCGACTCGACTATTAGGGGTAGTTTTTTCGGTTTTTTCAAAGTCAAAAATAATTTTTTTTAATTTTCTTCAATGTTTTTATAGAAATTCACATTTATAAAACTTACTTTATTTAAATTTATAATAGTGTTAATAATTTTCCGTATCAGAGACGATCAATAATTAAGGATAACGAAAGAATTCAGTATAGGATTATAAAAGATTTGTAAGGGACTTTTAAATTACGTAACAGTTTCATAAAGATACTTCCTTTAAATTATTAATTTGTTTACTCAACCAGCCAAGCTTCATAATAAATTCAATTTATATTTTTATTTTTAATATGTTTCATATGTATTTTTAGGCGGACTAAGCCATAAAAAATGTTTAAGCAAGTTAATAAAACTAAAGGTATGTAATTCACTCCTGATGTCAGGCAACCCAAAGTACTAAATTGTCTTCTGTAAAAATCTACGAGATTTTCCCTTTTTTAGTTTCTTTATCGCCAAGCCAAGTTTGCTGTCTGTCAAATCATAATTTAATTCAGGATGGCAATAACGGAAGGAGGTTTAAGAAAGGTGGAGACCGGAGGCAGCAGTATGGTTCTTGGGCTGAGGATTTATCGAAGGCGAAAGTCGATGCACTAACGATAGACGGAAAAGCGGAAACGAGATGAGGGTAACGAAGCGAGGGGTGAAATTGAAGATGGGGTGATGGGAAAGGAATAACCTTCCCTCGTCCTTATTCGAATTCAGCATCCTTCCAAGAAGAGGATAAAAATTAATCAAGCCGAGATACATTTTGATTAAAAAAAAAAAAACAAAAAAGAAAATCAAGTAGAAAAATTAACTAAAATTTTTACAGTGAAAGACATACTAAAACCTGATATTTTCCATTTAACTTTAAGGCCATGTATCAGTTTTCCAATCCCTATCTTATCGGCATTTTTTTCTCTGTAATATAACTTTTGTTATATGTATATAAAATATCGAGTTAAAAATTTGATAATTACTATAAGTAATTTACTTCGAATTATAAAATTTGTTAAGTAAAATAAAGAATTCGAATTTTGTAATTACAAATTGAATCCAAACATGAATTTTTAAAAGTGTTTTGCAATTCTTTTTAACAGTATAATTGACTGTCTTTGAAAACTCTTATGATTTTTAATAATTTTTTGTAAATAATTGTTTAAAATAATATAGGAAAATAACTCCCAAATTCAAAGAGTCTTTTTTATCGTGAGAAGAATAAAGACACATCACAAATCCCATCTGGGAACGAGATGTCATTCACAAAACAGGGACATAATTTACGACATGAAAAGATCTCAGGCTGGTGAAGAAAATATATCTGCGAAAGAAAAATCGTCGATCCGTTAAATTAAATAATATTATTTGATACCATAGCTCGAGTACAAGATTTCAACATCTCTTTTCCGAAAAGAGACGTTGAAATAATATTTTGGTATAATATATATGTTGAATATATTATAATAATATTTATAAACCGAAAGGATTAAAAAGTACACATATATATTGTTTTTCTATGTATTTACGTCAAAAAAATGGTATTGTATTATTATATCAAAAAAATACTATATCTATGGTCCTATAGCTACTCACATCTCTTAAGGACACATGATACTTTATTATAAGAGCAATTTAATTTCGCCACCTTTACAATTACATTTGCAATAATAAATATTTTTAACTGAAATTAGGTCATATACCTCCGGCGGTACGAAAGGAAGGGTTTAGCAAGAAATATTTATTATTGCGAGCGCAAAGTTGGCTAAACTAAATTTGTTCTTATACTAACTACAACATACCAAGTTCTGACCACAAAATTCGACTTCCACATTTTACTCAACAAAAATTATAATTATATAATTTTCGCTCTGTAGTGGTACTCATTTTTCAGTAAAATTTGGGTTACAGAATAAATAAATGGCTTTAATACTTTTTTTTTAAATAAAAAGATTGAATTTTGAGAATAGATTTCGAATTCTTCGTTTTATGAAAAAAGTAATAAACTTAGATACTTTTTTTTTTCTACAGGAAATCGAATTTTGAGATTAGTATTTGATTTCAACATTCTTAATCAAATATTTGCTCATGTAATTTTATCTAAAATGAAAATGTATTTGATGTGCGATAAATTCAATACTTTTTAACACTATTTCATGTAGTGCAGATTTTCTTAGATATTAATACTCATAATTATTTAAATGCTGCTTATATTGCAATCTGTTGTGAGATTATACATAAAAGACTTTCACTAATTAACATTCAATAAGATTTTTAAAAACATTGCTGAAATAAGCAACATTTCTTTTCTAAAGCTGAGACGGAGCTCGCTTTTAACACTTGAAAACGTCGAACAGTTTAGAAGGGAGCATAAAAGTCTTGAGCCTTTTGCTAGTACGTGTTGCGACTGGGAATTTTTCCCATATCCAAGCACCTTTTCCCTTTTAACACTTTTCAACAGTTTTTTTCTATTAGAAATACATTTCTCTTACAGTTAAAAAAAAAACATTTAGATCTAAATTGTCTATAGTATAATAAGTTACCCCAATACATAAAATTTTAAAATTACAGGCCAAAATTAGGAAACACCTTGTATTTTAAAATAAAGTTTTGCAATAACTTCTTTCCTCAATAATAAATATCTATCAATGTTGGATCTTTTTCCTCTCGATCTCTATCTTCAATGCTATCAATTAATTTAATACCATTTAGTAATCAATGGACCGATTCACATAAAAGATGTTGAAGGAACGGAGGGTGAACAAGAGCTCTTAACAACCTCTGATGCAAAAGTCGTTTTCGATTTTCAAAGTAGCTGCAGTTTTCATGTCGAATAGGGTGAATCTTGAAAGGCTCTTTATTCAAGATCTAATCATGGCTTGCTTCAATTTTCAAAAGGAAAAATTTCGAAACAATCATGAGAATTGAGATAAATTAGAGTGGTTTGTTATGTGAATTGTTATATTATTTTGTGCCGGCCTCAATTATCTCCTGACAACGGAGAACTATTCGTCCAACAAATTCTCGGAGAAGTGGTTGCCTTTCTTTTCCAACTTCCATGACTTCTTCGTGATTAGCTTCACCATGATCTTCATATTCTATTACACACTGATTTGTAATCAAACTAAACGCGAAAACTGTCAGATCACAATGTCTAGCGGTAATTACTTCATGTACTGTGGACATACCTAAAACAAAAAAAATAGACGGATGTAAATGGGGTAATTTTAGTGAAAAATATTTATTATTGCAAATGGAAAGTTGTAAATCTATAAAAATCTCTTGAATAATCTATATAAGATATGTAATATGAAAAAAATAAAATAGTTAACATAAATGTCATACTGACATAATTACTAATAAAAAGACACACTGACAATATAAGATGACAGAATTGACACTTTATTATTATCGATTAATCATCCTCTTTGAAATTAAAACTCAAAATCATCTAATTTCTCTAAAGAAGATATTTCCACTCTATCTTCACGATGAAAGAAAATCAATTACTTTTTTCAATGGAGAGATCAAAGGAGTTGTCTTATAATGTGATTAATTTATGAAACTGGTTTACTAGACTTAATGAATGATATGTAATTAGTTTGCAGAAGAAATCTTCTGAGAGTTTAGACATCTCAATAATTGTTATGAAAACGTTTCACTAATTTTCCGATATCTAGAGGTTCTTAATATTTCTCATCATGAATTATTACGCTTTGTTTACGATCTCTCTATCAGAATAATTAATTGTTTCATTAATTGTATACTTTATCAACAGAGGGCAAAGATTTTCTTCGAAAGGAGGACTGATTATTATAACAAAAGTTATTGTCAGAATCCTGTCAAGTCGTTACATTTTTTATTATACTAATAATGAATTGCTTGAAAATTTCTTCACTAACCGACGGCATCAACTCCCATCATTCTGAGCATCTTCAATTCAGCGACAGTTTCGAAACTAGGCCCTCCTAGGCACGTATAGACACCCTTGTGAACGATATCACTGATCCCCATCTCCTTTGCGACCTGAATAGCGATGTCCAGAATCGTCTTGTTGTAGGCTTTATTCATAGGTGGAAATCTGGGTCCAAATCTGAAATGAGAAAAAGGGAAACATCAACCTATACCTTTTTTTCAAAAAGAGGAAATTGGATTTGATTTTATCTAAACTATAGCACCCGCAATATCAATTTTATATAAAATAGATGAATTTTCTCAAGTGAGTGACTCCTCACCGATCGGTTGATGATTCGAACTTTGAGTGCACACCAGATTTCGAAATTTCACAGATCTTAATATATATTAAATGGATTATTTTAAGGGATTACAAAAGATTTTTTTAATGGATTTTATGGGATTTTTTAGAATGTTAAGGAATTGCGTAGAATTTTCAGGGATTTCTAAAATTTCCTGAGCTCTTCACTTCAAAATATAATTCTAAATTTTGGAATTTCTTACTTTTATGGTGAAATATTAAATACTGGTAAGATTAATTCTTTCAATCTCTCTTGATCTTATAATGAATTACATTCTGACAAAGAAGGAAAATTAGCCCTAATGCATGAAAAGCAAATAATAGGAGCCCTTACAAGTGAATAGAACCTATTTCGCAGAAGTAAAAAACGTGGTAAACTCATCCCTTAGGTCCATAAGAGTAATTTCCTAAGGAAGGACAAAGAGAAAAACAAAATGGGAAGAAAGGGGAATTTGGAGATGGTAGAAACCATTAATATTGTGGCAAGTGACAAAACAGAAAACGGATAGAGTAGAAGCAGCGACCTGCAAGCTCTGAAAGCTCAGCCTGAAGTTAGTTTAGGTAGCAGAATTGGAAGAATCGTTGAAAGGTGAGAAAGAGGTAAAAAGGGCTACAAAAAAAAGGATGGAAACTTTCACATTGACAGAACTATAAAAGGAAAGAAATACGCGCGAGCTTCTTGAGTAAATAGGCCAATCAGCTTCTTTATATCGAGCAAATAGTTCATCAATCCGATTCAAGGAGTTATTCCAATGAAGTAAATTCATTTTCCTAACTTTTTTTTCATTTTTTTCTCTCGTCCTATCTTTCTTTCTCATTCCTTTCCAAGAGTGTAATCTCGAAATTGTAGATTAACCTGAGAATCGAGAGAAAATTCTATCTCTTTGAATTGCATTTTTTTAAAAATGTTGACATTTCTGGAACGATATTTTTGAAAAATAAATTCAGATCTCGTATTTTTTTTCTATGAGAAGAACTGGGCTAGGCAAAGAGTGGTTACATAGTTTCTGAATGTGTATTTTTCCAGAGTTTCAAAAGTCGTAAGATGAACTAGTATTTGCAATGCACTTGCTTTCGAATACCACTCGACCTGGTTCAAAAAGTAGCCTAAAGTTGACGGTTCTCCTTCGCTATAAAATACAGTTTGGAGGTCGGACTTTCGTCGACTGAAGCATGAATCTAATTTTTTGACATCATTATATTTGCCTTCGAATTTCTCAAGTGAGAGCCAACTCAAATAACTAAAATTAAATTGGTGTAAAAAAAACAAGGGATTCTTCATATCAATCTATATCTACCTAATCTATCTATCTATCTATTTATTTTTATTGTGCTTGCGAACTCATTTAGTTCCTTGTTCTTCTGGTAGATTATTAAATAATGAAAATAGATGATCTTACCTGTCATCATTTGGTCCCTGAAGAGGACTGTTTCCAGCAAAGCCCATAAGGTTGACGTGATCATTTACAAGCATAATGTCTCCAACTTTGTAATTAGGGTTCAAACCTCCAGCTGCATTTGTTGCAATCAAATGGGTCACGCCAACGAGTTTCATCACCCTCACTGGCATCGAACACTATGAACATTTATTTTACAGAAAATTAATTTTAGTCCTATTACATATTAATATATTTACCATTATTATATTAATTTACATTTGCATAGTTATGATTAATCAGGTGCATCACTTTTAAACTAATATAATCATTTAGTGATAAAAAACCAAGCTAAATAAAATTCTCAAAAAGAAAAGAATGAAAAGACTAAAGAATTATTGCTCAAAAAAATCAAAGTTCCTTTGCTTTGTGGGAATACTTTCCAAAAAGCTCCGTTTGGTGACAAAACAACTGTCAACTTTTCTCAAATTTGAATCTCACGATGGTAACAAACTCAACCGTAAATATCGTAGAAAATAGAAAAGACGCTAAAATGTAAAAATATAGAAAAATTCTAAACTAGAAATTTTTTCATTAAACTTGTAAGAAAACATGATATATTTTTTACGTTTGAAGATGATTTAACCCCCGTGGGATCCAAAATATTTTTTTTCAAAAAATTTGAGTAAAATTCAATTACTTTTTTTTTTTAAATAAAGATTTGGATAATAATATTTATGAAAGCAAAAATCATGCTGATGAACTCAAAATGAATAAATGAATGAATAGATAAATTCTGGAGGAGTGAATAATCCAATTAAGATGGCTGGACAAATATAATACTTCGTTAACAATTGTTCTCGAGATTCGTGTAGCGTAAATACGCAAATTAGTCAAGTTTCTGGCCGAATGATTCAAGTCGAGGAGTGAGCTGATTCTAGTGCATAGTTTCTGGGGGGTAAAGCGGATAAAGTGGATAAAGTTGACAATATATTGTTAACTTAGAACGTACCTTCCAAAGTGGATAGCCCTCGTAATAGTGGAACCTGCCCTGCATACACATCACCGGAACATTCTCTAAATAACCGAAGACCAGCTGCCCGACATGACCCTTCACCGTCGAGACGGGAAAGTGCGGGATCTCTTCGTAAGGAAAGGATTTCTTATCCGTAAGCGAATCAGCTATTGAACCTGGACACAACTCACTTTGCTCAGAATCTCCTGCTTGGAAAATAAATGTAACATAAGTTTGCAACAAAATTGCATTCTTCTTTTTGATTACTCTTGAAATTATTTGAAATATTTTCAAATCTTTTGAAATTGCTTGAGATTGTTTGATATCCTTTACAATTTCACAAAATCATTTGACATTCTTACGAAATTAGCTTCCATGGCAAAGAATAGATTTTTTCATTACTCGGAAAAATTTATAATATCAATTTTTCCTAAACTGCGTTGCAATAAAAACGTGAGAATTTTTATTATTGAAAATAATACATTGTAGAAAAATTGTATGAAACTTTCAGATAAATTATATTAAAATATCAAATATTTTTTTGTAAAATATAATATTTTCACTAGTAAAAATTCTCAATATGACAAGTTTGTCCCTAAATTGCATTGCATGTTAGGAAAAATTGATATAACAGATATTCAGAAAATATCTTTTGACACCTTGAAATTGCTTAAAATTCCTTATTTTAAGATTCTTTTACAGCAGGGCACTGGTTTTTTGATTATCTTGAGCATTTGGTCAGAGAGAAGCATGCAATTATCGTTAAGTTAAAAATTATGCAAACTTCAGTTACATTATAATAAATTAGGAAAAACCTATTCAGAGGAGCATTGCAGAGAAAACTTTCTTATTTTACAGGAACTTAATGAAAAATGTTATTTTCATTATAAAAGTAAGGAATTTTACATTTTCCGATAAAGTGAAAAAACTTTTATACTTTTATATTTACTATTGTAATTAATTATTGTTGAAGCTGAAGATACTAACCCATTCCAGATCCGCATATTATGCCGATTTTCGGCTTGAATGGTACCCGCTCTAAAAGATATTGCGCACTTTCTTGAAGCGCTTCAAACGTATATCTGCAAGAAAAAATTATTATTGATGTAGCTTTATCATCAATAAAATTACACAATCGTTAAAAAAAAGTGTTTTATCATCTCTAATTATCAATAATTAGGTCACACTTGATTATTAAATATGAACAACACTGCAAGTCGACTGAATATAAAGAATTCTGAAGACTGTTGATAAAATTTAATTTCACCCTCAGCATGGCTCCAAGTTTCGAAGAACCCTTTTAATCGTTCTTGACACGTTCTAAGGTTTTATGGTAATTTCGAGAAGTTCTAAAAACCACTGTCTAACTATTGTGCTTTCTAGCTGGGTTTCCATTATCAAGATTACAAAAAAACCCTAATAAGAGGCAATTACTTTTCACCTTTCCTTCACATTTTACAACTGAAATGTAGTCAGCAAGTAAACTTTGAATAGATTTTGATTTTACTAGGGATGTAAAGTTTAACTTGAAACCGGCAAATGCTCTACAATTTGTATAGATTATTTGTAGATTTCAGACCGTAAATGTGCTGGTCTCGAAAAAAAATAAAAGAATTATAAGAACAGAAATAGGTTCGATGAAAATTGGTATTTCTTTCTTTAATAAATTCAACCAAATTTCGTTAAATTGTCTACGAATAGTTGAAGTAGAGAACCGACGATATAATTTCGCATAGATACGTGCTAACGAGCGCAAACAGAGATGGTTTAAGCAGAACAAGGGATGGAACAACCATCGTAGGTATTACAAATCATGCATCGAAACACAACGCATTCGACAGTCCTGCATACAAACGGAGTGTAACACGTGCACTTCAAAGTGCATACAAGCATTAGTCTTATAACGTATGAATAAACACTAATTGAAATATATATTGAAGATAACATGGCTTTTATATTGTAGCTGTATATTATTATAGAAAAATACCTATACAAGAATTTTCGTTTCATTTACTTAATTTATAAATAATGTATTGCAAGCTCAGGTAGTTCGGTTAACTTCAGAAATCTAAATGTTAACAATAATAGTGCAACAAACAACATTTTTAACGTCCTCTTATTTATAATAAACCAGATTGCACAGGAGTGGCCAAAAATACATTGAAAATTTTATATTTTTTAATTTTGATTATTATTGAGCTTAAATCAAATTATATATTAAAAATCAAGATATTTTAAGTTAAAATTTTTTTAAATAACCATAAACAGAAATTAATAAAAGTGCGTGCTTCAGTCGCACGCATATATGACGTTTTAGTTAGTGTAAATCGAACTATCCGGGTCGAACAGCTTGCACGGGATTTGATCCACAATGATATTCGCTGCGTATTGAATAAAGGCTTTTGATATTAGAGAATCTACATAGCGATGTCATTACATATCAACTCTATCTGCAAATCCCCCATCCTACGTTATTCAAGCCTTATTTACATGCCTTCAATGAAGATATGGAAATATGGCTTTAATATAAGAAACATCATTTACATATTTTGTTTAAATTCTCTATGAAACAACTCCTATAATTTTTGTATGATTTTTTTATACCAAGACGAAAATAATTTACTCTTGTTATGTATATAAGTCACGTGTCTTGGTGCTTTCAACCATATTTCAGGCATCACATTAAAAAAACTGTAACAATTAAAATATTGTATTCGTAGCAGATAAATGTAAAGATAAAAATAAGGAATGTTTATCTACCTTAAGGCACCTCAGCGAAAATAAATAGAGAAAATGCATTTATAATGCCTTTACGTTTATCTGCTGCGAAAACATTATTTTGTTAGTTTTTTAATGTGATACTTGAAAACCTGAAATATTATACAAGCGCCAAGTCACGTGGCTTATGCATGGCCTTAACAGAAGTTAATTTATTAAATTGAAATCGAAATAAGTTTCCTTTTTTCTCTATATTCCCTTTTCGTAATTGTACCTACCAAAAAATCATTTTTATGCATAATAATACAGAAATTAAAGTACACCTACTTTAATTAATCTAGAGCATTGTGCTCAGATCCATTATAATAATAATACATTTAATTATCGAGCACATACTACTCTGTGAGATATTCTATGTGCACCGCAAATTTGTATACACTATACGAATAGTTGATTGACATGCAATATTTATCAACAAACGATGCATGCAGTAAATTTATGGAATAATCGTGTTAGTTAACAAAACTGTCAATGAAATTCTCATTTTTTATAAATAAACTGATTTTCACTAAAGGGAAAATATTTAAAAAGTTTAAACGACGTCCGACCTCTTGAAGCCTTTTATGTTTTTCACGACTCTTGCGATTTACGCGAATTAATTTAAGTGAAACAAAGATTGTATTATTAATTTGAGTATAGAAAACATACATCTAATTAATTTCACTATTAATAATATCACATGACTAATTTTTCTTCTTCGAGTGTGAAATTCTGAATAAAATGACTCAGATTCTAACAACTGGCTCTCATAAAAATTGAAATCGTTCACTATCTTTTTTTTCTATCTTTAAATATATGAAGGGTCATTATTTTATTTCAAAAACAGAAGGACTTACGTAGTGCTAACATGTTTAACGATGGAATGCAAAAACTCGTTTTCATTGGGGCGCTTCAAATTGCCGTGTCCGTTTAAAGCTTCACTGTCCAAGAAAGGCATCTTTGAAAATTCACGGTAGTGTTCAAAAATGATGAAATCCCGAAACTAAATTGCAAATCACTCGAAGATTCCAGTACTTTATAATCACAATCACGTAATACAAAAATATGAATCTTGTGTGAACTGTGTAATATACTTAAAACATGTGAAAATCGAGGAAATGATCGAAAAATTGCACTGAATAAAATATATTAAACGAGAGATAAGAGAGGCTCGCTGGCGAACTTTGTCGCTTCGAGCTGACGATTTCAAACTGTCTGTGGTTGTTAAGAAACGAATGTTTTATAGTATGAGCAAGTCTCAGAAATAAGAAATCTTGTTTTCCAGCTGACGAATGCTCGGGAAGGGTTGCTCATGCAGCGTCCAATAAACGTTGAGTTTAAGAACAGTCTCGGACTTGCCAGGGGCATTTAATGATAACCCATTACATGAGTAGTTATATGGAATAAGAGTGTTCCAATTGCCTTAAGATCTTGTCTTACAAGCATTTATCTCAAATCTCGTCTCGAAACACGCCTCAGAACATGCCACATGCATGTGCAATGTGAATTTCGATGAATGTTTTGAAGCTGTTATTGTCTTTCGCCTAATCTTCTTTAATTCTATCTTTAATCTTCTTCACTCTACATGTAATCGACTTATCATACAATTTAAGATTAAACCGCTATAAGTAACGCATTAGCTTCTTGTTATTTTTAAAATGATTGGACGCTCTTCAAGGGCCATTCATACATTATGTATTTTTTTACAAATTTCTATGGATTTCAGGGGATTTGAACGATTTCAAATATTTCGAGGAATTTTAGGGGATTTCAACGGGTTTATAGACAACTTTAAGGAATAAATGATATTAGATTCATTTTTACACGATTTCTTCAAATTTCGAATATTTCAAGGGATTTCGAGGGAATCTCAAAAATTCTAAAGTGATTACAATGGATTTCATGGGATTTCAAAGAATTTTAGGGGATTCGACGGATTTCTAGAGAACTTTACACGGAGAAAACTGGATATTAAACCGTAATATCTAGCTATTTAATTATGGGACGACTATCTAGATATTTAGATGTAATATCTTGATATTAAAACTTAATATCCAGATATTAAAATATTGGATGTTAGAATATTTGGATTATATATTTTAATATCTGGATATTAAATTTTAATATCAAGATATTATATCTAAGTATCTAGATAGTCGTCCCATAGTTTAATAGATAGATATTACGGTTTAATACCCAGTTTTCTCCGTGAAGGGAATAAATTCGTTCTGCATTCCATAAGGTTTCATTTTCTTCCTTTTTTTTTAAACATGAATTTTTAATCATATATTCCGTAGTAAATATTTTACCTAATGAGTTAATGGGGGAGGGGAGAGGCAAATAATAGGGGAAAAAGTGTTACGTAATTTATAGATGGCCCCGTAATTTGTTTTTCTAAGTTTGAAGGATTTCCAGCATTTATAGAATAGAATTATAGAAAAAACCCAAAGAACTTTTGTATGCAGCTCTTTAAAACAATTTACAACTATTCTTTATCCACGGTCTGATAAATGTTTCTGTGATGCTACTAATACATTCCCATGACGAATTACTTGAAGTAAAAAATGTGATTAAAGTAACTGTAAATAATAATTATTGGATGTTGTACCAATTTAAAAAATTCGAATCGATTAACTTAGCTACATTCAACTGAAGAGGAAGAGGAAATGATTCACAATTGAACAAACAATATATATGTAATGCATGATAACAGACTCAATATATATATATATATATATATATAAAATATGTATATCATGCGTTCCTTGTAATCATGCGTTATGTGTATATATGTATATATATTATTATGAATTTCTCTTCCTACATTCTTTAACATAACACAGGGTTACGATTGCAGCATGAAGTTCACCCTTAGGTTCCATGTCTGATAAGCAACATGATACTAACTTTACAAACACAGCTATTAGAAGCAGTTTTCACAATAAAACCTCTTTAATTGTCATCTATTGATAAACTAAACTTCTTGAAGCGATTAATATAGAATCTGTAAATACAACTGGTTGCGGATGCTGGTAAATAATATCAGAATTGACCCGATTCGATTTTTTTCTTATTTCAACTCTTTTGTACTCTTTATTGATAAATAAGCGTCAAAATCAGTTCATTGACGTACAATACTACACAAATATGTTATGTTTTCAAGGAATTCTACGGAATTTTTAACTGGTTATTACTAAATGAAGATAGCTAGAAGGTCAAACTAGAAACCGAAAGAAAATAATAAAAACAAAAGGTAGACTATTTAACGAAGAAAATATCTGAAGACAGATTTTTATGCTTTATAACTTTATGATATTCATACATCAGAGTATATGGATGACCTAAGTCACTGTCCGAGAAAATAATAAACGGCCTTATACATTAATCAATCGAAACTCTAATAAAAATTAATTCAACTTCATTCTATTGTAGTTTAAATTGATTTTAATTTTGAACCTAGAAAAATTTCAAGCAAATTGATTGTTACTTAAATCAATAACATTTTTAAATGCATAAGGATATACTATTGTTAATTTGTTTTTACTTGTATTATTCAGTCAAATTTTAATTATTCTTATCTGAATTAAAAATTTTGAAACCAGACAAATAATGAAAAATTACAAGGCATTAAATTGCAATCTGATTTTCCGCAAATATCCGCAAATATCATTGATATATTAAAATAGTATACTTAACAAATAGTATAAAGTAGTTATATATTTATACATTTAATATTTTATATTTAATACATATTATTATGTATTAAATTTTTTTGTTCTATTATACAACGAAAGTGACTTACTTCTCATAGCATCCTTTACATAAACATGAGTGATTTAATGCTTCCTTCAGTTTTTGTGACATTGCTGTACAGTATACACTTACAGATTTTGTTATTATTCGACCAACGTGGATTAATCAATAGTCATACTATCGCGCAATAAAATACTGTTAAGCCATGCGTTATCGCGTTATTTTGTTACTTTAACCAGAAACTAAAATTATTTTAAAGTGAGCCTTGATATCTATTCAACTCTTTCGCGGAAGTAAGTGGAAGTGACATGGATATTCTCAACAGGTACTGTTAGTCATTTGTCATTATGGAATTCGCGGCAGTCGTAATTCATATAATTGGTCATACTGAAGTTGGCTTTAGGATCATAAAAAAACAGGCTTCTCTCCTCTCTAGTCTCTCCATAGAATGCACAACACAGATGTCGTTAGAATAGGCGGGAAAACTACTATATTACAAAATAAAATGTTATCGAAACATCACAGAAATATAACAGAATTGCTTTGCATTAGTTGCTTTAAATTTGGTTGCATCAGATCTTAAATCTTTTGAAATTATAACGATTATTACATAGTATTTTTCATCTATCATCTGTTATAAATATTTGACTTTTTATTCCAAGATGCAAAACTTCCATGCAATTAAACCAAATCTTTGATTGAACTAACTGTAAGATTTAAAGGCTAACAGGTATTTCTTCTAATCCATTGACCTTCTTAATTATTTGATTAATGATGCTTATCGAGATCACTTTGTAAGAGATACAAAAGATTTATTAGTGCTGAGATTTAATTAGCCATGAAGTTTAGTAAAAATTTAGAATTAGTCTGCTTTTGTCTCTTTTTGAATACTTTAATTAAATTGCTAAACAGTCTCATTTTCATATATCTGTATTTGCTTGTTAATTATAAAGTTTATTAATCTTTTGGAGAAAAATCTTCTCGGTGTTTTAAATTGTTTTAAACCCCACTTTATTAAATACTAGCAATATTATACGCGCTGTATGCAACGCAAGGAAAACAAGGTAGACTAGATTACATCAATCTTTGAGAAAATTTCAAGAATTCTATGAGAATTCTAAATATTTGAAGAAATTGAATAGTATTTTAAAGTTGAACAGTATTTTGCGGGATTTTGAGTAATTTTAAGAAGTTTCAAGGCATTTTACGAAAATTATTTGGAGTTTATTGGAATTGGGGGGGATTCAAGGGATCTTCAGGAATTTGAAGTGATTTAACGAGATTTCATGGGATTTTAAGTAAATTTAACGGATTTAACGATATTTTTTGGGACTTATCACTTATCAATTTCATGCTGCAAATGAACGAAGTACGAACGAACGGAATTAATAAGATTATCATATGTAATTACATTCAATTAAACAGAAACATATTCAGCTCTTCAGATATCATCAAATATGGTGGGGTTACTTCACTTCATTCGTTCCATATTAAAATGTATTCCTATTAGAGAATTCAAAGAATGTTCTCAAAATAAATATTATTTCTAGTAAAAGTTTAAGAATCAATTTTACCCAAATTCAGTTTCTCCATTCTTCTTTTTGAGTGAGTTCGAGTGTCTAAAACTCTTTCCATTAAAACTCTCGAAGTTGGTTTTCCACAAGACTTCTTTTTCCGTGCCGCACTGATTTTCCATAATGGTATAAAATCCTATATGAAAAAGCTTTTCAAAATCCTATGAAGCGGAAATAGCTACTGATGGACGAAACGTTTTCACCTTGACTGAAAGTCCTATCCCAGTCTTGGTCCCATATATACTGAAGTCGAAGCATTCTATTTTCATTTTCATTCACCGTTTTCCATTTTCACAAACCTCTGGAATCTTACAGATGGCTAAAAGATAAAATGCACCCACAGCCTCTTCCCACTTCAGCAGGTATGTCAGGACCTCCTAAGTAAATACATAAATCTAAACCATTCGTACCTTTTTCTATTAATCATTTTTTGAAACGGTCAGATAAAAAATTTTTATTCAGGGATCAAGTGGAATTATATAGTTACTGCATTTCCATTGCCTGAATGAAAAATATATATATTTAACACCCTATCCTGCAGAAAAAGTCAAACTAAAAAGTACTGAATTTAGAATTTAGACTTTTAATATTTTTTCGATTCTTCTACGTCTAAAACTAATGCAAATCATGCAGAAATCAGAATTGAATATATAAAATGTTAAATCTTCTTAATACTTTTGCATCCGACGTTTTTTGTAACGATCTACATATTTGATGATTCTATTGTATATAATTCTGTTTATATAATCTAAATCAACAAAAATGATTTACGTTCTATTTTTCCTGTTGAACAAATGCTAATGTAATCCACTGCGAAGTTTCTTTAGCTTCGTTTTAATTTGAAAAAACTCCTCTGCAGTTTTATTTATCAGCGTGACCTTGTGATATCTCCTTCATTTTTAGTCCACGAAAAATAAATTTTGCAGTAGATTTAAGAAGAAGAGGCAAAGTACTTTCTTCAATTACGGATAAATTTAATTTGATAAGAAAAAATTAACCAAAATTTTATCCTTAACACATAAACTCATTCTATAAATTCATCAATATTCATAAAAATAAATAGTTAACTCTAAAAAATTGCGAGTATATTAAGCAAAGATTTATTAATTCATCACTTTCTTTGAAAGTGTTTATAATCAATGTTTCTTGTTTATAATCAATGAAGCAATTTCTGTGATCTGGGTCAAATATTTCAGATTGTGAAATAGTTAATCGTTCATTTGATTCTCCATATAAATTCATTTCTCGAGAAATTTCTTCTTTTCCTGTTATTCCTACAGACCCTGAATTTACTAACATATTATTTTATTGTCTTGATTTTGACAAAATAACTTTCATATTCTTATCTATAATAGTGAGATTAATAGCAACTAACTTTGTTCAAATTATGTTTTAAAATTCCCAAAAATCTCTTGGTATTTTTTTCAAATCCACAAGAATTCATTTAAACCAAATTTCTTAAAATTCCTAAAAAATCTATTGGAATCCCTTAAAAAATTACACAAAATCCTTCAAAATTCCACAAAATCTCTTGGTATCCTTTAAAATTCCACGATAACTTTTAAAATTACTGGAGACTTTTCCTCATTTCTAAAACTGTTTTCAAGTGTAAGAAACTAATAGATAATTCGAAATTACAAAATCATAGGCAATAACTAATACCGCTGTTATCCGCAGGGGTCTAAGCGATCTGCAGGGGATCTTTTCTTATCTTTGACCTCTGACAGAATATCATTCAAAAACACACTTGACACAAGCTTCACATTTGATTAAAATACTGTCTGCGATCTTTAATGCTAGAAATATCGAAATATAAAAATTAATAAACGATAGGTAAATTACCTTATATAAAAAACCTCCAAAGATTTTTTCTGGCTTGTCAACTATAAATATCTCATGTTTTAAAAATATATACTAAGACTCTAACTTCTATTTTATTTTCTCTTACATTTATCGTTTATTAGATGTCACATTGGGAATTTTCCATCCGTCTTTCTCGGAGTCCAAGAATTGATAAAATTCCAGAATAATCTCAAAAGAAGTGTGAAACTTTTATTAAATGAAATGGAATTTACTTAATCCATTTTGGTCTTAAGAAATTGAAGGAAAATAAATGCTCGATTAGATAAAATTAATTAAATGTCATATGAAATCTGAATACATTTTGTTGATCAAACATAAATTGATGATGAAAATCACAATCGATGTAGAACTAAAATAATTGATAGTATTCAAGTTCATTTCAATCATTGTTAATATCTAGTGACATACATATTCATCTACCCAATCAATTTCAAGTTCCGTATTATCCAAGAGACTTTTTTATAAATTAAAATATTTATAACAAAGTTACTTAATATAAAACTATATTAATTATAAATTACAAAGATACTATAAATTGTAAGGATCAAGTGATAAAATTGTACTATGTATATATTTTTAATTTGTGAACATAAAATAGAACTACTTCATTATTAAATTTAACATTCTCATTTTATTTATTAACATTATCATAAATTTATAAAATTTCAAACAAAACTTTCTCTTCTATTCAATTATTTTTCTGTATATAGAAAAAAATATATGACCTAAGTACTATATTTTATTGTTGCTTATACATTGCTTTCCAAAAATTTTTTTCAACAATATACTTCATTTCAGTCTCATCTTACGTGTGTTGCAAGAATAAAATAATATTAATAACAAATGAACACAATAGCAAGAAAATCCTTGCAAATAAAAATTCCTCTGTCTTCTCTAAATAATTTTAAATTGGAAAAATTTTAATCTTTTGCTAATCTTCTACTTTTTTAGTTTTAGATTTAATACAAGTTAAAAATCTAATCTAAGATATAAAATATTTAAAATTCAAGAGAAGTAATTTATTTGATGACAGTTTTAACAGAAAAGATTATCAAAATATAAATATCCTTTTTCTATTTAATCATAAAAATATTACGTAGAACAAATTTTTTGTTTTTCTACCTCACTATAAAGTTTCCTCTTTAATTCAGAAATTGATTATATACTTACACTAATTTCGATTATAATTTTCCCTTTGTCTGTTTTATTCTATAAGTAAATGATAATGCAAAATTAATAATTATTAAATACAAGAATCTAATATATATACTACTTACCTCATTATAATCGTTGACTTGAACTTGACGATAGTGATATTTTATCAATCGTAGGTTCCTTGCTCAGCCAAATTTGGAATTTCCTTCCTTCTTTACAGTATTTTGCAATAGTGAAACAGGCCATTATCATAAAAATCAGACCTAGGACTGCAAAATAGGCACTATAGACAAGATACTGAAAGCAAAAATATTGTTAAATAGGTCAATCTCTTAAACTGAATTCAGTCATTTAATAATTAATATTTTTATTTACTTGTTGCCTGATGTTGAGTGAAAAAATAGTTCCACTTGCAACAATTATTGTCAAAAGACTTTGAAACGCCAAAGCGAGAAACGTGTTTATACCAAATATCAAACTGTAACTGTCTTCAGACAAATGTTTCGCGAGTTCAAAGCTACAAAAGAATACAATTTTTTTTTAGTTTTTCAGTTAAAACTCCAATAAAAGTTTAATATAGTTTTCCAAGTTAAAAAATGATGAAAATTTCATACCTAGCAACAGTTATCACTGTCTGATAAATGACACCAAAAGCGATGTAGCCTGAATATAAAAGCCATATATTATGACTTTTGTAAGACACAAATAATAAGACACCTTCCATAAAAGAGCATATTGACAAGGTAATTTCTCCTAATAAAGGCCAATTTATTCGCAATGCTCCAACTCCAAACACAGCTACCGCGCCTGTTAAAACATTAATAGAATTTCAATACAAAAATGAAATTTTAAATTTTCATTTGTAATAAGACTGTTCATACAATCATTAAAAGTATGATCATAATTGATTCTAGATGTGGTTGATTAAAGATCTATTTTGTTCCGCACTATAAAAAATGTTTACCAAACAAAGCTGCTAATGCTGATCACATAAGGAGATTGAAGAGAATTTATTATGAACACAAGATAAACCAAGCTTCGCTCAAATATCATTCTTGTTTTAAATGCAGTAATTTTCTTTAAAACCTTTTCTAATTTCTTAAAATCCTTTAAAGTACTTTAAAATAATTTGACTTAAAATAAATGCCTTGAAAATACTAAAACTGTTTTGAAAACTTTGAAACCTTTTAAAATTAATTAAAGTTTTTCATAAAATCACGTTAAATATCCTGAGTTACAGACAGATACAAATCCAGGCTATAGGTGAATCAAGAATACTGGTCTATTTGATATAATTGCAACCTCCTTTTTATGATAGGATTACAATTTGCTTGAATATCTGCAAAATAAATATAATCTTACCTATTATCGTATAAAGAGCTTCGACTGCACCATTATAATTTTTATCATCCTTATCTTTAATCACAGTTTCCCATATTAGTTGTATGTAACTAGCAACTTGCACGTATCCACAAGTGGCAAAAGCCCACCATAAAGACCATTTAATCACACGAATATTCGTATAAGCCCTCAGAAAATCTTTCCATAAAAAGAAGTATGCACTCTTCAATTTTAGCAGAATTGGCTTCGTTTTACTACGTTGATCATTTGACGAATATGTAATGCCGCTTTCCTTTGCAATTTGTACATTATCAGGCAGCATCAAGTTGTTATTTCTATTAAAATATATCGACTGATTCACCGAAGGTAAAAGAAATGCCCAGGCCGTTGAGAAAGCAAGAGCTGAAATATTTCAATAATACATATAGTAAGTTTTTTCATAAATACCAAAAGAGTCTTTTTTAAATTAGAGTTTCAACATTATAATTTAACTTTATAAATTAGGAGATCAAATTCAAATCGAAACTCAAAATCCTTCTTAACTTCCAAAATATAAACTTTAACAAGACTTTATTTATGATTTAATAAAAGCATAAATAAAATAAAATTTTTTTTAAAGGAAATTTAAAGATTAACATACAATGTAAGGCATTTCACAAAATTGAATGAGCATTTTTTAAAATTTTAAATATGATTCCTAATTTGGCTATGTGACCCAGATCTATTTCAATTGCCGATTCATTCCCCGTTTTGACGCTTAGTAGACACCCTGAACCAAATTTGGATCAGAAGCATGCACATTAACTCTAACTCTGCATACCAGATATCGTCAGATAAAGCAATTGCTCATAATCCAGTATCCTAAATGACGTAGTCAATTGTGCGACAACACCAGACATAAATCGTCCAAACAAATATGCGGCTCTCGTAAATCCAGTGACTTTTTGATAATGGATTTTTTCCACAGCGGCATACATGTAGGTATAATATGCAACTTCTGTAGAAACAAACAATCCATAGAATCCTTCTACTATTTGAATTTCAATTACTGTTTTCCCTAAGAGTAATACTAAGAAAGTAATTGTTCCGGATAATCCGCATAAAATGATAACTGGCTTATATCGCAAAAAATCTGTCATCAGAAATACCAAAATCAGGAAGGCTAAATTGAAGTAGGTTCCAAGTGGATAAATATCTTGATTCACCTGTAAATGAAAACTTTATTAATTATCTTAGAAAAAGCTTTGAATTTTCAGTCTCGTGGCATTTCATATATCATTTTAAGAATACAATTTTGTAAACTCAGCACTTGAATGTTTTAAAGTTGCATAATGTATGCGACTAAAAAATTCCTAAACATTCAAGAGTCTACTATTTCATTCTCGTTCGCACATTTAAAATTATTTACATACGGGAAAGAACCTGAATATAATGTCAATGTTGTGAATTACTCACTTGTTGAGTTGTAAAATTTTTCCAGGGTCCAATAAGATAATTTGTTAAAAATGGTTCAGAAGGTCTAAATTCCTTCAAAAAACCAAATAAACATAAAATAAACGATGTCTTTTTCCAGGTCATTATGATAAATTACTAATCTGTTATAAATAGACAATGATTCCTCCAATCAAATTATCATTTTTTTAAATTGTTGTCTCATGACATGCTTCACACTTGCATTTTCTTTCTTGCTTTTATCCAAAAATGTATTTTGTTATATATAATTTCTTTTCTCATTTATAACTTGCTTTATGTCATTTTCGTCAGGCAAATGTGACCCTCATATTTTTTACAATATATAATATACGTTATTCAGTATGATAAATAAATCTTGAATTGATGACAATCTCAATAAAGAGCATAACTCCAATGTTTTCAAAGTACTAAAACTGGATTCACTGGATCCACAGAGACTAGATCACACCACTGGCTGACACTAATATCATGACCCATGCGGCCATGTGCACACAACCATTGTAATAAACATGGGTAATAAAATACAATTATGCAACAGCAAAGAACCAGTAGTCGACTGTAAACTGCTGCAAACGACAATCAATATCTCGTATCGTTGATAAAAACGAAATTGTAAATATTGTCTGTTGATGCTAAAACGTCTTCGATTGTCAGAAATATAACAGTTCTCTACTCTTATCATCGCCTACATGACCATCTGTTTCTAAAAAGAAAAGAAAATCAATTAATTACATATAGTCATTAAAATATATTCAAAATTATTATAGCTATTGTCTTTAAAAAAGGTAAAAAGATGATTAATACAAATAGGTGAAAATCTTTGACGACTGTTACTACTGAAAATTTTTAATATTTTAACGTAAAACAACTAACGAGGAGAGTGAAAGAGAGAAACAGACTTTTAGAATTTTCTTGGTTTATTAAGTTATTATTACTACATTCATAATACGAGAATACACAATTTTTTACATATAATATATTATTTATATACTTTTTTCATTCTTAACTGTTTAATTTTATACACGTTAATATATTCCTCCTCTCGTATTTAGTCATATCTAGTAATTTGTTTTCGAATTTCTTACAAACAAGGACTCGATGTTAAAAAACGATTGTTAAGGTTACTCCTTAATACTTAAATGCAATTTACATAGAGCACTAAATATAGATTATAAATACTTTGCAGTGCACCCTGCCGAATGTTCGTTGCATTCAACACTGTGTGAACCTTTGTCAATTATTCGTAAAGTATTTTTAAACACCCCGTACTCGTATTACATATTCTTACTGAAGTAAGTAGTTCACAATCATATTATAAACATACTAGTCTGCAGTCACACTTTCAATCTCCTTTACAGTTTTCCTTTCTAAAATATTGCATAAAGTTCAAATAAAACTGTAAAAAATGTCCTTTTTTCTCCAAAATATTCCCATAAACTTAATTTGAATTCAATATGAAACTTATTCTAAAAATCGATGTAAAAGTCTCAGTGTTGAATTTTCTCGATGCTCATTTACAATCTTTTTTTACATACTTTGAATTTACTCTCTACAAAAATGCAAGAATAATACTTTCGTTCGAGATTCCCACTGAATCTCATCACTCTAAAAATTGATAATTTGTACCAATTTCAAAAATCCTCATAACTTCTCTTCATTGACTAAAGACATTCGTTTACTGGGAATTGACTTTTATTCATAAGTGTGACTGTAAAGCGTACTTTCATTCTCTTACTTTCTTCACAGACACACATTGCTCGCAAACATGCGTTTCTATTATATTAATGATAACATAAATAATAATTGGACATTTACAAGATAATATTTCGCACGCTAATCATCATTTCTTAGCGTTTAATGGTTTTCAAAACATATTTATAGGACCCATTAAAGCAAAATATTTCCTTTGGCATTGCAATATGTTCATATAAAAAGTACATCTAATCAGTAGAAGTACAAAAAAGCTATTGAAATAAAATTATTTTTACGGACATTTAAACAAATTTTTCATAACTTCTTCCTTTATTCAATTTATAAATCTTTTTAATACTTCTACTAAATTTAGAAGTGCAATCTATTCTTGCCTAAATATATTTGATAGGTACTAAAACAACAAAAAATACTATTTTTTGACCATTTTCGTATTTACACAAACGAGTTAGCTTTGCAAACCTTGTTTAAACGAAACATTTTTATTTAAAACCGGAATCACGTCAAAAGCCAGTGATAGTATAACATGAAAACGTAGCGTACACTTCTTATTTTTAATAGATAAATAGACAAGACATTTACACCTAAAATTGTTCTAATTTTCTACATTTATATTCTTTGAGTACCATCATCGAATTCTTCATTTGATATTGAAGGGCGTACTCTTTTTCATTTACAATAAAAACCACAGCTCGGACGTAGATTTATCAATTTATAAATTATTGTGGCATTTCAAAATTTCTCCTTTCTCAAGTTTTACTCCAAAATTTCTGATACCAGACTTTCATGCACAATCTCTAATCATGAGGGAAAGAATCTTTGGGATAAAACTTAAGAAAAAGCGAATAATTACTTTCCCTTGTCACCTTATTCTTTTACTTTAAACCTTTTATAAGGGCATGTGATACTTTACCGTAAGAGCAAATTAGTTATACCAATTATACATTCATAATAATAAATATTTTTAGTAAATAAGAGTCAATAAACCTTCGCCTCATGTAGACAAAGGTTTATTGACTCTTATTAGCTAAAAATATTTATTACTATGAATTTATTATTATGAAAATATTTATTATTATGAATTTATTATTATTGTTATAATTTATTATTATTTATTATTATATTTATTATTATTATTTAATAATTGGTATAACTAATTTGCTCTTATGGTAAAGTATCACATGCCCTTAAGGTCATGTAAGACTTACCCGATCCCTACCTTACCGACATTTTTTCTCTGCAACGTTACGTCTACATTTATTGAGATATTCGGATTGAAAATTTCTAAAATTAAAGAAAATATGCTAAGGTATGTTTATCTGGTCTTAAATTTTTGTAAAAATAAAAAAAAATTATAAATGTTAATATTTAGGACCAGATAAACATACCTTAATGCTTTAGCTTCAATTTTAGAAATTTTCAATTTGATATCTCAATAAATGTAGACGTAGCATTGCAGGGAAAAAATGTCGGTAAGGTAGGGATCGATCGGGTAAGTCTTACATGACTTTAAGCGTAGAAAATATACTGTAAATCTTTGTATGTATTAATTCAAAATCAGACTGTATGTTAATATGTTTGTCATCAAATTTATCGATCGAGAGCTTAATCGATGAGCATTTTGATTCCGATTTTGTAAAATGAGTTTTAAAAATTCGTTGAAAAATTTACAATAGAGTACAAATTCAAAAGAAATTTGAAGATAAAAAGCGTCTTTCAAAAAAAAAAAAAAATATATATATATATAGGTATATTTAAAAATTGTACGCTGATAAAATACGAAAATTGTGCGAGCATTCAGCATAAAATTTGTTTATAGATTAAAATCAACACAAATAGGACATTAACTTTACTTCAAAAACAAGAACTAATATATTTATATATATGTATATAAAGCTGAATAAAATTAACACTTTCCAGTTATATTTTGTACTTTAAAAATGCCGTATTCAATCATCCGAGTAGCTCGTTATTCAATCAATGTCGAAAACTGTACATTTCAGAAAGCATTATCAAGTCTATTTTCATTAACAAGTTTTCCTGTTAGAAACTTCAACTCTCAAAGAAAGTTCGAGGTTCAAGCATTAAGTTAACAACAGAAGATTCTTCTTGACGTGAAATATAAAAACTATTTACCAATTGAATATTGTGATTAAAATTAATCCAGTTTATCAACAAGTAACAGAATCTTTAAAATCTCGTAAATCATTAAGAAAAACACTAAAGTTATGTAAAATACATTAATCGAATAATTGCAAATAACGGCGAATTTATGTATTTCAACTAAATCTTTAGACTTCGGTGAATTTCTTTTTACCGATTTATTTTACGTTCATCGACACACTAAAATGAAAATTGTCTTTAGTAGATCATAGCCTCTGTGATCGTATCGTTACACTACGCGATGAAAAAAATTATTACAATTGACAATTGCAGAACATCATTTTACAAATGGGAGCCAGTCGTCAAAATTTTCATCACAGTTTTTCATTTCTTTGAACTGCAGTTTACAACTTTTTGTTTGAAAAACAATTTTTGCAGCATCAAAGTTTATTCCTTCAAAAATGCTCGTTTTGAAACTCTGCCGTTTTCCAATTTAAGGGCTGTGAGTTTCCTCGTAAAGCTCTAAACTGGAAATTCGGTAGACAAAGCACGCAACTATTTAAAGATTTTTAACTTTAAATATCTTAATCCAGTTCAAATGTGAAAAGATTTCCACTTATACTGTGGTAAAAGTTGCCCAGAATAAAATTCCTTTAATCTTTTCCAATGAGATTAACAACTTCAAATGCCGTAAAGACCCTGCCTCGAAGTTTATAGTCTTAGAAGACTTCAAATGTTTGACAGTTTTAAACTTGTGCAAAAATTTGTGTAGTTTTCTCTTTTTATATAAAAATGAGGTATGATTATGAAAAATAATATATTGAAATAAAGAGAATATTTAAAAATCTCTATACAAAATCGCACTTTCATCTAATAGGGTGTCTACGCAAATTTTGAAAAAAAATTCCCTGATACTTCCAGGTTTTTTCCAGGTACCTTAAGATATTTCACTGTTTAATTTTTTTTTTATATTTCTAATACATGTGATAATTATCTTATTAATACCTATTATTTAATTATCTGCATTTCTATCCCAAAACGAGGAACCTCCTTCTTATATCTTTTAAAATTGGGAATATGTGACGGCTCCCGAGACGTTACATATATTCTCAAACATTTCGTTTTTAAATATGTAGTAGCAAAATATTAAAACTCTTAAAAGAAATTAGGCAAAGAAAGAATTAAGAAAGAAGTAGCAAATTTTTAAATATTTTTCAAATCTTCATCTTAAGGTACACTTGAAAAAATTCCTTGATTTATCAAAAAATTCCCTAATATTCAAGATTTTTTCAAGTATATATAAATTTCCTGATAATTCCAGGTTTTCCAGATTTTATTTATGATCATGTATGCAAACTGATTCTATGAAAATGATATTTTGTCTGATTTTGATATTCTCATAACACATGACAGTTAGACTGTAATTTCACTAAGAAAAATTTAAAAAGTCTAGTTCGAGTATCTTAAATAAAATATATTCTTGCCGGGAGGAATACCTTATCCTTCTCGAAGGTTTTGTCTTCCATGGGATGAATTCTAGTATCGAGACATTGATTTTAAAGTGAAGAGAAAGAGAGCACGCTTTATCGTGCTGTGCAGGTACAACCGTTCAGCTTGTTTGGTCAGGCATCTACTTCTCCTTTCAGCCTCAGACGCGCAAAATCTTCAAATATTATGTCGTCGTCCCCTTCGCCTTCACTGTAAAGAAAATTTTAAAAATCCTGTGAAATTTTCAATAAAATGATGGGATATTTTCAACTTTTTCGATATCAAAGGTAAAAAATATTATCCACTTCGAAAATGACAAATGGTTTATTTAGGTTATTCATTTGTCGGTTTACAAACCGAAACTAATAAAAACAATTGAAGCAATTAGAAAAATAATTTGAGTAGAAATTTAAGTTTGATAAATTCTTACGCGTCCAACTGAATGAGATTTTCATCTCTGGCATTTGCATTATTGTTATGTACTGGACTTGGTTGTTCCACAGGTATTCTCTCTGGTTCCTCTTCCTCTGGTTTCGGATGCATCAGTGTAAATGGAAGCTCAGCAATCAACTCTCTGCAACATAAAATTAAACTATACAAAAGTTCAACTTCCATCAAAGACTATTTTCATTTCAAACTATACAAAACACCTCTTCACAAATGATTTCAGAGTCCAAGCATATTAAAGTTTTTAACTGCTAAAATTTGATAGCTGCAGTTGATAAATATTTAAGAATACATTCTCCAAAAAAAGGTTCCAATTTTATCGAAAAAATTCTTCTATAAAAAACTCGAAGTCTCGAAGTGAGTCACACAGCATCAGTATTCTCGCTTTACTTATTGGTTGGATATGTATTTGTTTGAAAGAAACTACAAGAAAAGAATTTCCGGTCAATGAAAAATAATTTTATCAATCACTTTTTAAGCAAAAATGGAAGTTATTATATATGTTTTATTGCAATTAAGATAAAGATTGTGAGTTTATAGAAGCAGTTTTTAAGACAGGATTCTTTTTGAAGATAAAATGAAATTATAGAAGATATTTCAAGATAAAATTTTTAAAAATTACCATAAGCATAAATTATTGACCAGGTGTAAATAATGATATCACTGAATAAAATGAAAATAGTTTTGATATATCCAAGTTAATAAAATAAAATTTGATTACCCTGCTAATGCTCCAAGGCAAAGTTTAACTTTGACTTTGTACTGGACGATAATTCCCAGGTTTTCACGTTGCGACGAGTCTGTCAAACTGTTAAGAGACAACAACGTTGTCAGTAATTCATTTTATCGATTTTTCTTACCATGCATGCACTTCTAGCTATAAACACAACAAGTGAAACAAATTACTACCCTGCAAAGCATCCTTCACCATAAAAGTCAAAAATACGAAATTTTATTTCAGAAAACAGAGAAGAATAAAACAACAATCGTCACACTTAAAAATTATGCTAAGTTAAATTCTGAAAATTAATCACGTATTGATGAAAGAAGTAAATTTTTAAGTAAATATATTACTAATTTATTATTGTATATTTAAAATTCATAAATTGAACTTAGGCAGAAATTTAATTCTGAAACTTGAACTAAATTTTAATACTAATCCATTTACTATCAGTAAAAATTGATTTTTCATATCCTCTTTAGTGCACTTAAGGGGGTGGATACCAAGTTCCAACATTTTTCAAATAGAAATTTATCTATAGTGCAGAAATATATTTAATTATAATATTCATTGAGTAAAATGAAAAGATGGAATTTTAAGGTCAACACTTGGGCCCAACATCTTTAAATTTAAAATGTTTTACTTCTTTCAGAAAAGACGTATTTCTGGAGAATTTCCCAAATAGCAAAAGCAATGCAATAATAAGAAACATTCCAAAGAAAAATCATGCAGAGAATTGGTGGCTACACTCGTACAACAGTAATGCAAGGTATCATGCATATGAAAAAAGAGATGGAGATTATAGACACGGTCACGTATATGGTATACATATTGCTTTCCGTGCTTTTAGCTTGATAGTAGAATGATCGCCTGAATGAGCTTCTTCAACAACAAGTTTTTCTGGAACAGCCCCTTTTGTACTCGTTTTTATTTTCCTCTCAGGGAAAGATAAAAAAGAGAACGATAAAAAACCAAAGAAGAGAGAAACTTTCATCAAATTCAGATCTAATATTTATCCCTGGTTAAAATTTAATTATCAAATTTCATATCCCAAAATCTACTGAATGAGTATCGAGAATTTCTCTTCAATAAATAATCGAAATAGCTTTATGTATCTTCTAAGGTTTTTTTATCTATTATTTATAGACGGCTATACATTTTTTAGTTTCTCAGGATTGCTAAAGAAATCTGGTTTAAAAATTTCATTACTTTTCCAGGTTTTCCAGGTCTTATATAGCAATCCAGATAACTTCTTCATAAATTTTAAGTTTTGAAAATTTACGTTATTTCCAAATCGTTTTATGAGAAAAGTTACGAGATATTTTAACCCATTTTAAGTTCGTAATTTATTACATTTATAAATAAACAAACTCACGTGACGGTAAATAATACCTTATCTATTATGAATTTGAATTTCAAATGACAAAGTACAAAGTGAAACGTTCATTGCTACTGAATTCTCATGCGTGAATAAAGAAAATGAGGTACATATATGATTTGTGTAAAAAGCGTTGTGAAGATTGATTTCAAATTCTCGTGCTGTGTATTTTACTCAAAGATTATATTGGATTTTTAATGAAAGATAGGAGAATACTAAAAATTTTATGAGGTGATTGCAGATCTGAATAATTTAGGTAAAAAGTTCTGCTTAAAAATCGTATACAGAAAAAATTAAATAACTTTTCATAAAAAGTTTAATCAATTCCTGAAAATGGAATTATCACGAAGTCCAGAACTTTTAATTGCCTCAAACTTTTTACTTCAATCTTTACGATTCAGATCATTAAATGCGAGTAGATGCAAAATGTGGTTTTCCGAATCCTTCACCTCTGATTCATTACTTCACACTTGGAATGCAGTCAAATTTTTTCTTTCCAGACGCTACTGAGATTTATGATCTGCCAGTGTTTTAATAAATGTTTAATAACGGTTCCTTGTCAGACATGCAAGCTTTTAGAGTTCATTTATTTGCAAATTTATAAATTATTTATTGGAACAATGATAAATCGATAAAGAATAGGATTTAGAATAAAAAAGCTATGTGTTTTATTTATAAAGGTATTGGATAATGCAATTGAGTCAAAAGTTTAAAAAATAATTCCGATAAATATTAATATTTAATAGTTTGAAAAGAAGATTGGAAAAAAATATTAGAAAATGCAGTAGGAGAAGATGGTGGCAAAAATGGTTTGGAAAAAGAATTTTTATTTTAAAACCAATATTTTATATATAAATTATAAAGCAAAGAGATGAAGGATTCCAGAACCAGCAATTAATTGCTGTGATCTGACGTGCATTGCACATTTAAATTTCTAATTATCTTGGAATATCCGTTAGGGTTACGGTTTTTACAACAAACAATACAAAGGACAGTGAGAGGAAAAAAATAAGAAAAGAGGGAATTATCCTTTTCTGTCTAATCTGTCATTTTATCGATGGAAATCGATTTATAATGCGTAGAACTTTCACCATTGAAAGTCGTAAATTTTGTTTAAGCTTTCTATGCATTGAAGGTAGGCCATGTATCTGATTGATTCAGCACTCTGGGTTTCGATGAACTTTGACCGTAACCCTAGATGAATATCCTCTTCTAATATTCTACATTAGAAAAATATAATCATCCTCAATTTTCTATCCATTCTATAATATTAATTTTAAGTAAAGTTCTAGTGAGAAGAAAAGTCTGTTTACGTAACTTTTGAAAAGAAAATGATATACAAAATTGAAAAGGGTATAGATTATTTTAAAAATGGTCACAAATAACATGGATAATAAATAATAATTTATTCCATGCATTTATAAATCTGATCCTTTTACATATCAAAGATCTAATTTTCTAGAGGGTCTTATGTTGAAAAAAATGAAGAAAAGAACCAAGTAGTGGAGGGATTAATTACTAGAATTTTGAGTGAGATTTAAAGGTTTCAAAAGATTTACATACAACATTTGCATATAAATATTTAAATATAAATCTAATTTTAATTTTTAAGTCATCAGATAAAATAAATAAATAAGTATGTAGTTACAATTTTATTATACGAAGGCATCAATTTTAAAAAACACATTGAATTTCCGACTCTTCTGAAACTATTCAAGAGACAATCAATCTCTTATTAAATCTACTTTAAATTTCAATGAAAAATTTCCCTAAGTGAGACTCACTTTCCTATTATTGTAGATTCTGTAATGATTTTAATCAGAATTTAAAAAATAAAAATTGAGGATGCAGATTCTGGCTAATGTAAAATAAGTGATAGTGTAATAAGCTGAGATAATTAAAAAAATCAAGATTGACATTTTTGCACTTCAACGATATGGATTTGAATTGAAGGATCAATCTTACAGCGTGCTGGACGCCAAATTGGTGTCTTCGTGCTTGAGCTGACCATCAAGGGCAAGCCCAAATTTGTTCTTGTTGTTGGCAAGAAGAGGTCTCAGGGAAAATACTTTGCTCAGGGTGAATCCTGGACTAACTGGGCAGCCCTCCCTGATAAAAATCAAAGCCAGAATGTCGTATTTTATCTTTCAATTGCCAAAATCTCAAATAAATCGGAGCCTAATTTATATTAGGTCTATATTTAATCCTGAGCGTCACATAAAAAATGATTGAAGAATCGTATTGGGTTAAGGGAGTTGCAACCAAATTCTAAACTCAAAATTCCATTTCCTCATTTTACTCAACAAATATTATAATTATGTAGATATTTTTTTTGCCCTGTAGCTGTAATTATTTTTTAATTAGAATTATGGGTACAGAGCGAAAAAATGTCTAGTTTTAATACTTTTCCTGTAGAATGAAAAGATTGAATTTTGAGATTAGATTTCGAATTCTTTGTTTAATCAAGTAGACTTTTTTCAAAGGAATTATTTTCTTGATATAAAGTGACTTTTATTAGGGTAAGAAATAAGATGTGCAAAATGAATATCCGCTTTCCTAGAATAAGCATTTAAATGCGAAGGCTGCACCCTAGCGAAATGGATTGCAAGGGATTTTATTTCCCAACGACGAAGGCTAAGGAAATTATTACCGACTTTCATTTTATCACTCTTACGTCGGCAGAATTTCGAAACCAACGACATTCATTAGTTCGGAGACGCTGATTCGAAAAAAAACACCCTCTGATTTTAGACACTAATCTTTATTAAAAGTGAAATCGATTCTAACGGAAAAACTGGCTCTGAATTAAAATAAACATGTAGAGTTTTCTTTCCTCCTTTTGAAATCCTAATTAATTTTTATTAGTGTACCAAAAATAAAAATGTTTGTTTTACAATTATGGTTTTACTGATGGAAAATAAACGAAAAGTAGGACAGCTAAGGATAAGAATCGACAGTGAAGAACTTCCCTCGCCGTGATTTATAATTTTGTGTAGGATTTAAAATGATTAAGAAATCAAAATATAGTACCTCAAATTAAAATCCTACGCTTTTGCTAAACTTCAACTTATAATTTCATAAAGTCCAATTAGCAAATTCAAGACTTTTTCGAAGAATTCTGGATAAGAATCTTTTCTCAACATTAAGTTGAATTTTAGAAACAAAAGAATATTCCATTATATCCAATTATCAAGACGCTTTTTGCTAGAATTTTGTTTTGGTAAAAAAAAACATTATCAGGTACAAACAGAATACAGTTGTGAAGTTATCTAGAGTGGAAATTACAAAGGGTGAACACTGTTAGCTACACACTGATAACTATGTAAAATAACTCCGGGTTTGGCAAAAGTGCCCTCAGTTCTGTTAATATACATTATACATTGTGCATCTTATCGCAGAGTTGCGAGTGGAACAAAAGGTAAACAAAGTGTACTGTGGAAGTTCGCGAGTAAACTAGTTAAATAAGTAGAAATGTTGAAAAGGGAGGGAAACCATCACCGACCGAGTACCATAACTAAACATACAATTACAGAGAACCCCTGTTAAAAATTCAATACCAAAAACACACTAAAACATTCCAGCCACCAATGTTACATTGTTACTTGTTTCCTTTTCAAACCGGAGTGGATACTAAAAACGGGTCGACAAACTGCTTTCATATGAGACAATTAAAAAATATAGTTCATTATATCATCAGATTATTATTCGATTCTCATAAATAAATGCAAATGAATTTTATTTCCTTCGCTTGAGTATTAAGATCGATCTGTCTTTAATTGGGATAATAGTTCTTAATAATGGTTAAATGATTGATATAAGTCATTGCAGGTCATTAATTCAATCTAATGTGTACTTGAAGAACTTCATTCAATTACTTTAGACGAGAGGAGCATATTCATAACTTAGATTTTTATAGTTTTATTCTTATGTCACTGATTTTAGAAACAATCCTAATTTAAAATGTTGCTTCTTAATTTTTTTTTATATCTTGACAAGAATTTGTGGTAACGATTTCTCGTTCGACTACTTTAATTCGTTAAAATGCCTGTTTCTTCTGGCAATAATCTGTGGGATAGCATGCTAAGCCAACTCCAAAGAGTGCTCGACCCGTTTCCAATTTCCACTCTTGAACCCAACAATTTGTGCCTAATGTTGGAGCACTCACATGGTGCTAGAGGCGAGATTGGTGTCTTCGTGTTTAAGTTGCCCGTCTAGGGCAAGACCCCGTTTGTCCTTGTTGTCGGCAAGAGTCGGCTTTAGAAAAAAGACCTTGCTCAAGGTGAATCCTGGCGCTACCCCTATACTGCCAATTAATCATTTTATTTTCTCTTCGCTCTACCAAAACTTTCTTTTTATACCTCGTAAAAGTGACAATACACGTAACCAATTTTCCCTTTTTTTCCTTATATTTTTCGTAATTTGTTTTATTTTGTATTACTAATCAAATAAAAAAAAGAACTTAAGAAAAATGGTCAATGGAGCAAGACTGAATAAACTTAACTGAATTCTTCAATTCGTTCAATTGATTCCTGTATTTTCTCTAAAAGTATATTGATCCACTTCCCGATGAAACGTGACTGTAATTTCTTTGTAACAATCACTCGGAAAGAATCCTCTTGAGTAGTGATCGTAAAGTTTCATTGAGAGTACTGTTGTATCTTAACAAGTGGATTCATCCTACTTCATTACCTGGATTCTATATATTATATTTAAGTACTCTGCTTTTTCAAGTTCTCATTTTTATACATATATAATGTTTATACCCTTTTGACTATATAGGGAAACGAGCAGAAATTTACCCGGCGTTGCTAGCAATTTTACGATATTTCAAATGATTTTAATGAATTTAAAATATTTTAAGTGATTTTAAGAAGAGCTTTTGAGAGATTTACAGAAGCTTTAAAAAAATCATATTTAAAAGTTATAATCAAGTCTTGCTCTACTTTATAATAATTTAGACAAGTTTCTGCACTCGTGAGGAAGTATTATCCATTCACTTTAAACCTTGAAATAAATTTAGTTTTGGTATCCAATTTCACCACTCTAATTCTCGACCTATCCCCTTGAAATTTTTCTAGTCTAATGTCTTAAATGTGAAACATAACTCTGCTATTTACGAGCAAATTTGTTGCTTGACCCTTAAACTCCTTTATTGGTTGCATTTCCCCTGGTACCATAAAATTGAACTTAAACTCCCTGAGCGTTAAACTCAACACATAGGTATTGAAAGCCTTGGAAAATTATTAACTAAACCAGTTGAGCGAAAATGGTATCGATGTGAAATAAAGTATCTTTAATCAATTTTAAACTGAAGGTGGAATCATTATGTAAAGGGAGGAACTATGACGTTTATCATTATTAATTCTGAGAAATTTAATAGAATAAATTCATTTAATATATTTTCCAGTTTAAAAAAAGACAGGGTCGGCTCTAACATGCATTGGAATCGGCAAAAATCCCGAGTCCAAATTTTCCGGACTATTGAATACCCTAGTCCAGAATATTGAGAGATTTCAAGTGACTTTAAGTAATTTCAAGGCATTTTCAAAAGAATTCAAAAGAGTTATCAAAAGGATTTTCCAGAGATTTTTATAGATTTCACAAAATTTCAAGACATCTTAAATAATTTTATGAGATTTTATTTGATTTTAAGGAATTTAAAAATATTTTACATCATGTTAAGAAATTACTCGGAATTCTAGTCGAATAAAAATTTTTCAAAGAATTTGAAGAACTTTTTAAAAATATGATAGTTGTCCCAAGTGTATTAAAATATCTGAAAATTCTCTGGAAATTCCCTAGTCCAGAAGTTCGTGTAGAGTCGCCCTTAAAAAAATTTGTCATAGCTTCTGCCAATGGCATTTAATTGGTATCGCCTCAATATTAGATTTCTTGAGTGTGTGGAAAGATTGAAAAATACTTACTCGCTTTCAATTTCGGCTACGGTACACTTGTAAGTCGCTGTGGAAAAAAGGCAGATGTCGGCGATTTGTCTCACTGACACCTTGATTTTTTTCACAGTTCGATTGCTGTTATTTGCTATGTAAACATTCACGGAGATTGTTTCCCCGTGATGGTAAAGTTCCTTATCCAACGATACCTCCATGTGTAACCTGCTTGGCGACATTAAAAATTCTCTGCTAACTTCGGTCGATGGCTGTTCGCCTTGTCTGGACGGAGCATACATTATTTTTCGTATTGCGAGTTTCACCGAGTTACTGAAAAATACCTCTCATTATAATTGCAAATCATTTTAGGAAGTGTGCATTAATTACATAAGGAAACAAAAAAATGATTTTAAAGAAATTCAAGATATTTTAAGTGATTTTAAGAAGAGCTTTTAAGATATTTTCAGAAGATTTAAAGAATTTTATTCGATTTAAGAAATTTCAAGGGATTTCAAGATATTTTAAACGATAAAATTATATCACTTTAATGAATTAAACTGTTTTAAAAATTGAAAGATTTACTTTAAAATGGAAGGAAAAATTTCAGTTAAATATAATGACGTGATTTCAACAGGCAGGTTTTATTATTTTCTTAAAAATTTAATTTAAAATGCAGAAACTGATATGAAAACGAAACAAAATACCGAATTACTTTTGATTAGTTTTGCGTTTTAAACAAAAAGAAACAGCTCTCTTCCTATTTAATTCTTTTTCGCTTTAGAAACTGAAGGACAACCTCATTCTATTATCTCTTCATTCCATTTCAGAGCAAATAAAAGTGTCTTGCTAATTCATTTTCGCTTTCATAGTATTTTTTATAGTATCAAAAACAGTACAAAAATTATATGAAATATTTTTTTTCAATTCTATCTCATCTATTGTATTTTTTACTTGATCATCGGATTAGAATATGGAGCTTTAAAAACACACTCGTTATTTACTATCTTTAAAAACTAGCTTTAAAAATTTATTATTTTAAAAAAACGACTATTATTAAGTAAACTATAATATAATAAATAACTTTATCTATTATAAAATAAGTTTTGCAATTGTGATACAAATATATAGTCATGTTTATAAAATGAACACTATTTCTTTTATATGTAGGGGTGTATCTAAACCTTTATTTATAGATGTATTTGATGCCTGCCCCCTCGGCAGGCATCAATATATTCCAATGCACACATGCAATTGTTTTCGTACTTTCGACCGGGTAGCAAGAAAAATAGTATACACTACATGGGCATAAATTTGAGAGCCCTGAATTGCACGCCATGATGCCCTTGGCTTCGCCTCGGGCATCATAGCGCGCAGTGCAGAAATCTCAACTTTCTGCCCTTGTAGTGTAATATACTATATGTAGTAACCGAGTTTTGAAACGTAAAAAGCAAGATATAAAGAATTCAATTCTTTTTGTAATCAAATTATTCAAGTCTGCAATGTTCAAAGGAACATATTACATCAAAATGCTTGCGATTCTCTAAATAGTTTCATATGTATCTTTGTCATCATTGTGAGATCCCTCTGTTGCAGTTTCTGTGTCACTCATAAAATCGAGTGTAATTTAACGCGGAAAGGCGGCGAGATGATAAGCAGTTTAAACCTCTGGGGTCCGATGCATATTAATGCGCCTCAATTTCAAATTGTGTTACAAGAAACAAGAACTAAATTTTATTTTTTAAATTGCTATAAATATTATGAAACTTTACCACTTTTATTCGCATTTTAAGGAAATTGGATCCAAGTTTCAATCTCAAAATTTTAATTCTTCATTTTACTTAACAAAAATGATTACTAGATATTTTTTCGTTCTACATGCATAATTTTATTTAAGAAACGAATATCTCTCCAGAGATACTCGTCAGAACTTAGATCCAACTATCTTAATTCATTACTGAGCTCAAAATCGCACTTTATCATTTTGACAATTAGTTTCAGAATTCTTCCTCTTACCGTGGACGTATTCTACAATCTTGCGATTCACCGACGAAAGCCATCAGCTCATAATCAACGCCGCAAGGTTTTCCGGTGTCACCAGGTGCGGGTTGTAACGTGACAGAGGCTGGATAATGAGGTGGTAATTCAAAATAAAAAGGATATGCATTGCTGCCTAATTTTCTAAGAAGTCGATCCTGCAACCTCGTTAAGGGCCTCGGTGGTTCTGATTTTGGAAGTACTGGGTAAATTTGATCGACTGCGACATAAAGGTCTTTCTTAAACGAAAGACCAAGAACGTCCAAATCCTCCCTTCCGTATTTAAACATGGCCAGAACGTGGCCATATACTTTCCGATCCTTCACATATTCGGGATCTATTAGCACAACTCCATCTGAAAACAAAAATAAAATATTTCTTTAATTTCAATTATTTTACAAACTTTTTTGGTGTTTTTCCTTTGATTTAAAAGTTAAACCTAAAAGTTTAAAAGCAATCACATTTTCACAGCTGCTATAGAATTTCGATTTCAAAAGGATATACGTTATAAAGGTCAATTTAATGGAAATTCCGAACCAATTTCAAACCTTGCGAAAAGCCTTAAACAGTTCGAGGTGTCCAAGCGGACATTTGAAAGCTAGGTATTAGATTTGAATAGGATCAAGACTTTCCCAATTTAGATTATTTATTTTAAACATCCAAGACACTTTTACTGTCTTTTATTTTGAAAACGAAACAATATTGTAGCTATTTATAAAAAAAAATAATGATAAATTATTACTGCTCTTAATTGACTCACTGAATTAATATTAATGAATATTAATTTATTATTAGCTGAAAAAGCCAGATCACATTAAATGCAGTTCTACAAGAATTTAAATTAAGTGGATGATAAAAAAGTGCAAGAATGTATTTCCTGGTTGTTGAAGTTTATTATTTCTATCAATATTGATATTCATTAGTAAACGTTTTTAAAAAATTTTATTAAATTTTAAATACAATTCCTAATTCGACTTTGCATCCTGGATTTACTTCAATTCCCGGTTATTTCCTGGTTTTTCATGTTCTCCAGGTTAGTAGAAATTCTTGAAATTTATAACTCACCAATGGGATCCACATGAGTTATGTGATCCACAAAATCTCTTTTCCCAATGTAAACTGTAATTTTGCCATTGGGACTAGATTTTTTAAAGACACGTGTTGCCCTTTGCTGCCTCCCGGCGCCGTCCTCGTTGTCCATCACGTAATAGTCGGGGTTCAGAGTCGCCCCTAAGTCATTTGAATCTTCAGTGTCCGAAAATTCGGATTCAGAACTTTTCCACTGTAACATAAAAAAAACAAGAGTTAATTCTCTCTAAGATTCAAGACTAATCTACATTTCTGAACATTTTTTTAGATAATAAATTTAAATTAAACAGAGGTGTATATGAATACTCTCAGAAATATTTTTAAATTAATTTTGTCTAGACCCTCAATTCAAAATAAAATGGAAATTTCCTCCAATTCTTCACACTTTGATTGACAAGATTCTTGGAAACTCTAAGTTTTTAAATTATTGTAATTTTTATTCGCTATTTCTTCATCTTTGATAGAATCATGTTATTATATCGATGAAAAATGATAGAAAACGAGAGAATTTCTGCACCTTTCGCATGACTTCGACTTTTCGAAGTCTGGAACGAGAAACTCGGTGGACAACGTTCAATGAACCATCCAATAAGGTGTCGCGCAAAATCGATCACTGTCGTGGACTTGAAGGGCTTGCCAAAAGGAAATAAACTAAAAAAGTTCGGGATTTAAACTTTGCTTTAAGATACACAACTGACACTTCAAGTTGTCGACGAGTTTCGAAACGGGTTTCTTCTAGTTCGAGGAACGTTTCTCGAGAAAAGTGGGATCGGGATCAGAGGAGGATGCAACGTTGAATCTTCTCTTTTTCAGCGATGGACAAACACTGAGTAAATCAAGATATGAATGTCAATTTCAACCGCTCGTAATTCTTAACACGATAATACTATATAATAATTTGTATCATCCAGAGGACTGCTGATGACGCGGGTAACCCATATGTGTAATATTGACCACTAATACCGATAAATCCCACAACAAATTGTGCCCTAGAGATTTGATTTCGACTTAAAACTTTTATAAGATTATTTCTTATTTCAGAAAAATAAAAAATTTCAATTTTCAATTTTATATAATATAATTTAAATATTCAATAAAAATGAACTAAAGTCACAATTTATAAAATTAAAAAAGTAAAAAGCTCATGTAATCTTCTGAAATCTTTAAAAGTCTCTTTGCTAAATCGAAGGAATGCAAATTTTAATTCTTTAGAATCGGAAAAATCTTTTTGGAGACTTTCCAGATTGGCAAGCTTTCAAATTGGCTTGCCTTCAAATCTGAAAGGCTCCAAGTATAAGGGTTTCCAAAATAGGATGCAAAGAATTAAAAATAATAAAATTAATAAGAACAACTTCATATTCTTTTTTAAAATTAATAAGAACAACTTCATATTCTTTTTTAAACCCCTTTAAAATTATTGAAATATTTTCAAATCTTCAGAAATCTCTTGAAATTATTTGATACACCACGAAAAATCTTAAAAAATCTTTTCAAATTTCTGTAAATTTCCTGAAAATGTTCTAAAATTACAATTACGTAGAAATTCTGTTAAAACCTTTGTAATTCAGTGGTTATTACAGGGACACTAATAAAATTATGAATTTCAAAGTAGCGGACTCTAGGGTCTAAGGACAGTGATTAATGGAAGGTCTTAGATTATTTCGGTTCTGATTGTGAGACACTAAATTGGATGAGAATCTCTGATCAATTGGTAATGTATGCTTTGATTGAACACCGTTGACGTCATTATGGTCTATAAAGCTACTGTTATACTCAGTGTACTGTGCACAAAACGACGTAACTCGTTCGACAAAATTAAATCGATGAAAATAGCCATTACCAAAATGTACAAATTTTCGAGTCCTAAACTTCTATCTACGAATGAAGAAATTTAAAATGAAAAATCTATATTAAAAAAACCCGTTAAAGTCACTTAAAAAATAGAAGATCAAAAATATCACTAATTCAAAAAGAAATAATTCCTCCTTTAAAAAGGAAAATCATATCTGCTTCCTCAAGATTATCTGATTGAGATCTCTTCATGCGATCCTAATCGGAACAGGATATTATAAAAAGGTTACGAGACTATCAGAGAAACAATTTTTTCCATAATATACGAAAAATTCAAATTACGTGTGACTCAAAGTCAGAGAATGTAATTTGTAAGGAGCTGTTCATAAATTATATAAGGGACTTTCCAATTTATTTCGGTCTCCTCTTCCCCAATTACGTGACGTAACTAATGAACGTCCCCTGATAATGTCATCGTTCATGCTAATAAAAAATTCCTTTTAAATTCCTTTTCATGTCATCAAAGACTACGAAAAATGATGAAGAAGAATTTAAATGTAACAATATTGAAGTTTATTTTGAAAAACAACATCGTAAAAACATCTTACGTTTGTTTGAAGCTGTACTAGTACTCAATTTATTCTTTTCAGTCTTATATCAATTAGTGTTTTTGAAGAAGAGCAAATATAAGTGCACTCTATTTCCCAAAGGAAATAAAAAACTTCAAAAAGTATATCTAACATTCACTGATAATTGAAGATGAGAAATATATATTTGGATGGTTTGATCATCGAGATCAAGTGCTGGATCGCTAAACCGATTCAGATGATTAGGGCTCTATAGCCTTTTCATGAATTATGACCAGCACGTGAGTTGCCTACATCCTGTCCACCTGGCTGCAAACACATATTGCTTCAAAACCCTTAATGATTCGAGTAATAACTTTACATATAACTAGCAGAAATTTACCTGACGTTGTCCAGGATTTTAAGAGGTTCCAAATGAATTTAAAGGATTTTCTTTTTACAAAAGCGAATTTTAGGGATTACAAGAGATTTTTAAAAGGGTTTAAAAGGTTTTAAAAGAGTTATCAAAAAGATTCTCCAGAGATTTCTATAGAAGAGATTTCAAGATATTTTAAGAAATTTTAAAGAATTCCAAGGGACTTTAAAAGACTTCAATATATGTTAAACGATTTTATAAGACTTTATAAATGATTTTATTGAATTACTCCTCAGGATCGTGGAAGATTTTAAAGATTTTTTAAAGGGTTTTAGAAGAATTGAATTTTACAAAATTGCTAGTTATTTTAAATGTTTTTCAAAGGATTACAATTATCCGTAGAATAAACTGTAATTAATTTTTATTTTCGAATGATTTTCTAGAATAAAAACTCTGAAATAATTCGAAATTCCTAATTCATATAAATATCTTAATTGAATACCTAAGATTTAATTTTCAAGTAGGAAATTGGATTTACGTCAATGCGCAATACACACGCTTTGATAAACAATCAGAGCTATAATTCGAGACAAAAAAAAAAGAAGCGATAAAATGCTTTTGTCACGGCCTAATTAATCTTGCTCACGCGGCTACATAAAATCTAGAGTTATGAATGAAATAAGTTAAAATAAAATAAATTTTTAAATCGAATGTAATATATTTTATTATTTTTGAGAGGGACAGAGGTAGGTTTTTTTTGTTAGGAGCAGAGGAAGAGGAAGTAAGGTTAATAGAATTAATACTTCATGGGGTTACGAGGGCTAATCAGACTTCCCACAATCATGCGTGAAGTGAAATTTTATTATTGCCCATATGCTGGTCAAGATAAGTCAGTTTAAAATTTTCAGCTCACCTACTTTTTATTATATTTTACCCCTTGATTAAATGACAAGTGGACGAGTCTAAATTGAATAACTTTTTTCAATTATTTGTAATTAGTGAATTAGAATTCAATTTGAAAAAAGAGTTGAAATTGTTAAATCAGGATTCTAAGTTATTCTGAATTAAAATAATACTTTTCACTCACTAAATTATGAAAATGCTCTGAATTTTTCCAAACATTTTTTACCTAACAAAAACTGAGGATGATGTAATCTGAACTCTGACCAAATTGACCCAATATCATCATAAAGAAAACGAGTCATATGAGCGAGCAAAAAAACCTAGGATCGTATGAAGGACGGATATTTTCCCCGGGTTCTTTTATTGCTCTTCATTTCTCGTGTCCCGTGAAATTTTTCGTGACGATAAGAAAGCGAGGCAAAAGGAAAAGAAAGATAAAATGCGGAAGTCATAAAAAACTTGCGTGACCCAAGGTAGTGGAATGACAAATTATCTGTCACAAACCCTGGCCTTTGGTGACTAGATCAGAGCTTTTTGAGGTAGCAAGTGTCGATATATTAAGGCTATTATACGCTTCTAAAGAATCAGGAACTTTGCATTACAAACAGCTTTTATTGAAAGTGAAAATCGATTATCGAATATCTCCAATCTTCATCATCTTCATACAAGAGACTACCAGTGATTTTGTAATTCAGTTTAACTTAGTTCGATTTGCTCGATAAAAAAAATATACTCGGAAAATGCTCGGAAAAATCGTGGGGTGTACCAAGACTGAAATATATTCGCGCAAACGACGCTTTTTTTACGAGCCTCGTCGTAAAAGATGCGAAAACCATTAAATTAATGGAAACGTAAGAGTATTTCTTTTACATTTGCTGTGACAGCTATAGTTTCGATTTTATGGTTTCAAACCATAAATTCTGTAGTAATAGATGCTAATTATTGATATGTTTACACTGGGCAATTTTGGGCCCTTTTAATAAATTTTTTCAATTTTTTAAGACAAGTACATTTGTTTACATCAAATTTTCAAAATTTTTCAGATATTTTAGATATAAAGAGATTTCACGAGATTTCATGGGATTTTACGAAAGTTATTAGGATTTTATGGAATTTTAAGGGATTTAACGATATTTTGTGGGATTTTAAGTAATTGAAGATTTTATATATATATATATAACATTTAAATAAATAAATATTTTAAAGGATTTCACAAAACTTATAGAAATTTTATAAAATTTTAAAGAACTTTGCAAAATTTTCAGTAATTCTAAATAATTTTATAAAATGTATTGACATATTACGAATTTTTAAGGAATTTTGACGTGTTATGATAGAATATTGTAGAGTACAAAAATGGCTCTTCTATCAACAAGCCGTTTGATAACGCAATTTTTCATCTTTTTCTAGACGAACACTATTAGGGTAAGTGTGGGTATTACTACGGAAAAAAAATCAAGATGACTTTTAAAGATAAAAAACAAGTGTTTGAATGAGAAATTCGTTACGCATTAATTCGTGAAGCAATATTTGGTATTTAATTAATAGAATTCAGTCGTTAGAACGTGAAAAGAAATTAGATTTACGTGAAAAATGCGAATCTAAAAAAAATGTTCCATGTAGATATTACTGCGGGTTTTTGCATGAACTACTGAGCGTCAACTACTGCGGTAATCTTATTACTATACTGGTAATACTGCTATTTTATTTTAAAGCATTATATACGTACATTCAAAACATTCTAAATCATTATTTATCTTTAGAACCGCAATAATCAGAGCATCCGCAGCAGTACCTTGCGATGAAATTGTGTAAGTAACAAAGTAAAAAAGACTCATGTGTCATATGCAAACCTAGCCCTCGTGCATGTCGAAACGACCCACAACGACAGAAGCTTCCTGCCAGCCATAAAGCACTTTTACGCGTCATTTAATCAAGGGTTTCGATCGAGAAATGTCCTCGTCGAGGAAACAACTAACCAGTTTCACAGAAAAGCAAGTATATACATTCAAAATACAGGAGTCGACCTTGCAGAGAAATTCATCATTTGTGTTTCAGACAAACGATATTTCAATCTGTTCATAAACTCGTTAAGTCATCATTTCAAACTTTAAGGTATAAGCTTCCAAATTTCAACAATCAGGTAAACAAATTTGATATTTACGTTAGAATTCACGCAATTGATGAAACAATGAATGACAATAATTTTGTTTACCAACTATAAATGTTTATGGTGTGTGATGACTCTATAAGTGCTTTATTAAACCTCTTTGATTAAATGTGCTTAACAGTGTTTTCAGCAAGGTTCATCGAAAACGGTTTTGTTGATATACCGTGATTGAATTTCGAAGCTGCGAAAACGAGGACGAAACTTACGCGGCCAATTACGGCGATGCCTGTAATGAAATTGCGTCTGTTCGAACTAACGCACCGTTCTCTCACCTTCTATGTACTTATGTGATATTACACGTGAGTAATGCGTCTGTAATCGATTACAAGTCTCACCAACCGTAGGCACAGGTTAAAAATGCCCTAGATTATATCTTGTCTTGTAAAATCTGCAAAATTGTACAAAATTGTCATTTATTTGCGTAGGTCCTGATAGAAAGGGATCGAAATTTTCAGATAGAAAACAATGTTTCACAGAAACAATAACCATCGAAATATATTAATATGTATTAACGTAATTTTGAATATAATGAAATACTGATGAACCTTTGAATAATAACTCGGCAATATCCATTCGTATTTTACGTAATTGATTGCGGCCTTTGAATTATCATTTCCTATACAATTTTCCGTTATTAAATTTCTGTCAATTTCCTATTATATCTGTGTATCGTGGTTGAAACTTCACCAGACAATATGCCCTGATATGACAGTAACTCTATAATGAACATTGATTGTAATTCTAGATTTTGAGACGATTCTAGATAATCCATTGGTCATATGACAAATCGATGATTGAATTTTGGTGATGCTAGTCAAACATCACCATCAAAGATTCAAGATCAATGAGATGAGGAATGGAGAATCATGTGATTTATGATTTACATACATTCTCTTGAATTCTCTTATAAAAAGGTTGAGAATTCGATCATTGAGACTTTCGAAGAAATTGGAAAAAGCAGAAGACAATCTCACAAGCAAATATTTGTCATCTCGAGTAGACGCTATGTTACAATCCCAGGACATGTTTGCAAATGTCAAAGTACGTAATATTCTTGCGTAATATTCTGGCCGGTTATTGCTCTTTTCATAACAATGAAAAACACGAGATTTTTCCCAGTGATTACAACTCAACGTATCCACAAGAAAAAAACCATATATAGGTAAAAAGATCGTGTTGTCGTTCTCGACCCAGTTTCGCCAATTTCGTTTGAAACACTTAACTGCACTCGTGAACATTGGATTATGAATTAAATTCTAGATTAGGTGTATCACGAAACCTCCTTTTTTTCTAAGACGTTCAAGTGGAAACTTCTTTCTTATGTTTAGATATTTCTTTTTTCAAGACAAAATTACCTACTAATTTTTTTCACATTTAAAACAATGATAAATCGGTAAAAGTCGGTAAAAGTTTAAAATTGGAAATCATATCCAGAAAAATTTTCAGTTGATTTTTGCAGAATTGACCAAATAAATGCATTGTTATAATATGCAATGTTCTGTTTTGATTCGAGGAGTTGATAAGTCCCGAAATCTTTTAAAGTCATTGAAATCTCTTAAAAGCTTCTCAAAATCTTGTAGTATTTTTCACAATTCCACAAAAATTCCTTAAAATTCCTAAAAATCTTCAGATATACCTTAAAATCTCTTGAAATTATTGAAATCTTCTGAATCTCTTGAGAAATCCTCAATTCTTTTGAGATTGTTTAAATCAACCATGATTCAGTTTAATTAATCAAATTTTCTTGGATATCCAAGATAAAAGTTTGCATCAAAGATACTTTATTACTGAGTGGTTCTTTTGAGAAACTTTCTCAATATACTGCAGAATTTAATATAACTTTGCGAATTTAATAATTAGAAACACATTAAATTCTTTCACCTCCAGCAGATAAAATTTCTCTCATGCATTTGAATAATAATAAATTTAAAATTGCTCCTTTTCTTGAAATTTATTGTGTACAATGAATGTCACGTAAACATCCGACTTTATGTGAAATAAATTGTCTCGCAAATTCATATTAATGGATTCTTTTTCATTATTCCCATGAGAAAGAATGAGTGACTCTGAGTGGAAATTTCATCCTTCATATTTCCATTTATTGGACGTCGGATTATTTCGTTCTATTTGATCAATCTCCACACTTTTCAGAACGAGCTTATTTCATTTAAAGCTCACTTTTATTACTGGAAGAGTCTCTTTTTCAATTTTTTATTTTAAATTGGAAAAGAGAAATATTACATTTTTCACACCTTTAAAAAATTAATACAAAGAAAATACAACTTTTCCTTTTATCTGTATAATCAATATCGCAAATCAACCGGTTTTAGCAATTGAATTTGGAACAATGCTTCAACAAAAATAGAATTTCCACGTATCTAGAAAAAGGATAATTTTTTTTTTCTCTATAAGTCGTAAACTTGTTATACATCATCGGCCGGCGATCGTCGGTGTCACCTATAGCAATGGACAATCTAATTGGGAAATTTTCCCAGAACCCATTCTCTAGGTACATTTTAGATCAATCAGAATTTTCTCTTTTGTCTTTTTTTTATTTTCAAACATTCAAGAAATTTTTCTGATTTTAGAGAGGATGACAGAAACTGTTCTTATTTGCTTTTCATTTTAAATTCAGATCGTGCTATGCTTTCAAAGATCGCATAAATATTAAAATATGCAATCCCTCGACATTACAGAAAACCTCGAGAACATAAAGGTATAGAAAGGTCTTTTATAGATACCATTTTGGGAGTTTGGGTAGATTTATTACCATAAACATGCTGGGCGGCTCTGAAATCGACTAAAATCGGAGACCAGATTTTCCGAACTAGGAACTCCCTAGACCGGAATTTGAAGATTTTATAAAAACAAAATTTTGATTGAAAAATTCGTGAAATATATGTATTTACTAGTAAAAATTTACCCGGCGTTGTACGACCTTTAAAAAGATTTCAAGTAACTTTAACAACACTTAATACAGATTTTAAGGGCATGTGATACTTCACTGTAAAAGAAATTTATTTTCCCAACTTTACACTCGCAATAATAAATATTTTTTTCTAAAATGCCCCATCAATATGGAATTTAATTTTAAAATTCCTTCCCCTCAAGGTAATTTCCGGATTTATTTTTCCTTGGATGATGTAAATTCAGATATTTGAGCGGAAATTTGCTTCTAATGCAATTACCTTATTTATATAATTATGCAAAATAAAAACTTTCTAAACAGAAATATTTAAATTACACTGTTCATTTCAGTTTTAAATGTTTGACTGATGTTTACAACTAGATTCACTTAAACCTCCTGTTCATTGCCTTTACTTTTGATCGGTTCGTTTCCTTCGCGTGCACGGCATTTAGAAAAGTTTCCATCCCAATTAATCGAGTCTCCCCTTCCTAGATTTCCGGCCTACAATGAATTTCCGCTTGACAATAAATCTCCTACCTTAAAAAAAATGATTGTTCCATAATTCTTAAAATAAAATTAAAAGAACAGTATTAATAATTAATTAGAAGGTCATTTAATTCTCATATGTATCTATTTTTCTTTCGCATATGTCCTTGATAGTCTACTTTTTATAGTAATAAAAATGTTACTTTGGACTCTTTAGAGTGCTTTGCAAATATTTTCAGCACACTTTTCAAACGAAATATGTCAACTTCAATAAGTAGACAGTCACTTAAGTAGAAAATATATATTGAATCAATCCACTTATGATTTATATAGCGAGTGAAATGTCACAACTGCGAAAGATATCAAAAAGGTTTTTTTTATCGATTTCGAACTAGGAACGACGACAGCCAATGAAGTCCGTTTATTGGCAGTTGTGAAGGCGATAATGGAATGAACTTAGAAACTTCTTGAAAGTCCGGCGCTTACTCGGAGCAAAAGTAATTTACAATAATTGAACTTTTCTCTTCAAGTATAACATCGAGTTTGATTTTCCTCGAACTAAGTTTCAAAACCCTTGCCTCGTCGATACTTTAGGTTTTCCATTTACCGTTCTACAATCCCACTTCCGCTACAACTAGTCTCTTTTAAAATTCACTTGTATAAAAAATTGCAAATGAAGAAATTATGCTGGATCGCAAGTGTGTAACATACCTAATTGAATTGAATTCCAATTAATACTTAACTTTGAATGAAAGTGATTTAACCCGATCAGTTTATCGCTTTTCTGGCACTTTATTTGTTTATCGTAGGTCGTTTCAGATTCTCTTGAACACTTCTCCTTTAAGGGCATATCATAAAGATTGCAAAAAAATTTTAACTAAAATTCGTGGGTCTGGAACGATCCACGATAATGAAATCGGGTTAATTTCTGCAGAAATTTTAATCCAAAAATTAAATTCTTTATGCTTATCAACACAATTTTTCATTGGACACAAATTAAGCCGATAAAGAAGCCTTAAAAAGATTTCCAGTTTATAAAGCAGTTTTGATATAATTGCAACCTCTTGTTTTATGATAGGAAATCTGCAGTTTATCTCATATAATATCATATTTATCTCATAATCTCTAATGATAAAACTCATAATTCAATTATTTACCTATACTTTTTGACCTCATTTTCTTAAACTTAAATTTGAGTCTTACATCAGTAAAAAAATGTTTTCTCGTATTTCTTGCGAGTCTGAATTGACTAATTTATAAAGTTTATACTCTAACACTGGAAATATGTCACAGAAACGTTTCGTTTCAGAAAGAAAATCGTTTTTCACCCTGTAGATAAAGATATTCTTATGTTTTTTGTGTACAAAGAACATTTATCTTTTTACGTAAAGTAGGTTGGGTGTGACAGTATTTGTTGAATCTGAAAATTTACCCGGTCCCTCGCCTTATAAGTACATTAGCGATAAATGCGCAACAGCATAGAGCTAGTTCTCTCTTAGAATATTGATCATCGATATACTGCTGAGGAGCTTGAATTATGCGATGCCTTAACAAACTGTGTCCTTGAAAGACAAATTATTTTCTCAAAACTAAAAATTGATGATTTTCCATCGCTGGATTTATGCACAAACTGTCAATGATAAAACTTTTCTGGCTCGGAAAATTATTTCTCTGCTAATAAAATAAATCTCATTATCAATGAATGAATGAATATTAAATATTAAGTCGCAGAAAGACATTACGTCGCATCAAAAACACGATTCGATTCAACATTAACGGCTTTAAGAACAAGTTTTGACAATAAATTTTTAATTTTTAATGTTTATGCAAAAAAAAAAAATTTGCGAGAAATAAAAAAGTTTTTTTTTAATTTTCTTCTTAAGATTGTGAAATTGAGGTAACATCAACAATAAATAATAAAATTAAAGTACTTTATGTTTCATTGTATTTAAATTAGGCATCATAAGAAAACTAAATTGTTAATTCTCGGATGTAAATTATAATTTCCAAGGCTAAAGGTTAATAAAATCGAATTTTCTATTAACCTAACTCACACCCTGTAATGACAAGAAAATGTGGGGCTGGGGAGTCTTGCAAACAGCGAATGCGATGCATTATACCGAGTAATGCATCTCAAACTCGTGTCCCAATTATGCAAGCAGTGACGTGCTGTTTTCCTTTTATGATTCTCCTGTTTACATCAAGATACGCCTGGTTTTTCTTTTGCAACGAAGTAAATCTCCCAGCAACGACTATAATTGAAATTAATTTTCATCGGAAAAAGTAATAAAATTTTCATAATTACTCGATTAGACATTTCAGCAGCTTGGAAAAATAAATCCACTAACCACAATAATTATAATTAATAATAATAAAAAAACACGGTAGATTCATTTATTCAATCTGTCCATATTGTCCATTTTGAAATAAATTTATTGATATAAATAATAAATATGTTTACTATGTAAATATTTAAATATGCTTTGTAAATCTATCGATATCTTTTGCTATTCCCGTGGATATACCCCCTAAATCTTTTTAAATAACTACTAATCATTTTTATTTTCAAATCCCTCCTGAGATTTTTTCTCATTAGAGAAACCCACTCAAATCTTTTGCAATCTTGTTTGTTTTCTTCGAAAGAAAACAAATCTTGCGAGGGTATTTTGCCAGTTGAAATTAATTTTCATTACAAAAAGCGAGACAAAAAGTACAAATTCGTTTTGCAGACGAGCAATTCTAGAAGTTTCACTTGAAGAAAAAGTAAACGTAATTAAAATAACGTATACTTTTTTTTATACTTTCTTATCACCCCTACCTGATATTAAAAAAAGAGTAAAAGAAACTTTCATAGATATGTAAAACGATCTCATAATCCCAGATCAATAGAATAAGCGCAAAATGTGTACATAAAGGAAAATAAGATTTGTATTGAAACGAAATCACAAATAAAAACGCAAGATCAATTTCCAAGGCATATTCAACGAGTAAGTAACTTTGAATATATATATATATATATATATATATATATATATATATATATATATATAGCACACATTATGCCATTGGTTCGTATCTTCTTTTATATAAATCGACTGAGTTGCAGATACCCTGGATGTTTCCAGGTAATACCTGGTTCTTTAGAAGAACTTTCTTCAATAAAGGATCAAAAATAAGAACAATTTATATAAACGATTTGTATTGATTTTTTGTTAAAGATAGGGGGTCATCCATAAACTACGTAACACTTTTTCCCTCTATTATTAAGGTAGCTATAATTTACTATGGAAAATATGATTAAACATTCAAGTACGTTTGAAAATAAAAAGAAAGAAAATTAAACCCTATCTAATGCAATTTGTGAGGATTTCTTTAATTTTTTAAAATCTCTTGAAATTTTTGAAATTACCTGAAAACCTTTAAATTTTCTTTAAATTACCAAAAAGCTTTGAAATCTTATGAAATCTCTTGAAATATTTGAAATCTGTAGAAATCTCGTATTGTTATCATTTCTAAAAAAAATTTTTTTGGATGGTCCCTAATATGTTTAAATTCTCTACTGCAAAAAAATGAAGTCTAGCTTCAAATAAATTACATTTACGTATTTTATAGTTACATATTTTTTAAGTTTAGAAATGCAACAATGTAAGTAACTTTGAATATTAGCGACTTATTTGAAGAATCATTTTTACGTTTTATGATCACGGGAGACTCATTCTTCTTTATGATCACACCTGAGTGATCTTTGCAACCATAAAATGAGTGTCACGGAAGTTGTAAGAGGGCCGTTAACATTGGTTGGAAACGCCATGTAATATCCGGAGCATTGGCCACTTTACAATATTTCAGATACAAAGACCGAGATGGAAAAAAAAATCGAAAAAGAGGGATTTTAGAATTAGTAGTATGAGAGAAGAATTTGTTAAACTGAAATCAATATTGGTGGCGACAATTTCGAATTTTTAAGCCTCTCGGACTAAGACATAACAAAATTACTTGAATAAGAAACTATATATAATATTTATATTTTAGTATGAAACTATATTATTTAGTAAAAATATTCGTGTAAAGATTCTAGAACATTTTCAGAGAAATTCATCCCTTTTTGGGTCAAACATCGTTAGGCTGGGGTAAGTGGTGTGTCGTTTGACGTTGTTAATTGAGTTTAAACTGAAGGCAAGAGAAAGCGGAAATATAGAAAATCAACTCTGGGTTAAAACGAAGTTGGATTATTTAAACGTAGAGAAAAAAAAACCATAGTAAATGAATGCAACCACATTTTAAGAGTATAAAAGGTTGCACTTTATCGCCTCCGCATTTAAAGTATTTTACAACTCCCTCCAAAAGAAATGATTTTAAATAATAATACAAATTTTCTTAAAAATTCTTTTGCTGAAGGGCAACAAATTTTAGGATTGTTGTCTATACAATCTTGATTTTCCCATCACCAATTTTTAAGAGTTTCAGAATAAATCTATTTGAGTTTGAACGCTTGAGAAGTCTAAGCAATTGAACACTTTAGTAGTTAAGCTTTTGATCGCTTTAACTATACCTAAACTAGTTAAACATTTAGATCTTTCTATGTTTGTCTAACCGGTGTTATTTACAGTTTTAAAGGGTCGATTTCTTCATCTCGAGTTAAAATTCACTCTGATAAGCGGATAAGCCTGAAATCCGATTAGTCATGTTGAGGTTTAGCCGAATAAAATTCTGTCTGAGGTTAACATCATCCCCTATGGGATCAATATACCAATTTCAGTTCCAAATTATAATACCCTCTGTAGCACCCAAGAGGATTATATAAGTTTCCTTTCCGAGATTAAAATATGAAATTGATTGCGAGTTCTATAATTTCTGTTCGGAAATGTTAATATAACAGGAATTCTACCAAAGTCATAAAGCAAATATTAGAATAACTTTTCAAAATTAATTTCCATATGAAAAAATATTCTATCTTCAAGAATTTTCAAAGAATCTCAAGAGATTCCACAAAATTTCAAAGGCTTAAAAATATTTTGAAGGATTTCAAGTGACTTTTTAAAGAATTTATAAGAGTAGTTCTAAACAGTCTAAAGATTTCGAAAATATCAACACATCTTACAGGATTTCAAAAGGTTTTTTAAGTCATTTTTAAGGAAATTCCAGAGATTCCAAGTGTAATTCAAAGAAATTTAAAAGAATTTCAAGAAATTTCAAATTATTTAAAAAAATTTTAAAGGAATTTAAAAAGAATTCAAGGGGATTTCAAGATTTTCAAGTAATTTCAAAACAAAAAATTTGTTTGAATTCTCTACATTAGATTGAACGGTCTCAAATCTTAAAATCAAGTAAATTAAACATTTTAATTGTAAGTCTTACTAAAGTAAGCCGCTTCTAATTTAGACAGGATTCAAATCGGCCTTTTCAGTTCGCTGTAGAGAAGACAAGCTATTGCGGTTTCCGACTTAAGTTAGATCTCAGTAGAGTTTCAAACAGTTCTGAAACTTCAGAACATAAGTGACGTACCATAATATGCAAGTTAAAATTTAATTAACTCTTCTAAATAGGCTTCTATGCTCTATATTAGTTATCCTATCCTATTTTCCATTCTATTAGGTTCATAAATAAAAACGAGAGCTTCCCATCTTTTTACAAGATCAAAGATAAAGTTGAGAGTATAATTCGTATCGAAAGTTTACAGTATTACCTACATATAAACTTTTAAGGAGGTTGGAAAGTTTATACTTGGCTGACAAATTGCCATACGTTATGTGCTTCTAAAAGGACTCCATTCCATTCAGTAAAAAATAAACTTGGCAACGAAAAATGGAAAAAGATAGCACAGAGAAAGAGAATAAAAGGAAACTTAACTCCTGAGACTCGCGACATTTGATAAAATAATCGTTTCTAAATATATTTTTTAAATGTGGTTTTATATTAATCAACTAAATTTCCGTAATTTAAAGAGGTGGTTTAAAAATGAGTATTAAAAATTGGTAGCATAAAATCAAAAAGTTAAACTCTGGGTTGTAAAGGTTGTAAAAAATTCAATTTCATGTCTTAGGAAAACAGGAAAGTAAATTTGCTTTACAGAGACAAAGTTGCACTTTAAAGATTATACGAGAGGGTTAGTTTTCGAGAGTGTGAGAGCCTAAGAAAATATTTATGCCCATGAGATTCCTTCTCAAGGATCTCACGGTGCCTGACCATTTTCCCATGGATCTCATCCAACCGGTTCCCAAAACGTAGAGATGCTTTTATCGCGTGAATGAGACTCTATGATGGTAGAGCATTCAACCTTTGCGATTTGGTCCTTAATCCAATTTGTTAAGACTGTTGCTGCTAAATTCTTTCTTTAAAATTTAATTCAACAACAGTACAACAAGACCGCCCATTTTATACAAGGCGAATAACAGTTTCCGTCGAACTTGTGTGAATCCTTGCAATAACTCTTCTTCTAAAATAAGAGAAAATAGATCATATATTTTACTCATAACACGATTAAAATAATAATTTATAATCACAAATATAATTAATCAGAACAGTGTTTACAAATTATAAAATAGCGATCAAAGTCCTGCACTTTGTGTTCGTATAAATTAAACTCATGTTGCTTGTAAATATTTTAGATCAAACGTTCATGAATTATTCACAGATGCAGATTGTAAGAATTGTTTATCTAGTATTTATAAAATATCCTATCCTATCATATCATATCCTACCATAAAAAATGATTTTTAATGATTTAAAAAAAAAATTTTAAGAATTTACACTAATTTCAAACGAGTTCAAAGGTTTGAAATCTTTTCGAATTTTTGATATTAAATCTCTAAGAAAATAGTGTTATGCCAGCTTAATAGACTGAATAGAATGAATTAATAAAAATAGTGTTGTGCCAGCTTAATAAACTTAATAGAATGAATTTATATTAGAGCAACAAGTCCAAATGGGAAGATTTGTTTGATTCAACAAAAAATTTGTTTGAAGAGATATTTCGCTATTTAATTCAGGAAATTTATTACTTACATATGGGGTTAAATAAATATTTTCCTTCGAGAAATAGTAATGCAAGTACATTTTTCTTGATCCAAGCAAAGTATTGTTTATTTAGTAATCAGGTGGTCTTAAACGTGGATATGTACTACTAAATCCACTCCGTTTTGTCTGAATAAAGTAACGCTTTTTCCTCAATATATTCTTAGAAGGAGCCAATAATTGGTTTTTAAATTTCAAGATTGTCTCTGAAATTTAATTAGGGTGAGAATCGATTTAAATTTAGGCAATTTAAGTTGTTAAAAGCTGAACTATGTTTAAATAATTGGTTCAAATGTTAATAATTCAATAAAAATGATTGAATAATTACCTACAAGTTAAAATTGCTCCAATTTAAAAAAATCAACAAACTTAGGTAAATAGAAAAAAAACTTTCTCAAGTACAATTCATGCAAAAAATAACTGTTGTCAGTATTAGAATCCAAAACCTTTTGATTTGATTTGATTTGAAATTTCAAGCCATTCAAAGTCTGAACAGTAAATAAATAATTGTAAATATATAATTTCAACCGGATATTTTGATTGTACGTAAAGGGGAACAATTTAATTCAAGAGACTTTTTCTCAGGTTTTTTTTCATCAATATTTACGCACTCTTTCGAAGCTTTACAACTTGCACTTGTTTATTTAACCTCATGAGTGCAATCGATTCAATGCGGACGCCCTCTGTCGTAATTTGTCACGCTTTCTAAGTGATTCATAAAAGGAGATGTTCGTTTCTGCACGCGGGTACCGACAAAAAATACTATTTCTCAGAATTTTCAAAGGACATTCCTTTCGTGTGACGTGCACCTTAAAAACAAAAAATTCAAACCTGTAACGTTCGAAAACTTTCACGAGGTCGGCTAAGCACGTGCATGAGGTAAAAGTTCGACGGCTCGTCTTCCGAGCCTCGCTATAAGCACTCAAAATATCCGCGTGAAAATGCATATCGTAAAAAAGGAACGGCAAAAGACCTCACCCAAAGTTTTCTGGCGTCGTGGCCCACACCTTCCTGGAAGTTGAATGCACTGTCACTTGTGGTTTCTCCAAAGCATTCGAATTTCCACAACCGGCACAATTGAAGTAGAAATTTAAATTTTTGTCGAAGCAAGCAAGACGCGAAAAATACGAAGGAACAATGAGAACAGTTCTGACTGTGATTACAGTATGAATGCATACACTAGACTACGTCACGGCACGTCATGTCCAAGAAGCCAGCGCCACGGGACGAACTCACGAGGAGTAGAGAAAATTCGTATCGCCTTTAGCGCGATCAATTCACCTTTTTTTACAGAACGTCTCTCATTTTCGAAGCAAATGCAACCTACTCAATGCGCCGACCACGGCTGAGGCTGAGCAGTGAGCACTGCAGCACAAGCTTTTTGGTCAAATGTGTTCAAATGCTGTCAAATGCATCAACATGGACATACATACTGGAATTGGAAATGGAGTGCTGACTTCGCGGGGGAAAAGCATATGTGACAATTAGAAAGAGAAGGGAGAGAATGGTGGGATACCTCTCTTTCTGCTCGAGGGTAATTGGTATAGAGATCCATCTAGATTATCTGATTCAAGATGGTCAAGATTAATTTCTAACAATCACCTTCGACCAGAAAAAGACAGATAACCCACCACTCTCCTCCTTCTCTTTTTAATTGTTTCTCTTTCGTGGTCCACGGATTCATTCAAACTGGCGGTCCGCGGTCCTTACCCACTCCCAGGAATGAGTATGTAAAATTCCTGAGATGAATCACATTGTTTTTACAGTAATTTACAATGCATTTTACTTCCTTAGTTTGTTACGTTTGTTATTATCGTTATTATGTATCTCACTCTAACATAACCTAAAATTTATTGCCCTCTACGCGGTATTGCGCATAGCGACTGATTGGTTGCTTTTCGCGCGCTGTTTATAAAACATTAAAAACATTTTTTTTGTTTATTATTAATAATGCCTTTTTAACTTTATCCATTAGATAAAAATTATAAATTAATTAATTAAATTAATTTTGATCTAATTGATAATTCTATAAGTTAAAAAGTAATTATTTATAATAAAGTGAAAAAAATTATTTATTGTTTTAAATAGCGCGCGAAAAGCAACCAATCAGACACCATGCGCGATATTCAGTTCTACCAACAAAATGTTTAAAAATTTTCAAATTTTCAAATTTTAACAAACGTCAAAAGGTATATTTTTTTTCTAATAAGAGAACTCTTCTTTGGAAAAAAGGCCTTTTTCAAAGATTTAAAAGCAGAGAAAATCAGAGGAGTAAGCAATTTGAAAATATGGAATTCTGTAAAGGGAATTACCAGCAAATTTGCATCACTTTATTAAATGTCACATATAATAATTGATAATAAGATGGATTTTACTTATTGTGTTTAGTTTTTAATTGTGAAGGTATTCATTAAAGTTTTATATGTATTTTCATGTATGAATTAGTTTATTTTTACAATAAAAAAATTATCGTAAGAAAGTACGAAATTTTTCCAAAAACTATTAATTTTTCTACAATCCATTCGAAAATTCTTGAAAACCGTAGAAATTACATCCAATTTTCAACCCGAACATACTTTCAGCCATTCTTGAAATTTATACATTTTATTTATTTCGTGAAACTGTATATTTATAGATATTTTGGACTGGGTTTATTTCGTCTTGAACTAGTTCAATTTTTAATTTCTATAATTTTGAATGACTTGTCGTATTTTCATCCCTGAACGGTTCCGTTTTAAATCCAAAATTAATAAATCTGAAAGTACTTAACAATAATTTTTCTAAAAATATAAAAGAAATTCATGTAAATCGCACTAGTATAGCTGCGAGTTGAATAAAAGATCATAAAAAATTATAATAATAAATTTAATATTGAATCGAGCGATAAGCTCGTGAGAGTGCAAAATCGTCTCTAGTGTACAATAAACGTGTGATGGATGCTTTGAACTAGGTCAATCAATATAGACTCTTACCCACCTCACCCATACGAGGATGGACAGACTTGCATGGAATCGTCTGAAAGAAACGTACGCGTGGGGACATTCAAGAAAAATTGCCCAAAAATCAAAAAATCGCGCAAAGATCGTTTCCAGCATGTCGACCGGGGACTTGACAATCGTTGCGATCCCGGAAAATCGTTTTTCCGATGTAATCGACCACCTGAGGCTCAACTTTTTTGCTGATGAGCCACTCAACCGAGCTGTAGGTCTTTGTCAAAGAGGGGACTGCCACTTTGAACTTGAACAGCATTGTCTCCAGACATTGAAACAAGGATATTCAAAGATGATCATCGACAAGAAGGGAACGGTATTTCTTCCCATTTTTATGATTCCTGGCCAAGCAATGTTCCTTTAAGATTTCCTTTTTGACCATCTAAAAATAAATTAAACGAAATTAGCAAGCAGGACTTAATTTTGAATACAGAACAAAGAAAAATTATGATTATTTTACTATTTCAAAAAATTCCCAATTTAATAGCCACCCTCAGTTTTATAATTCGAATCAAAATTTATAATTATTATAGATAGCTGGTACTGTTTTAAACGGAATTGTACAAAGGGGAGAGCGTGAAGAAGCAGAAAGACGACTTGCTGAAATGAGTGATGAAAAGTTTAAAACAATTTTCGGTCTTCTGTATAAAGTCAACGAAAAAATTGATTTGTTTTCAAAATACAATGCAGACGAACTTTTCGAATGTCGAATTTTAACCGTCGATGAACGTTTTCGTGGAAAAGGTTTAGCAAACATGTTAGTAAGAGCCAGCATAGAAACTGCAAAAAATTCCGGTTTTAAGGTATTTTGAAATACTTAAAAAAAAGATCAATATTCTAATTGTTTCACTTACTGTCATTTTCATTTATCCTTTGGATCGTTAATTTAACACAAACTATATCAATGCATTCATATATGTGTGGAATGTTATAAATTATTGTCAGATCAGAAAATTGGTCTAAAAATTTTTATAAGTTCTTATATTATTTAATTACAATAATCACTATTTTCTGATCTCGAAAACTAAAACTGCCACATATAATATCCAATCTTCCACGAATATTTAAAACCCATTATTCTTTTTTTTTTCGACTTACATTTTCTTTTTGTTTCAGCATGTCCTTCAATTAATGTGCATGGGATGATTGTCGTTTTGCCAAGGTGTTGTTACTATGTTACATAAAGTTACATGTTGCATTTCTTCAAACGTCTGGTAATTCAAGAGCAGAGTCTCTTTTCAGGTCTTCAAGGCTGATGCAACAGGGCTATTTTCCCAAAAGGTGTTTCTGAAACACGGATTTCAAACAGAGGCCGAAATTCCATATTCGGAAATCGATGAAGATATCAGACCAGCTCCACCCCATCGGGCTCTCAAGCTTTTAGTCAAGATTTTGGAATAAAAAGGCCGTCGCACAAAAGCAGAAAGTACGCAGCAATTTGTAAACGAAAGTAGATAAACTTAATTTTTTGTCGTTGAGCGTTTGACAATAACAGCACTCTAAATTTTAAGCACTCTCGTTAAACGAGCAGAAACTATGTGCAATTTAACGAAAGAGCAGGACTGTTTTTCTTAACATTTTTTTCGTATGTTATAAAGCAGGTGATCAATTCCTCTGGATTTAAATTTAGATGTTGATCTGACAATTTAGAGATTAAATGATAACAAAAGCTGCGAAAACTAAAGAAAATTTCATGTTGAAATTTGAAAAGATTTGTATTCTAAATTTATTGTGGTAGAAGTTAAGCCTAATGTAATTTATAGACGTCTATTTAATTCTGTTGTACATTCCAATTTATGAAAATTATTAAGATTGACTGCCCACTGTCCTCGTGTTCAAGAGATTCAAAAATATTAAAAAGTATAAATCGCACTGGTTGCTATATTGTACATCTTGAGCTTTCAAGGTGAATCTTTTATTAAATAACTAGAGCAAGGGTAATTATTGTTTAAATCTCAGTAAAGTGACATCTAATTTTAAGTAATTGAAGTTGAACAGTTTCAAATTGAAGTTTTTTTTCAAGTTATACTGTAAAAGTTTCTGACCTTTTGGATGCAAGATTTCGTTTTCTTGCAAATCTTTTAGATATTTATAAAAAAAAAGAGCTCCGAGTACTCAGGAAAAAGGTTCATAAAAATTATAGGTGTGGTGTCATGTTCATGTGATTTAAAAAATAGTGATCTATAGTTAAGTGTCCAAAAAAAAAAAAAAAAAAAACCAAACGAAAGCGTGCGCATCGTCGAACTTGGTTCGATGGAAACGGTACCTGGGAGACGAATATCGTCACATACATTTAACTTTCAAGCTCTCAGCGGCTAATAAAGCAACTCTTGGTTCTTCTAGTGTCAACGAGAAGCAAAATTTGTGCCATACTTTCCACATTGCGATTATTATTCTTGGAATAATTCTACGTGAAGTTGTATAAACGATTTCCACATGCGGGTCCACTTATGTACAACTAAATTGTTATACGAAGTATTTAAAGTAACTGAATATTTTTGTTGGTGTCTCGCAATGTAAACAAATACTACTAAATAATACTCAATACTCGTTATTTTGTAAGGATGTCATAATAAATACTCAAGTTTATTATACGGAACTAACGAATACACCTTCCCCCAATAACTGAGAAAGAAGATTAAGTTCAGAAAGCTCTATATTTCAGTTTTAAAAACTAAGATTAAAGACCACAAAAGTAATAAAAATAATTTATCTACACTAGATTTTAACTATGTAGCTTAAAAATTAACTTGTGGTCTAAAGTAACGTTGAAACTTGTTGGCTTTTATCTGCAATTTTGTGGAATACTTAGCTTGAACCCTCTGCATGTATTTAATATCTCTCGCTTTCTTGGCAGCAGACTCCTTTTGAGTTTCGGTCCAACCAAGAGCTCTGTACATGGACAGAATTTTGCTGATTTTTTTACTCTTCGGAATAGCGAGCGCACGATTTGGATCCAGATTTTGCTTGTAATATATCATCAGAGATCGGTGACCAATAACACTTCCGGAAGGCAAAACGAGTTGATAATCGCTGTCATCCAGTTCTGGAATTTCAACTTCTGCGTCTGGATCTCCGATATCTCCATCTGGGTAACTGGTTGAATAATCATAAAAGTCTGCATATTCTGCTAAAGCTTCACCTTCGTGTAACATTTTGCAGTGACCTTTGTCAATCATGTGAGCTCTTGCTGCTTCTGCACTTCGGAATGCTCTGCCTGTAAAAATTGAAGTAAAAATTGTGTTATCTGCATCAATCCAACACCTCCAAGCGCAATGAATACTCTTTGAGCAAATTGTACAAATAAGAAAAAGAAAATTTACCTTTGTCGTTGCACCAGATACACATAAACCCTGCAAAGACTTTCTCTCCCAAATAGAGAAGCAATCCTCTCATGTCTGTACAATATTCGGGATCTGGAATAAAAAATGAATGAGCTTCGGTCATATGCCTGAGATTTCGTACCCAGGTTCGACTGTGATGACTGCAAAAGAGGCAATCATTGTTTTGTACAGGATTTTCCATGTCATTCTTCCACTCGTCAGAATCGACAGATTCCACATCTGAATCAGTGTCCATGCTTTCATCGGGTTTTCTTTTCTTTGCTGAACTGGTTTCCATTATCTTATCCTCGTTCACGTTTTTCGCAGCACTAGATGCCGATTGATCAGCATTAATCTCTTCCACCGAGCTTGCATTCGAAACTTTAGCCGATTTATCATTGTGTTTTTTTGAGAGCACGTGATTTTCATATTGATTTTGTGTACTAAAATTCTTTCTGCAGACTTTACAGTTTATAGTTTGATTCCTTTGGAGTTGATCATCTTTTCCTCGTTGAGCAATAACTCTTTTCTGGAAATCCTCGACTCCTACTGGTGGCAAATCTACAACTTTTCTTTTTAAATTATATCTGTGCCAGTCTGATTTGTAATGCTGTCTTTGAACCTCCAAATCTCGGAACGCTACGCGACATGTTATACATGTGTATGGTATCGACATGTTGCCTAATTTGTGGAATTTCTTCAATAATAATTTAGGATCGCAGCTAGAGCTGGAAATGAAATTTAGACTTATAATTCACAATTTGGGAGGAAATTTGGTTGTTTTATAAAGTATTTAATGAAAATTACCTTTATATGTGTTCTCTAGTTTTGAAAAACAATACACACTCATGACTAATCGCAGAAATCATCACTTGAAAAAATTCCAGCAGTTAGAGATTGGGGTTAGGATTCTGTTTTTACTTTGTCACGAATTTTCCGCACAGTATTTTGGTTTTATATTATTGATAAATTTTCCAGTTGCAAGATTTGTATTCAATTTGAGAACTTTACTAAACGAGAGCTAATTACTCGCGACAAATACGCGAAATATTATATAGGAAAAGTATTCAGTGTAAATTTTTACATATATGCACATATATGCACATATATATGTATTGGGCATTGGCTATAAAGTAAAATGAGTAAAATTTATAGAAGTAAAATTTATAGAAGATGGCACCACAATATTTCGGCGCGAATTTTTTAGTAAATTCAAACTTCAATGATTTGAAATACATTTTATTCTTCGTATAATATTTCATAAATATCATATATTAGAAAATCTACAATAAACAATATATTATTCACATTAACTTATAACAATTATTTAATTGGACGTTTTCTTATTCTCAGTTCTCTTTTAGGAAGAAAAAAATTACTATTCTAATTATTGATGTTTTTGATTAATTAATTTTAATTCATTGTTGCGTTTGCAGTATTAGCAGTATTAGATATAAATGTGGCAGTAGTAAAGTTATCTTTTGTAAAAAGATATAGAAATTACATAGGCAGTACGTCATAACAATATAATAATTACAAAATTCATTTACAATTAGGTTCTGAAAACAATTACACTGAATCACACCTTCACAATACAAGTAAACTTTCTCTCTTAAAACACACCAATGAACCAAGTTCTATATTAAAAATTAGATTTATTAATTGAAGCATTTTTACTCGAGATATCCTTCTTCTTCTAATTTACAAAGGAATTTCAACATTCGATAATTCGGTTCCACGGGTCTGACTCTGTCTATTAAATCTAATAATATCTCAATTCCAATGTAGACTCTGCAAAAATAAATATTAAAAACTTAGAAATTATGCACTGAATTCTGTAATTTTTAAAAAAAGTTAAAAATTACCTTTTGCCTTGAAGTTTTGCATGGAGGTTGGCAAGTTCTTCTTTCGAGAATAGATCGACTTCCTCCAAAACAGAAAGAAGATCATTCGGAGTAGACAAATTCGGCACGTGTAGAACTATTTTGAAATCTGAGAGTATTTCTAAATCCTCCAAGACTTGTCTAAGCAAAAAAAAATGGATCAGTTTAATATGAAATTTGTGTTGAAGAAAATAATTTATAAGAAATATTCTGGGTGTTTAATTACTTGCGACTAGTGGTTCCTATAATCAATAATTTCCGGTCCCGCGGAGGTTTTTTGTTCAATAACAATGATAAAGTTTGTAACATTAAGTTAGAATACTTTGGCCCAATCGGTCCATAATCGAGAAAACGCTCAATGTTATCAACTACAACACAGCTGAGTTGCGAACGATACGCTGCGGTGAATATCTATAGAAAAAGAAGTACTTTATTCAAGCAATAAACTTTCAATCAAATTTAAAAGATCTGCTTAGTAATTTACCTTCTCCACTCCAGAACACTTAGCAGGTTCAGAAAAACCAATCATGTCCTCTGATGTGCAAACTTTAATAAATGGAAAGTTAGTATTTTTGGCAATTTGAGCTGCAAGGGCAGTTTTTCCACTTTTCCTTGGACCTTCTAAAAGAATAGAAATAAGAGCTGGTCCTTCCGCAGCAATCATTTGTTCTATGCAGAAACTCGCTTCTGCTAGAATATCAGCGACTGGTTTTCCCCAAGTAATGATTCCTTTTAAAAGCAATCTGTCTAATGCATCATCGTTTGTTCCAAAAGCCTGAAAATACATATTAAAAACAATCATGATCTTTTTTCTTTTAAATGAAAAGCACATTTAAAAAACATCACAAGCTTACAGGTTTAATATCGTTTTCTAAAGAGTATAGAAAATCGTCTCTGTTAACCATAAATTTCTCCATAGCTTCTGGATCTACTTCCACTTTATTCGTCACTTTAACCAATTTATTCATAGCAGTACTTTGAGCCGCTCTAACTAAACCTTCTATCTCAGCGCCACTGAAATTTTTCGTCAGAGCTGCTAGTTCTTTTAAATCTACATCGTGTGCTAGCTTGTTGTATTCCCTCATTTTTGATGTGTGGATGTTCAGAATCTGAAGTCTGCCATTTTCGTCGGGTAGACTTATTTCAAGTTGTATCTACAAAAAAAAATAATAATAATTTAGCTCTGTAATCATGAATTAATTCTACATTTTTAAATAGACATTTATTTCCATTATGTAAACGTGATATAAAAATCAATTTGGGAGACTTGCTTCTAATCTTCCAGGACGAAGTAAAGCTTCATCAATCATATCACGTCTATTCGTCATCCCAATAACTAGAATATTATTCAGCTGCTCCACTCCGTCAATTTTTGAAAGCAGCTGATTTACTACCGTATCGTGAACTCCAGTATTTCCAACTACACTACCTCGCGATTTGCAAATAGCATCTATCTCATCGAAAATGATGATGTGTAAACCACTGTTTGGTCCCAACTGAAAGTTATATTAATCGATCAAATACAAAGTATAAAATGAAAAGCAAAAACTGTTGCTTTCTCATAAAGTATTACTTTTCTCTCTTCCTCCTCAGCATCAGCGAATAATCTCCGGATATTGGCTTCGCTCTCGCCTACATACTTATCTAAAATCTGCGGACCATTTACGATTTTTGGTTCCTTTGCATTCAACATTTTTCCGATTTGTCGAGCCATCAAAGTCTTTCCCGTTCCTGGAGGTCCATAAAGCAAAATTCCTTTTACGTGTTTAAAATTCAGTTTTGTCACGACATCAGTTGACAAAAGTCGGGATGCGAAAGCTCGTCTAAAAATGTCCGTAAATTCTTTATTTAAGCCTCCAATTCCCATATCTTCAAAGTTCCAGTCAGGATTTATTATCGACTGACGAACCATCTTTCCCATAGATTTACCAACTAGATTCATGGTTGAATTTACTGCTTTTTCAAACTGAATTACTGTATCGCCTAAACAACGACCAAGTTTGACTTTTCTCGGTTTGACATTTTCACCAGAACTTGCAGTTAAAAAGTCGATGGCCTCTATGGATTTTACAACTACTTGGAGTACTTTTTTATCTAAAAATTGAAAGGGTAACAACTGTCCGACAGTAAATACCTGTCCTGAGAATTGGAGAAGAAAGTCTTTGGCCATTTGATCAGTGTCGTAGGGTTCCAGAGAATTTCTGAAATATTTTCACATGTTCATTGAGAGTGTTGAAATTAAAAAAAAAAGTTAGGATCTAGAAGATGTATTTCTTTTCAAGAATTTCTAAGAAAATAATGGGAATACATACGTTTTTTTAACCAAGAAGTCGACTTCAAGAACGATGTTGCAGACACATGCTGCATTTGATGCTGCGTTAAAGTTGTATGGCCGAACGTCAATTTCTTGAAGCAGGGACAAAGTTGCCCATTTACGTTGTAAAAGGGAGAATCCAACAGTTCCACGAGATATATCATAATGATATCTTACAGAAAATACGAAATGTTGATTTGGCCCTGTTATCACTTCGATGTACCTAAAAAAAATTTCATTGTTTTGACTTTATTGCAAAAATGTGTTGTTCAAGTGGAAACCTAAATACAATCTTAGAAAAATAAAGGGAATAAAAGAAAACGTAGAATATTTATACATATATGTATTATCATTTTAAATTTTATTGAAGAGTTTTAAAGGGTACAAACTTGATATCAGGAGGAAAGTCATTCACATTGATAATAGCACAATTAGTGTAGCTTAGTTCATCCGTAGGACATTTGACGGCTTTCATTTTCTGAAAAGAGTTATTCTATTTATAATAAAAATCAATAATTATTGACTTATTATCGATTTTAGACTTTATAATAATCTAATAATCCTTATCATCCTTATTATATGTACGTTCAAATGCTATAGAGAGGTTAGATTTTTCAAATCATTCTTACCATCACTATAGGAAACTTTATTAATAATTATTAGAAACTAGTAAATAAAATCTAGTTTTTTAATCTAAAATTGTAAAAATTAATGAAATTGATTGATTAATTTCATTAATTTTAATGTGAAAACTTACCATTGTTGACATCTTGCCTGTTTTGGTTATGACAACACTGGCCCCTGCAAGCATGCAACCAGTTTCTTTTTTTTTTAAAATAACTTCAGGCACCTCATCTCTGCTTCAGGTTCTCTATTTTGTTTTTGTAACTTTTTCATCCATTTTTTAATTAGTTAAACTTGAAGTCAAAAAATCAAATAAATGTATTTTTTAATTAGTTAAATTTAAAATGGAAAAAAAACTTTGTATAACTAATTTTTTTTGCATTCAAATTATTTTAACACTGAAAAGCCCGGGAAATGCTATACTAATTTGAAAAGTTTAAAATTCGCTCACAATCTCTTTCATATATTTTAATTAATTCTAAATACTTCTCTCATTAATTTTGCTGACACTCTGTTTAATATCATGTTTTATAACACAAGTCATAATGAAAGTGTAATTAGTAATGGGGTAATTGTACATAATTTCAACCGTTTCAACATTTCAAATGTCACGACTACCACTTCAAGATACGCTACTGCTGCTGCACCCAGGGACTTGAAAGAATGAAGACAGCCCTGAACTATGCCACCTCGTCGCCACTTGTCGAGAACTCGAGACTCGACACAACTCGACACTCGACTCAAGACCTTATGCTCACTTCATTGACTTCATTCCACTGACTTCACTCGCAGTCGCAGTTCGCGGACTTCGCGTGTGTTCGTAACTTCACAATTGTAATTTTATGCAGTTTCACGCATATTGGCCGAGCCGGAACGTTTTTATTACGTTTTCGTAAAAAAAATCAAGGGGCAATTAGCGAGTCGTTTGTATTTTTAGAAAAATTAAACGATTCTCACTGTCCCAAAGGTAAATCTAGAGTTTGATTGACTTTGATTGGTTTGCTTATTCAAGAGTTTTTGCTTTAATTTACAGGTGACAATCGCACAGACTGCTCTTGACTGAGCGATCCATCTGTTTCAATAAATTCGTCAATTCAGCAGGCCGTCCAGCAGGGCGTTACCATTTTATATGACTTTTCTTCGACGACAAGGTAAGAATCTTAAAAATTCTCTACTCAAACGTATCTTTTTCCTCGTGCGAGTTCCCCACTGTTCTGGCTAATTTTAGAAACCAGCCATTTTGGTCAGGAACGTGTTCGCAATTTAACAAGTATTCATTTCTACGGAAGTGAGTGTCTCCTTTCTTTCTTTTTTCCTCCCCTCTGCTTTCGCGATGATCCATCTGATTATTAAAAAGTCTGCTTTCATAATCAATTATATTTTATTAGCTGGAGTTATAAATGATAGCGAATTGCACCAACTTTAGGTTATTTCGTCATCTCGCCACGAGTTATAACGTGGAGATTTTGCTTCGAAAACGTAAAAAACTGTATTAAACATTAATTATGATTCATTTTGTATCATTATTTAAATCGGACTACATGAATTTGTTAGATCGACTGGTGTAAATTAGATTTTCGGTTTTCAAATTTTGGGATTTGATTTCATAACCTCCTTTTTATATTCTATAATATAACCCTTATAAACCCATATAATTTTTATAACCGTTTTAAAAAATGTAAAATCGTAATTAAAAAAATTCGAGATTCTTGTCAAATAAAAATATGGAAATTTTATTCCTCCATTCATTGGATTTCAATTTAAATTATGTAAAAAATTCCTAGACTCTACACTTTTAAGTTTTATGTAACGAAACTCCTTTCATATTTTCAAAATTTTTGTAAATAAAGTTTCGTAGAATCTAGACAGTAAGTAGGAAGGTTTATAAATATTACGTTTATTTTTGTCTAAAATTCTCTCATACTAGACACAAACATCCAACTCTTGCAAACAATCATTGAAACTTTATTTTGTCTAATCTAATCTTGTCACTTGTTATTTTCTTCCGGCATTGCTAGACCTTTTTAACAGTGCCTAGTTAATTTATCTAAACATTCAGTACGACTGATCCCCTTTACTTACAAAATTAAATTTTTATTTCTCTTGCATCGGAAAGAAATTTAATTTGGTAATTACTAAGTGAATTATTTCACTTGTTTTTGCTTCATTTTGATATCTTACAATGCGCATTAGTCATTTTACCATTGATAGCATAAGATTACTACAATCGAATGCTAATCAAAGTTCAAAAGATGTTTCGTTAATAGAAATTAAACTTATTTCTTATTATTTAAAATTTAGTTATAAAATAAGAATCAAGTTTGAAAAATTTGAAAAATGTAATGGATTCTTATCTCATCGGTTTGACATCGAGCTTCTATTTCAATCTGTAATCATGCATATCCTTATCCATTTCGCGCTAATCTTATTTAAGTATATTTTATGTTTACTTTCAATGAAGACTTGGCAGTGTCTTTCACACCACTTGAACAATGCAGTAGTAAGATTCTGATTTCTTTAAAAAGAAACATGATCCAGATTATGTTTTGAAAGGGTTTTTTTTTTTTTTTTTTTTTTCAAAATATTGCTATACAATTTTTGCAAGCCTTCGTTTGAGAGAGAACTGAAAGTACCGCTTTTATTTTATTTATCAAGGTACCCTCTTCTAACCCTTCAAAATACATACATGAACTTTTGATAGCTAAGCAAAATATTATTTTAATCAACGTTCAGTGATTCTCATTCAAGGGAAGAATTGAGGAGTAAATAAATTGTTTAGACTGTACCTAAGAATTGCAACTGCTTGTTTCATATTTTCATAATCTTCGAATCTTTAAAAAGATTGATAATAGAATTTCACTGCTGAAATATTCTAGAAGTCATAAATACAGCTGTTAAAATTGAGAGCAGGTGCAATTTCAAAGTGGAATAAATTGATATTCAAACACGATGTAATTAAGAGACCTGTAAGTTCATCTTTTTAGGCATTCATTTATGGAACTGTACCTTGAAAAATAAAGGGAAATACAAGGTTTCTGGTTCAAGCACGTTCTTTGGTCTATCACGTGAATTCTTGAAGTCTTTGAGTGCCTCTAGTTTCTATTGAAGTTTTATTACATAAGATTGCAAGCACCTTACAGGCAGCACAGCTTTGATAAGGTATTGTTAATTCTAATAGGAAGGTAGTATCGCATGTCAGTTGTTTGTCGAATAAATATTTACGATTGCGATAAGACGTGCCTCACAGCTTTCAATGAAAGTTTGCTATTTACAAAAGTACATTAATTATGATTTCCCTTTACAGAATTTTATTCATTATAAAATTCTAGAAACTTGTAACAGTATTCTTCAAAAATTGCTTTTTATTTTTTTTTTAAACTGTACGACCAATTATTTCGCCAACACTTTCGAGCAAATTTCCTTGTCATGTAAGTCAAGTGACGTGGCATGAAGAGAATGTTGTGTATATTCACAAACTTTTATGTCTCAAAGTAAATGAACTGAAAACGACCCTGGTTAAAGGTCGATATTTAAGGTTCGTAATGAATTGAACTTAAAGACTTAAAGACAGAAAACTTTTCGACTGTTTATTCTTTCAGTTTTGCATAATTTACAAGCAGAATTTCTTTCAGATTATTTTTAACTTTGTGATAAGGCTGTCCGTGTTATTGGCTTTGCTTGTTTCGATTATTTTTACTCTCATAACATTCGAGTAGAAATTGAATATGTAGTTTAAAAAATTTGATAATATTTGGCACTATAATGTGCTGAAAAGTTATTGTTTTGATAATTTAAGAAGCAGCATTAATGGATTGTAATTTTCTCCAGAGCAATCAAAAGTGATTAATGTGTATAGAAGTATGCATGAAAGTCGTAAAAGTGTGAAGGAGAAAAGCTTTTCGTAGACTTGTGTCGAATTAGTATCCGTTTCAAATGTTGATTTTTATATGTTGTATATCTAGTCATTTATCACTAAGTTAACAAAAAATTAGGCAATAAGATTCATTTCAGTTAAAAAATCAGTTTTTTCGTATTCATTCATTTCAAAAGCTTTACATGGCTAAAATTTTGTTTAATTTAATTTATTCATTTCATTTTACCCAATCTTTTTTTCAATCTGCGATTTCAAGGAAAATTCTTATGGTTTTGCAATCCAGTGTTTCTTCTCATCAACAGAGGAAAACATCTGAGAGTCTTCCACACAGCCAATCAGCATATTAATCAATCCTAGGGTTTCATCTCTTGCAATTTCCAATCCAAGTACCCGAAGCTTCAAGAATTCAATTTACCCCTTCATCTCCCATCTAAATTGAAAAAACAATCCATTATCAGATCGAAAATCATCAGTCGTAGGTTTTCCAATTAAAATGTTGCAACTCTAGCTCGGATGGTTTCGAAATTGATGACTTCTAGTTTTGCATACTGCTCTAACATCTTCTGATGTGCATAGCTCTGTCGCCTTAAACTTGAAGTAGTGTCGAGCCGGTGGTTTCCGGGCCGCGCCGGAAATGCGGCATTCACCCTGACCTGTCCCACCGCTCGAAATTTCCGCATTGCTGAACGAAAACTGGTGAAAATCTGACCTTGCTTGAAGTTTCCACGTCGGAACGTTTGACAACGTCGATGGTTCTCGTACTGGTATGCATACCGATCAATAAGCTGGTCTCATGTACTATACCAGACCTGCGCGTCTGACGACGTAAACGCATACGCCTATCCGATCCGGGACCCGTACCCGGAGTAATCGTTTCTGTTCCTCTCAGTTGGAACTTCCACTCTTCAGCAATTGTACGTCCGGCTCTCATCTTGCTCTCGCAAAAAATTCTCGTAAGAATCAGTTACCAAAAGTCCAAACTAAACGAAAACGGGCCGACAGCAGCCACCTTTAAAACTTATGCGTCTACGTCGAGCAGGTAACATATTGAAGTTTTAGTTTCGAATATTCGAATGATCACATATTGAAGATTAGAGAATTTCTTCTATTTCTCCTCATCGGATGATACCTTCTAGGTCGATTCTGAAAGTAGTGGAAGTCTTGCATAGATCGTAGTCTCACATGCTGGCGATTCGATTCATTAAATTATATTGAGTTAAATTTTACTCATGGTTCAAAACTTTAAACTGCATTCTTATCGTTTGCTAAACCGGAATATTATGTTGCTAGGGTATGTCGATAAAGCTCGTAGGAAATATACCGTACATTATTGACGGTCGATTGCTCCGCTTTTATTTAAACTTGGGGTCCAGCTCATCAACTCTCTTCTAGATTTATTCTTTCCACCCTCTTCACACGGTAGGAACTTCCTGACCTTTCACATGTTTGGTATTTGTCCCCAGATCGGTGATTCAGGGTTCAATATGGAACTCTGCAAATCCTAGTTTGGTGTGAAAAAATATAAGTTTTACATTTTATAGTTTTAGATTATAGTCGGGGTAGCTACTAGATCAAAAAAAAAAAACTTAATTGAACCTATGCAATCACTTTAAATGTCAATTTCTACCAAATGAAATTATATGAGTTTGAACTGGTTCTATAAATTTGTATTGAATATTTTAAACAATGAATTAAATATACTTGCATTTATAGCCGTGGACATAGCCCAAAACGGTCAGTATATCATAATAAAATAATAAATAATAAAATACTTTATTTTAACTGCTGAAAGAAAGGACTTTTTATACTTAAAAAATAATAAGCACTCGTAGTAAACGATTAGAAGATAACACCTCATATTTTAAATGTAATGATGACTATGTGGATGATAAAAATAAGTATAGATTACATTCCAAAAAACAATATTAAAAAATATATTCACTACCTATACCTATTCAATGTCAATTGACGCGTAGTATTTGTATATCAAAACTTGATATTAATACAATTGTAGAAGGTTTGTAAGTTTTTATGAGTCATTTATTGATTGTGACTTTATGTGAATTTAACAACAAACAGTTGCTGCGAAAATATTTCTTTTCTTCGGAATCTAGTTTAATAAGTTACCCTGTTTAATGATCTTTGGTCGTAAATTCTATTCAAACTTGATGTGAGTTGTTCAAGACACATTTTTTATAGTTTTCTCTCTTGAATATTTTCCACATAGCATAGAGATCCATATGTAGAATCTTTGCTTTTCATGTGAGAGATTTGATAAATGAAAGCTTATGAAATACTTGCTTATAATGTTCGTTGCAGCACGTTAAAATTCGATTAGTCTGAAATAATATACGAGTTTGACTTTTATTTCGAGCCAATTAAAATTGATTTCAATACTTTGCGTCTCAAGGTTAATTGTTACAAATAAGGACAATTTTTTTCCAGAAACCATCTATATTTCATATTTTTTTATAAGTTAAAGCTTCGAACTATTTTTCGAATGGTGCAAGAATGAAATTATAGATTGCTTTGATAAAATTTTCCGCGTTGTCAAAAAGAGAATTTTGATATTGTTTTGTTTTATGAAACTTTTTGACATTTGGTGACATTTGGAAATTTCATCTATAACTTGGCAGTCGTAAGACAAATCTTTTTTGTGAATAAAAGCTCGCGAGTGATTTTCGATATCATGATCCCAGGGTTTTCTGGTTCTCGCGAAAACCATGTCAATGATCGATAGCCGCAGAATTAATTCAAAATACAATAGATTCAATATTCAATAAATCAAAATACATATAAAAATTCTAATGACATTCCTGAAATTGAAAACCTACAGCCTACAAATGAAATATTTACAAAGTCCATAGACACACTTATCCAATGATTCAATTTTCAAATTCGATTTACAGACTTTCATACGCTGTTCACAAATATCCGCATATTACATACCTGATTTTTGTAGATGGATAAAATAAAGGTGCTTGAATTGGTGTTAAAATGGAATTGATTATTTTAGTTATGATTTTAATTGAAGCGAATTTTTTTTGTTTCAGAAACATCCAGGATATCATCCAGAAGGAAAGGCTTGGTGTACAGTAAAAGCGGCGGTGGCAGGACTTTGTCCAGGTGTCTTACAGACGGCAGCATCATCCCCATCGCTTGGAATAATCGCTTATTACGGTTAAATAGTGAATTACCGACGACGTCGTGGGATTCACATTTTATTACGGGCCCAAGCAACGGACAGGCAGCGTGTATGATCATTGAAGACTACCCCCCCCTGCCCACCAGATCGAGGCAAACCCTGCACCAAGATACCACCCAACGATTTTTAAATTTGGTCCTGCCTAAGCACAGGACCTCAAAATTTTCCAGGTAAATATAAAAAAATTGTATACTCTTTCTTGTTTGTCCTAAGAAAAAAAATTATTAAATGCTAATAATTTGTTTTTTCTCATTTTCAGTAACAGGCATCGAAAGCTGCAGCCGTTCAGAGAAACGTGACTGTCGTCATTGGGTAGTGTGGCGTTCCAAATCGCTAGAAACGAAAAGCACCCTGACGCGACACGTTTCAAGCTACCCTTTGGTAGCCGTTTCCAGGCAAGGTCACAGATCGGCATTCAAACTGTCGCTCGGAAGCGTGGAAGGGAGATCTAGGAGACCAAGAACGAAAACGTTACCCACCTGAAAATCACGAGGACAAAGGGGAAAGTGGAGCGAGCGAATTGAAAAACTGCTTTAAGGATATTTTAATCACAAAGTTGCATCAACGTTTCACAACGACGTCTCGTCATAAATTATCATCCGGACGAACTTACGAGCTTGCGAGGTTTAAGAGGCGAAAGCAGCCGTCACCATGGGGAGTGTCAACGTCAATCGCAGCGTCAGCGATGCGTTCTATCGCTACAAAATGCCTAGGATTCAGGCCAAAGTTGAGGGCAAGGGAAATGGCATAAAGACCGTCATTGTTAATATGGTGGAAGTGGCGAAAGCCATCGGCAGACCTGCCACCTATCCAACAAAATACTTTGGATGTGAGCTGGGTGCACAGACTCAGTTTGACTTCAAGAACGAGAGATTTATCGTTAATGGCTCGCACGATGCAGTCAAGCTACAAGATCTTCTGGATGGTTTTATTCGAAAATATGTGCTCTGCCCCTCCTGTGACAATCCTGAGACCGAACTCTTGGTCAGTGCTAAGAAAGGAACCATCTCCCAGGGCTGCAAAGCCTGCGGTCATCATGGCCTGCTCGAGAGCAATCATAAGCTCAACACTTATATCCTCAAAAATCCACCGAGCTTGAACCCTGCAGCTCAAGGTAGTTCTCTCACCGAGGGCAAGCGTGGTAAGTTTAATTCGAAATTAAATTCATATAGAAACATACATCAATATCATCTAACTATAAAATAATGTATTTTTTACTCATATAGTTCAATGAAATATAATCTTTGCAGCAAAGCGTTCCAAAAAAGTAAACGGCGATGTCAACGGCGATCGTTCTGGATCTCCTGATAGTGAAAACGCAACAGATATCGTGGTAGAAGCACCGAAGAAGATGGCGAGCGAAGAGGATGATGATGATTCCCAATGGGCGGTTGATGTTTCCGAAGAGGCCGTCCGAGCACGTCTGCAAGATTTAACGGAGGGTGCGAAAGGAATGACCATCAGCGACGATCTCGAGAAAACTGAAAAAGAACGTATGGACATCTTCTACAAACTGGTGAAGTGTCGTCGCGATGCTGGACAGTTGGATAATCATAAGGAGCTGGTTTCGGAGGCTGAACGTCTTGAAATCAAGACCAAAGCGCCGTTGGTTCTTGCAGAATTACTTTTTGACCAAGGCATCGCCGCTCAAGTTAAGAAACATCGCTTGTTGCTTCTTCGCTTTATACATGGTGATATAAAGGCACAAAAATATTTACTCAGGGGAGTCGAACAAATCATCGCTTTGCACAAAGACGTACTCATGCCGAAAGTCCCCGGAATTTTCAAAGTAAGTTAATTCTATATACCAGAAGAGCAATAGTTCATAATTTGAATATTTTGATATTTCAATTTGAAATTTTTAACCTTCTGATTTTTTTTTCTTTTTTTTTTTTAGCTCTTTTATGATAATGACATCTTGGAAGAGAAAGTCTTTTTAGAATGGGAAAGCAAGGTCAGCAAGAAAAACGTTGGTAAAGACGTGTCTCAAGAGATTCATGATAAGGCTGCACCGTTTCTCACATGGTTGAAAGAAGCTGAGGAAGAAGAATCCGAATCTGACGAGGAAGATGATGATTTGGAGGTACAATATTTTTTTACTTTTGGAGAAACTTTTTCCTATTCTTTTGAATTTGTATCTTAAAGAGCACAGTATTTATTAGAGTATATTTAATGGAATTTCTTTCAGATTGAATATGACGATAGAGCAAAACAGCCACTGAAGCAACAGCAGCAACAACTGCAGCAGCCCGTGAAGCCATCCGTTGAAGAAGACGATGAGGGAGATTTCGATATCGATGCCATTTAAAGGAAATTATTCCCTATTGTGCACAGAGATAGATTTTAATTACGTCGAACATGATGATTTTCTGATGAGATACAAAGAATTGAAAAATGCTGTCAGTTAAACGTAGATTTTCTTATTGTAGGCCGAAAATCGATTGAAGCCATCGGTGTACGCATACATACATATTCAAAAATTTTAACTATATCCAATTTTAGCAAGCCTCGTGTACGGTGATATTTTTACTTATGTTTTTAATTTTATTCATATGAATTCTTTTTTTCTTTACGTATTAATTACTATCGAATGGTTATTCAATGTTTCTCGCCCCCCTTTCCTCAGCCCACACAAAAAAACTTTCTTCTATTCATGAAATATTGTTAGGTTTTGAACATTATTTAAGAAAAGTTGGCCTGCTAAAAGTGTCCTCTATTATATCTATTTACTATTCTAATGATAATTCAATAAACATGGTTTATCACATTATATTATTATCATATTATATTGCGTTTGGATGATTTTTCCCAGTCTAAAAAGTTTTAGATTAATTATTATATTATATAATATTTCTACCTAAAACGGATTAAATTTATTAAGAAATTAAAAACTATAATAATATATAATTTTATAATTTGATAAGAAATATTTCATATTAGTAATAAAATAAAAAGAAGCAATGGGTAAGTAATTCTGTTTAATAAAAATAAATCAAAGTACATAATTTTGAAAAATAAGTAAAAAGTGTTTTTTGTTTTCTGACCAATATAATATTTATAATATTATTTACAATATTTATTAATGATTAAGAAATTTTTTTACATTTAGCTATATTTTAAAAGTTTTTTAGTTATTAATTACACATACTCTCGTGTTATACTCGTTTTTATGTAATATTTTTTAAAAAAATAATCGAATCGAATTCACTAACGATAATCGACTCTCGAAAATATCGAGGTTTCGAAGGAGGGAGTAGTTGTAGTTGTATGTATGCATATATAGTTGCTGCAAGCTGCATGGCGAACGGCTGATAGCCGTTATCCGTCGGGTTTTTCAGTCTATGTCTATGTTTTAAACAATATTTATGCAACAAAACTATAGTTTAATGAAATATTACAGTGAAGTGTAACAGGTAAATTACCCAAAGTGATTCATAATGAAGAAAAAACGAGAAAATATGTGATTGTTGTCGTTCTTCGAGCACCACGGTCCTCGCCATTTTAGTCTGTCATCAACTCCCTATAGTCTTGTCATAAAATATTTTCACTAAATTTATTCTTTATTATTTATTAAATAAAAAGAAAAACTTTCTCGAATCATCAATTCTGGTCCGTCCTAAAAGAAACACATTGCATGAATCAACTCCGGTGCTCGAAAGGTGACAATCGCTTTCTCTAAAGTCATGTATGGTTCTAATTTTGGATGTGAAAAAAATGCATTGCATTGCTGAATCGAAAATTCCGAACCTTGCACACGTTCCAGTCTTCTTAAGCCTTACAATTAGTGTATTTGTACAATATTTCATTTTATAGAAAGTGTAATGCTGCTCTGAGGGCGTTCATCGGGACTCCTGCATGGACCGATCTCTAGAGTGAGTCATCATTCGTATTGCTTCTTAACATCACTGTTCCTCAGGGATTTATTATCTATCGAAAGGTAAATGCGCATAAAATTAACTTTTTTTACCACACCTTTTGAGACTATGTATCAGCTCAAACCGGAAGTCAAATCTTTTAATCCATTTCTACGAGATACCTTGATACCGTGACGGAAAATCAGTGACCATGACCATTCTTGCCGCAACACTTTGTCTTTAATTGTGTTTCTGAAAATTCTCTTACACGTGCTCTAATTATATGTATATAGATGCGATATGGATTGATTCACAAAAACAAAATGGACACAATTGGATTCAGAGACCTGTCAAAGCTGTCAAAGTTGCAGACTCCTTGTGTTTAGAACTTTTAGAAATCAATATTTTTCTTCATTTTATTTATTTATTTTTTTTTTCAAATTATTATGATAAAATCGTGTTGAAATTCATTGTATATTATTGAGTTCGCTTGTGTCCAGTTCATTTGTATACACTTTCAACACAAAAAAGAGGTTAAGTAACAACCATTATTCTCAAATCGAGTGATTTATCACAGTTTGATTGTGTGGACTAATTTGTCAGTGGAACTGATTAGAAAGGAAGTTTACATTTGTAAATCGGTGAATTACGAGGATGATTAAAGAATACGTAACGTCGATGAATGATCTCATTACTGGTGACTTCATCCTTTTCAAACTTTATGTATAATCACCATACTTTCCTGTAGAAAGGGCTGGAAAATGTTGAATTTCAAAAACAAACATATCCAGTTGTTTAAATATAACATTTAACGTCTTCTAAACGTCTAACACATTTGCTATTCAATAATTGTTAAATACTTTTTTTTGGTAGATACTTCTTTGATTTCGTAATTTAATAATTATCCTGATGAATTAGCTTTTTTTCTATAAACTTTAGTTAATTTATATTATCCAGCTAATATTATATTCAGACTTTTTATTGAGTTTCTGCTTCAAAAATTAAATCGGAATTCAAGACATTGCCTGTTATTATCCAATTACATAAGATTTTTGCATGATGTATGCAGCATAAAAAAGGCTGAAAGAACTTCTATTTTTAGAGCAAAGTGTTATTACAGATCCTCAGAACGAATGTTTAAACATTGAATTATAGTCATAACAAGTTTACTTTATTTAATTATCTAATAATAAGTATAGTTTCTATATCTACAAAAAATTGGCCATTTAAACGAGGGTCTGATTTTCTTTTAACTTTTATCATTAATTTAAAATATAAATTAATTCACCTCTTGAGGTCAAACACAACTCCAAATTACTTTTGAACCTTGTCTGTACTTTTGGAGAAAAAGCATTCAATTTTTCTTTTCACAAAAGTAGGTCATTTCTTTGATTAAACTACGATTAATTTTCCTCAAACAAGAAAGTGCATAGACTTGTCGTGTTGTTTTTCTTTAATTTAGACACGTATTTAATGATGCGCTTTCCCAGGATGAATCACCCATTCAATCTGTTGCCTTCTTTTTCTATCGATTTCAACTTCAGTATGTAATTTAATTTGAAAGTCAAGTTCTATTCCATAAATTTATCTTCAAGCTGGGATAAAACATTGAAATGGGGAAAAAGCCGAAAAAGGATTGAGAATTTTGTTTCAAGATTCCTAGATATGAAAACATCTTTCTAAGAAGTGAGGTTTTTTTCAACTGCAAAGGATGATTAAGTTACTTTTGACTTCAGTGGCCTATTTTCCAGCTCTTTCAATTTTCCTAAAGAACTGCTTTTCACCGGTTTCATGCAATGCGGGTAAAAGAAGTAAAAATGGAAAAAAATGAACTGTACACACTGTAAGTTCTCAACGTCACAATATTGCGCAGGCGCTATTTTCAACCCTCTAGTGCGGGGGACGAAGCCAAACACATTCTCCTCAGTAAAGTATAAAACGTGATATTGCGAGCAACCCCTCGCAGAGATCAAATTACACCAAATATATATTTTTTTACTTACGCGATAGATGAATTTTTTACCGAGTCTTGTTTATCGACTGACTCAAGTGACAATATTAGCACCAAGTCCCGATGTAGTGAGAAAGCAGAATAAATTGATATCGTAGGGACAAAAAAAGTTGATATTTTTTACGGAATAGGTAGGTTTCGCAATCTCCAACATTATCGATGGGTAGAACAGAAATGTCAAAAACTCTGAACGCTTATAGAATGTGAGTAATATCCTCACCCCGTTTGTTTTTGTTTTAAATGATTACTTTTTGAATCTTTTTAAAAAAAGTATCAATTTTCCTGTTACAAATATTTTAATATTTGTAATAGAATTTAAAATAGAAAGATTTGGGGAGCTTGAACTAGAGAATAGGAGAGATGAGGTCTAAAAGTGAAGTCAAGAAAGATTTGCACCAGAAGAGAAAGTACATGAGTCTACTAATCAAGTAACTCGAAATCGCATGAACAAATGAGAACCACCTTTGTTTACATTTCTCGCAACTCTCTTGAGAATTCCCTCTAACACAAGTTTTTCTTCCTATTCTTTTTTTTTTTAATTAATGAGTTTTATTGAATTATCGCCTAGATTAATTACCTTTCATTTACGTCTGAGCTGAAGCATGTGCGCTATAAATTGGATGCTTAACGGTGTTTAATTTCTTTTTCAGCAACCCTTCCCTGCTCGATAATTTCCTCATTCCATTGTAGGTAAAGCTGTGCATCGCAATACTTACACTACCTACCTATTCCAATCGACCTTTCGAAGAAAAAGTTCTAATTTTTCATTGTTAGATAAAATCCTAACAAGAACTAATTTAAAAATCTGTAGTTCATTTTAAAGCTCTTGTTTGTTCATTTCTAAATCAATTTCAAATTTTAAACTCCTAATGCTTATTTAGGGATTAAATCTGACTATTAGGAAAAGTTCCTTCTCTTGAATAGAAGAAATCTGGAAATCGAATTTCAAGGTTTCATCCCGAATTCCATTGATGCATAAGTAATTTGGCAGACGATGTCGTTTCCTGATGGGATTACCGTCTTCCTCCCGCGCCAGACGAATTTATTCCGTCTGCTGGCATTTGGTATCGATTCATTTTGGGTCGAAGATTTTATTTTCTCGAATTTTCACGTGCTTCACATGCCTGTAGACTGTAGAATGTAGACTGTAGTGTCTGTCGCATAAGAGTGCAAGTTCTTTGCGCTTGCGTCCAATTATTGAGCCATTGATTTTCGTGGTCTTACGCGGCCCTGACATGGGGTAAGTTTGTGTCCAAAATAATATCGATACAATTGTAATTTATCAATTGCCTCGAGTGACAACCTTTCTTTTGGATCAGTGATTAACGTCAGTATCAATGAGCGCGATTTTTTGTGGAGAAAAAAGCGTGTCCTTGTCCCTGTCTTTCGCAAACATCTCCGACACTCCAACTGCAAGAAAATAACAATTCTTGAGTCTCCACTTTGCGACCACAACTCGTGATGATTCAACACTTTTTAGTTGATTTTCCTCATTTACAACTTGTTTCCGCCTCTACTTTGTTCGCTCCTTTTCTGACTTAAAAAAACCTTGGTCAAATATCTATTTTGGAAACAGAAGAAGAGGTAAAAAAGGAGTAGATAGATACTTTTCAGCAAGTGACTCATTTTCGCATTATCTTTTGAGCTAGACTAGAAATCAATTACATGCTTTTAATTGCAATTAGCGATAAGAAGGCACCTGAGCAGATTTTTTAAAGTTAATTTTCATAGTTGTAATCACTCGTAATTTAATCGACGCATGACAGTCAATGAACCAAAATAAGCCATAAATCTAATTAGAAAGATATAAGAATAATGTGTTCTTTTAAAGAAATCATTCTTTTAGAAAGTAATTTAATTGGCTAACTATTTGGTTGATTTTGTTACAGAAAAAAAATAGAACACATTGGCAGGATGACAGCCATGACACAGGAGGAGATTGTGGCCGGTGCTCGCACCGTAGCCCAAGGCCTGGAAACTTTAAGAGTGGAACATAGTGGTCTTCTTCAGAGTTTGCAGTCCCAGGATGCACCAGCGGCTCGTGATAAGGCGACTTTATTATCAAAAAACATCGAGATGATAGAACTGGGTCTTGGTGAAGCTCAGGTCATGATGGCTCTGGCGAGTCACTTGCAAATGGTAGAAGCCGAAAAACAGAAACTCAGAACTCAAGTCAGAAGGCTTTGCCAGGAAAATGCTTGGCTGAGGGACGAATTAGCCGGCACACAGCAAAAGTTACAAGCTAGTGAACAAGCTGTAAGTTCATTTTGATTTAAATATTTTAATTGTAAGAATTAGACAAGATTTCCAGTTAGATTCAAGTATTTGAAGATGAAAAAATCTTTTAAACGATTAAATTATCTTGAAGGTGGCCCAAATGGAAGAAGAAAAGAAGCACCTTGAATTCATGGCAAACATGAGACAGTATGACCCAGATCCGCCAGTAGATGATGAAAATGCTAAGGACAGACCCAAGGATGATCCCATAGACCTGTCGCTTTTTCCAGACGACGATGCTGAGGACCGAAACAGTAAGTGTATGTTGAGTTTTTATTTCCTTCTACTTTTGAACAAATTTTCATTGTTCGAACTCTTTTCAAAAGTCTACGAATGTTATTAAAGTCAAAATCATTCCAAATACTTACTCTAACTCTACCCAAAATAGTATCTACAGATGTCTGAATTAATATTTTGAAGAGCTTGTAAAGAATTTTTAAGATTTTGAAACTAATTTTCTAAAACTCAACTCTGTTTCAAAAATATTTTTAGTACATCCATTGTCTTGATACTTTTTACAGCAATGTCCCCAACCCCACCTTCACAATTTGCACAGCAAGTCAATGCGGGTTACGAGATTCCAGCCCGTTTGAGAACTCTGCACAATCTTGTTATTCAATATGCGAGCCAGGGCCGTTACGAAGTAGCGGTACCACTCTGTAAGCAAGCCTTAGAGGATTTGGAGAAGACTTCTGGACACGACCATCCAGACGTGGCGACGATGTTAAACATTCTCGCACTAGTTTACCGAGACCAAAATAAGTATAAAGAAGCAGCGAACCTTTTGAATGACGCGTTGGCTATCCGCGAGAAGACCCTTGGTGAAAACCATCCCGCCGTTGCAGCCACTCTAAACAACCTTGCCGTCCTTTACGGAAAACGTGGCAAGTACAAGGAGGCTGAACCTTTGTGTAAACGCGCCCTGGAAATTCGAGAGAAGGTTCTTGGACGCGATCATCCAGATGTAGCCAAGCAATTGAACAATCTTGCCTTGCTGTGTCAGAATCAAGGCAAGTACGAGGAAGTGGAACGCTACTATCAACGAGCACTAGAAATCTATGAAGCTAAACTTGGACCGGATGATCCTAACGTTGCGAAGACGAAAAATAACCTCGCATCGTGCTTCTTGAAACAGGGCAAATACAAGTGTGCTGAAGTTCTCTACAAACAAGTATTAACTAGAGCCCATGAGAGAGAGTTTGGTGCTATCGATGGCGATAATAAACCCATTTGGCAGGTATGACACTTATTGAAAAATGACATAACTTGAATTTTATCATTTTCTATTTAAATTGATATTACAATGTGATTGAATATTTGACAGGTTGCGGAAGAAAGAGAAGAAAATAAGCATAAAAATAAAGAGAATGCTCCTTATGGAGAGTATGGTGGATGGCACAAAGCAGCAAAAGTTGATTCTCCTACCGTTACGACAACACTAAAAAACTTAGGTGCACTTTATCGACGACAAGGAAAATACGAAGCCGCAGATACGCTTGACGACTGTGCGTTGAGGTCTCGAAAGGAAGTGAGTTATTTTGATCTTAACAAATTGATATTCAATGTTTTTTTAAGAATACAGATTTATTTGAAGATATGAGAACCGGGGCAAGTTAAAACTTCATTCTATTTTCTTCTTAAGTGAATATTCTATTTATTTAAATATTTCTGTATTATCAATTTTATAAGGTTTAAAGTTCAAGTTTCCGTGAAATATAAAATTTATAAAGATTGAACACATAACAGATATTTAATAAAATAATAAAAAAAACATTGGTTAAAGAAAGTTATAAATATTGAGAATAAGTACTTTAAAGCTTGTTACTTATTTTTGTTCCAAGCAGCATGTTCAGCAGGTAAGAAGCAATAGGGATAGAAGACTTATTTTGTTTTGTATTTGATGTGTAAATTATATTTGAACTTACAGTAGTTTAGTAAAAAAGACATTATTATTATGAATTGATTTCGATACTTAATTCTCACTTAAAAGCTTGTAGGGCTCTCTCCTCATCGTTGTATTTATTTATTCTTTTAAGATATATATGAGTTATTAGTTTCAAACGAGTTTAAGTTTTCGATAACATTTATTTAAATTCTTATTAACTGGCGTGAACAAAGGTAGTGACTCTTTTTTTCTCATAAAAAAAATTTTTCTCAGGCACTGGATCTCGTGAAGCAAGCGAAAGTCGCACAAATTTTAGGAGAGGAGAAAGGATCGACGAGACGCGGCTCTAAGTCTAGTCTGGCAAATAGCGAGCACGAACAACAAGACGAGGTGAGCAGAAGGAAAAATTATTTATAAAAAAACATTAGTCGCACCGCATGCAGTAGCACACCATTAGATGTCTACTATCCTTTTTCTTCTTTCTTTTTGTTCTTTTTTCGTTATCCGGCCTGATCTGACGATTCGTCGAAACGACTCACAATCACAGGGTTCACTGCCGCTGGTTCAAAAGGCGCTACACGAAGGACAGTCTGGCCACCACGACGCTAGTCCTAACAAACCCGGTTTTAAAAACAAGATTTTTCACGTTTTAGGAATACACTCCTCTACGTAGAACGTTGTCCAATTCGTCGAGTTGCCTGTTGTCGTATTATGTGTACCATACCGGGATATTTGGTACACGTTGCTAGAGATTTTTGCTTTTAGGATACTCTCAGACTTTTATTTCACGCGAGATTAATTCTCGTTAACACAAGCCTAGCCTTTAAACACGTAACGTTAAAATGCGGAGCACTTCTCGTATTTATCAGTGAAAATGACAAATTAATCAACTTGAATCAAGCCACGACGCGATCTGAAGAAGATCAATTTATTTTAAACAGTTTTGTTTTAATATTTATCTCTGTTTGCATTTCGTAAATTGGTGTTAAATGTCGTGTTCGATATTATTCCAGAATTTTTGTATTTTTCCAGCTTTGAATGTATTTCTGTTATCTGTGATATGATTTTACTGAATTTTTATTGAGAAATACGAGAATATGTAGTGAGTATCGCAATATTAGTTTGTAACTTTCAGAGACTATTCTTCAAAGCATTTTACTTTGTCACTTCCAACTGTTGTTTCGTTTTACTAATGAAGTGTTTTAGATGTTCTTTGTTAAAATGGAACGAAACAAAGCATTTGAATTGTGTAAGAGTAGAAACGGAATTTTGAATAGTCAGAGTCAGTTTAAATTTTTCTTTCGACAATTCTTCCTCATATCGCATAATATCCGTAGTTATGTGTTTTTTAGTTCTTGATTATCATGTTTCGAAGGAAAAGTGTGAATGTTCTAAAATGTTTATAATGATTAAAAAGATTAAAAAGGTTACAAATATTAAAAGGATTGAGAAGATTAAAAAGTAGTTTTTACTTCTGCATACGAGATCAGCTTTGCTCAACTATATAAATTCGGTATAGATCTGCAAAGATAATCGTAAAACTACAAATTTCCACATTTATCCGTATTAAATACACATTTTTATTTTAATATAACAACAGATAACAATATTCACTACAACTTCACTATCATTTTTACACGCTTTCACTCGTTTCTCTTTTAATTTTTTTTTATTGTAGATAATCTAGCTAGCAAAATCAAAAGTATAAAATATTTTAATTAGAGATCAAGAATGTTTTATGCTAGCATGCTTTTACTGTTTGTTCGTAATACTTCGGACAAAGTGTTACAGAAATGGAGTTGGCGCGTTTTCCATTGAGCTCAATTCGATCTAATAACTTCGATTGTGTCCTAAGAGCTAATCTACTACGTACGGGGTGTCTCGAATTAATTCGAGTCCTTTTAAAAATTCAAAAATAATAAAATTAATAACGATGAAAATTCGCGTTTCAGCTCTTCGTGTGCTTGTATTATAATAACTTACTCGTTCAATTAGCTTAGTTAATAATCAACAGAGATTTTAACAGACTGTAATAAAAAAGCACCTTCACTTTGCTTCGGTTCGAGGCACCTTGTATTATTTTTGACTAGATAGTTTAATTTTATTGACTATTAATATATATTTTTAATTAAGCGTTAGATAGGAAAATAATCTGATAATGTTTAACTAAGAGAATAATACCTTTTAAGAGAACATTGTTAATGATGTTATATGACGTGATTATAAACAAGAGAAAGTAGTGCCTTGATACTTTAATAAAGAAATAAATTATTTTGTAAGAAGCATTTGTTTATCTAATCGAACTTTACTAGATTATGCCTTTAGATTTAAATGAAAGATTTAGACTAAAGATTTTGGTGCTTCAAAGTAAGGTTGTAGAGATGAGATTACGATTATGAGATTTCTTTATAAATTGGGGCGATGTAATATTGCTTAAGTATCAATATTAATTTTCCCAGCACGCATTTGTGTTTAACATTGTGTAATCACTGGAAATATTTTGCGTTATCGTGTTATATTTTTGAGTCGTGCACTAAGGGCCATTAGATACGGATTGATCTGGAAAACGGAACAAGTGAAGAAGATTGGCATTTGCATAAACAATTTTGCAGGTGCGTACACGTAGAGTTTAGATTTGTATAAACCTTTTCCTTTTCATTCATAATTCTCTAGTGCATATCGTGGCTTGATTTGTAAATTCGTCGATTTGTCTTAAATGTTTTAGTTTTTGATTCGCACGAGTTTCATCAACTGATAATTTATGAAGAACTTATTTCTGAAATCCCTTATAAAATTAAATATATTTTTGAGATAGGTTCTTTGTAAAGTATGACCAGGATTAAAATTTGAATAGATTTAGTTATTATCAACAATCAGAAGTATATAAATCTATAATTTAGAAATTTCTATTTGTCTTTAACAATAATTAGGGATTGTATCTTGTTGTTTTGTCTTTGCTTTTTGATTATATGTTTCACATTTTTGTATTTCATTACACATTTTTGTAGTGCGCTGACAATTATTCCTTTGGTTATTTTATTATCATTATGTTATAAACCGACCACACATGTACTCATAAAAATCTCTCGTTTTGGTCTAAAATATCCAAAATTAATATAATTTTCTTCATTTTCCTAAAAGGCTTGGAAACTATCAAATTTTCTCATTGTTAAAAAATTTTTTTTTAAAAAAGGTTGGCATTGAAAATTGAGCACCCAAGAATTCAAAACTTAGGTCTTACAGCTATGTCCTTTGAAAAATATTTTGAAATGATATCTGATTTTCTTATTACTGATAATTATTTCAAAGACTCGTGAGATTATAGTTTTTATTGAAAACTCATGGTAGAAGGTGCAAATTCTTTCTGTTGTAGGAGCGAAAACAGTCGGTTCGGGCTCAGTAAAGGGAAACAGTTCCAACGATAATAAAGCGAGGGATTTGAAGGAAGTCAAAGGGCTCTACAATGTTTCGTCAAAACGTTGATGTGATGCCCACCGTCATCCATTGACTGGATTGTTTCTCTATACAGCACATTCCAGAAGTTGTAAACACGACGCAATATTTGAAATTTACTAAATTCAGACTGCTCGAAGTTTATAGCTGTATTAATGGTTAAACCCAAAAAATACTTAATCAAACTTTCAAAGAAATCGCAAGGCGAAAAATTTAATTTAATTGGCGTACTTCAATTTCAAAGTCGTATTATGCACGGCGATCGATATTGTAATTCAAAGGCTGAAAATTTAATTTGCTAGCACATTGGAAAGTTGTATGTACACATATCTTTTTATTACTGATTATACTATAACACTTGAAAAGATTCTGAACCTAGAAAAGAAAGACAGGGATTTTTTTAGTCCCTAGGGTATTCAAACAGTTTCACAGTAAGTTGTATTAATTACGAATACTGATTTTTTAAAGATACGAAGATTCATTGTGAAAGCTACATGATTCTTGGGAGCTTGAGAGTGAATCTTGCGAAGTAGGATACCTGAATGGTACTTATCTAAATAATGTGTCATCGACGTTTTATTTATTCTCTCTTCGTTCGAAATTAGTATATTACATTTTCATAGGTTTAAGATTTATATTTATTATTTTATCGTCGTTTTAATTGTCCATCTTCATCGATTTGCATTCATGCTAAAGATATCGAAGTTCAAAATTCTAGTTTTATGTAATATTTATTATTTTATATGAATCCTCTATTTGTTACCGCCTTCTGAATTAAGATGTGGTGTGATTTTTAAATAATTTTAATTCCTTACGTCTGTGCAATCATTGCTCGAAAATTCTAAAAGGGATGAAGTTTTCTTTAGAATTGAAGAGGAAGTTTGTCATCAGGGATTTTCTAGATCGCTTTGGTTTCCAATTGTGCTCTCAACAACCCTGATTCATGCATTTAAAAATACCTGATATGCGCCTGAGAGCTAAAGGCCTGCAATTTACGTCGAAACGTCACTCTTACTTGCGATTCCTTCCAAGAAATCGCAAAAAATTAGATCGAGGCTTCAAAGCAGTTGCTTTTAGCTAAGTATTATTCGGGGGAAAGTTTAATTAACCGCTACTTAACGAAAAAGAGATAACTGTTTGGAGAAGCCATTTTTTATACGCTGAAACTGCAACTAATTATTAGAATACGTGGCCCTGTTTGATGTAGCGATTTTATCGAGGTTATCGATTCAGAATTTCAAGTTCAGGGCGAATGAATGCAATGTGAAAGTTTATTTAAATCGTAAAAAGTATTAGTCATTTGAATAATAATATTTTTCTTAGAAAGTACCAAACTCCTGTCCAGAGTTGCATGGGTATCATTTATTATTTATTTAGAAGAGCCATAAGTTAAAAAAAAAAGGAAGACTTAAATTATTGAAATTCATATTCACTATTTCCATAGATTGTCCGTTGTTTTTCACGTTTTAAGATTCATGACACATAAGTTATATAGGAAATGTGTAAAGTTAGTTTAATATATGTACTTGTGTAGTTGGAAGTTTGCCTGCCAGTGTACATCGTCTATGAAAAAACTGATTGGACATATTTTTAATGCAAGAACCACTGATGTGATATTTTCTTAGCTTAAGAATTGTGAAAAACTGTGTTTGCGAATTACAGTAAGTACGACAAATCACTTTGCAAGCGTATAGAAAACAACTTACAATAGGACTTTCGGGTATTCTGGCTCTCGGGTGCAAATATTGTTATTCGATGATGATATTATGTAAGTTTTGATTTATAATAAACATTTTAACTTATATTTCTGGTTTCTTCATCTAAGCACTCTTTTAAATCAGTTTTATTTGCAAATTGTTTTGAAACTACATTTATCTGTATAATTGATACCTTTGCGAGCTAATCATTAAGTAATTAAGGGCATGTGAATGTGTTGCTTATCATAATGAACAAATTTAGATAATCCGGTTTTTTTCTCATAATTTTTACTTTTTTAAAAAAAATAATGGTGCATAGACGAACATAACATAAACATGGAGATCTGTGCACTATTAATTTTTTGAAGAAGTTAAAATTTTTAGAATAAAATGGGGTTATTTAAATTTGCTCATATGATAATTACCACATGGCCTTAATAACAACTGGTCTTAAAATGGTCATTTCTGCAGTAATCCAGATAATTCCAGTCAGAATAAAATTCAGATACTTAGATAGGGATTGTGCAGATTGGCAGACATAAAAAACTAAAGTTCCTACTATTAATAAATGTAACAATCACTGATACAAGTAGATTAAGACGTTATTCACCTACAGCAAATACCGTTAATTTGATTTTATATAACTTTTATAAATGCCCCATAATTCTTTTAAATACTATAGAGCACCAAGAAATATTGTAGGGATTCTAAAATTGTATTCGAATTATATAAAATTGTTTATTGAGCGTAAAATTACATGTGTAGTAATAATGATAAAAATGTAGACGAGACTAATGATAATTAACGACATATGTATGTTTCAACAGACAAAACTATTGCCGAACTTATGCTTAACAGTACATTCGTATTGACTTGACTAGCATATTAGAAGCAATAACTTTTCAATTGTATTAATTGAAGAAAAAGTAAAGCGTATTGAGGAATTCGACAATGATCACGTGAAAGTAGAAGATTTTTAATAAATTAGTTAAAAAGAAATGTACAATCGAAAATTAAAATAATTTTTACAGGTTTTCAAGGAAATATCAATGTGATAACTATTTCTCATCAAAATCGTCATCGGGTCAACAATCGTCAATTGTTTAGATAAAACACATAGCTAATTCGAAATTAAGTCATTTTTCAGTAAAACAAAATTATGGAATCTAAATTACCAGTACTGCATCGAGTTTAGTGACAGTTCCTAAATTGAAAATAGATTTTAGATTACTTCTGTGGGGGCCAAATCAACCTGGCCTGGTCCGACATGAGGTGTTTTTTTTTCTCTTTTCTATAAAATCGCTTAGTGGGTCGTAAGTAAATGTGTACAACTTCCATTAAATATGATTCTTTCGTGCAAAATACAGTTCGCTTACATGAGTACAATTCGTCGAATCTCGTAGAAAGTACTTAAAATAGATACTAAACTAGGCTTTTATACCTATTCTAAGGTTTGTATCGAGCGAATTTTACGTTCAGTTTTCGGTAGTAAAAATTGTAGAACAGTTACGACTTTAATGGATACTGAGTCCGTTCAAATCATCTTTTCTTAAGATATTTTTAAATCGCTGATTGTTATCCACACACACTTTTTAATACAAAGATTTCAGGGATTTATTACAATGGAATTCGATTATCCCTTAGAATTATTAAAGTTTATCGAACACGAGTAACCGGATTAGCTCAAGTTCAAGATCCCATGGATAGAATTTTCATCAAGTTAGAATACTGATTAAGTGAGCAGATTTCTCAAATACTTGAAATTCTATAAATGCATCCACGATATTGGAGTATTATCTTCTGCACTTTCTGAAGATAATTTTCTTAAGAGTAATTTTTTCCAGAATGTTTACGCACAACAAAGTTTAATGGCAAGATATTGCAAACATCAATTAAGTTGAGTAAAAGGTAATTTAAAATCCAATCCTGAGATTGGATTTAAATCTTAATAATCTTTATATCTTGATACTTTTCGTGTTTGACATAAAAAAGACTATCTACAAGGATTATTAAATCGATAGGCAATCAGGAATGTCTTATATCATTTGATAGGTATTGATAGTTCTGCTAATTACTTATCGATCTAAGGATTTCCTTGCAGTTATCGATAGAATTGTAGTCATCCTCTAATAGATACTTCCGGAAGATTGCAATGAACCGTAATTACTGATTAAATATTAAACAATGTACGTTGAGGAACTCCTGCTGATATTGAGCCCAGATCTATTTAGACACATGCTCAATTCCCTGTATTATCTATTATCCTTTGAAAGTCGAAGGTTAAATTTCGGTTGACATTACAGGTGCATACCTACATGAATGCTAATCACGAAATACTGATATTAGTATCCAAAGATTTATGTATCCGTTTTCGGCCAAGCGATCTTTGCATCTATTCTCTTGTAAGCGAAAAGGCAGTGCGAGAGCTCTTGGGGAGATTCTTGATCCCCGAGTAATGTTTCTGAAAATTTCACTCAGATTAGAATTTGTAAAGTTTAAAATTTTTACATCAATATAATTCAGAAAAAATAAACTGATTACAATTCAATTAAAAATACTTTGCTTGAGATATCTTTCTTTAAATAGATGAGATAACATATAATAAAATTTGAAAACGATCTTAGAAAAGATAATCTCACCTTCTCCTTGAACTAGCTTAAAGAGGCCATAATCCTGAGGATTTGTACATCGGATTTTATGTGCAAGAATGCGGCAAACGTCTCGAGTACTCATGTTTGGTCGTACAGGCAAAATTCTCGTGTTGAGAGAACCATGAAGTTCGTCCGGAACAAGGATTCGTAAAACTGATGAACAGTCAGGTGATCCACAGCCCTGTAAATAAAAAAATATGTAAATACTTTGTACGATTAAAAAAAAACAGCGAAGAAATTTGTAGTAAAAATTTGGTACAAATTTTCAAATTTTTAGCAATATTTTGACCGTTTGAATTATTCACCACAAGAAGATAATTTTGTTTAGCAATTTCAGGTTTTCTTATTTATAATATACAATATTTCCTTACGTTCAGTGTGGACATTGTTCCCTGACTAGACTTGAAGGTTTTCAGGACATGAACAGCACTGGAGAGAGTTGTAAGATAATATCCACCTTCTCCAGTGAGAAGAGAAGGATGTAAGAGGCCCCACATATATTCAGCCTCAATTTCTGCGTCGATGACTTTTCCTTGGACCAAAACCCAAACGACAAGTGGAAGGAGATCGTCTGCCCCCAAAGTCACATGTCTGCCGGAATTTGATAGCTTTATCTAAAATAAAAATAAAAATCGAATTGAGTAATTTAGTACGTGTAAATATAAGATTTTATTTTCAGAGATAAAGAAAGATTTTTCGCAGAGAAGAACTTACAGAATTGAAAATAGCCGAAATAGTTGCAAGGAGGTGTTCCAGTTTGTCGAGTGGAGAATCGACTCTTTGCAGACGTTCAATGTTCTTCAGAATTTGTTCCAGGCTTTCTTCTGATGGTGGAATGATCTTAGGCTGCAAGAAATATTCAATTTTAGAAATCATTCGTATTTTTATATATATTCGTAAATTTAAATTAAGAAACATTTTGCAGGCAGATTTTTAAAAATTAAAAAAAAATAATACTTACTCTGACTCCCAGATCTTGAATGTCCTTTCCTTGGGCGAATTGAATGCTCTCAGCAAGAGTGTTAAGAGAGTCATTGGCTACATAATGATCAACGAACAATCGATAGATATGCTCTCGAAGAGGACGAACAACAAGACTCATCATAACTTCTTCCAGGATGGCATCCAAATTTAGAAACTCATTAGCTTTTAGTTTAAGTCTCTCTTTTTCAACTTCCTTTTCGAATTCTCGTTCTCCGTGTTTTACTAGGTAGTTCTTCATTCCAGACATAAATTGTCTCATATTCCTCATTACGACATGAGGACTCGCTTCTTTGCCCTCCTTGGTACATTGGATGAAATTATCGATATTTTGGGAGAAGGTCGTGGATTTATCAGTTGCTAGATGCAGAGCATAATCTCTTATTGTTGATCCTGTTCCTCCAGCTTCACGGTTTCTTAAAGATTGCAGTCTTGGAGGTGCTGAAAAAATAAATAAAATTTATTAAAACTTATTTGCAGAAGTTTGCAGTTTTAATTTCTGAAAAAGATTCAAATTCAACTTTCTTTTAGGTGACTAGAAGAATATATCATATATATCACAATATAAGTGATACTTTCTGCATTTCATGCAATATTTTTCAGTCATAAAAAGTAAGATCAAATTTGTTTACAGAATTTTCAACATTCATGTACAAGATCCGGTTTATCGAGCTTTATCAGATTTGTACATATATGATATATGATAAATCACAGAAGACACTTGATAGCTCACTTGAATGGCTTCTAAGAAATTTAAATTCTTCCCACCTCAAAAAAAAAAACGATGAAAATTTAATTTTATTATTGAGCTTTTAATTGAAGGTGACACTATTATTATATATATTTAATTCCAAGAAAATTTGGAATGTGGAAAGGTCCTTAGCGACCAAATTTACTCTTATGAGTAAATTCGGGACTTTCATTAATCAATGCAGCACAGTTTTCTCAATATACATAAATCTATTAAAAACATAAAATCGATGTTTTGGTCATAAGCACCTTTCCTCACTCAATGCTACATTTATTATTTATTTTTAAACTTCTTACGAATGATTGAATCCATAGATCGTTGGATTTTAATACGGAGTTCTTTAAACCACTGTTTAATTCTTTGGAAAAACTGCCATGTTTTGAAGAAGAACTTTTTGTTTTTGACGGTGACTTCAACGGAGCAGTTGATAATCTTCATTTTCGAATCCATTTTGATGGTTATCAATTTACAGAGAATAATTTCAATTATTCAAAATGTTACTGCTTCTTGGATTTCCAACTGATTTTGAAAGTAGAAAGCGAATGTACTTTAGATATAATTCGAAATAAAATATTTTTTTCTCTATTAATTTTTGAGCGTGGCAGCAGAATCAGTATACCCAACCAGTAAATCTGATGCTGAACAGATTCAGGGCCATCAATAAAGCTGAAAAGCTTCCTTGTTGTTTATCAATTTGTCAAGGAGTTAGTTTTGACTAGTTTATGGCGAAGTTTTCACGTTTGCCCTCGACCAGAAAATGTATTTGCTAGCAGTCGACTGAAACTGACTTGTTCTTCTCTTAGGTAGTCGAGAGTCGTTCTTGCCCTTGTAAAAGGCAAAGGTGTCGGAAAATCATAACTAGTATTCATAAATGGCTCTTGAAAAAATCTCGTCTCAATAATATTTAAAATAGAATTCTATTCTTTTCGAATCGTGTAAACTTTGCTACAAGGACGCGCACTTTCAAGTTTAAGAAGAGGTTGAAGAGAAGATTAAGACACTGGTGACACTGAGAAATGGAGGAATACACTTTTCACGAACCACACTGATCGACTGTCGGCTTCAAACTGAGACTGAGATCATGCTTAATACCTCTTGGGACTCTTTTCAAAACTCTTCAGAGGTAGGTACCTAGACCCATAGACCGCCTGAGAACAATACGCACTCGAGGCAGGGATGACTTTATCCTCAGCTTTATCGCAACTGTACTTTAGATTCTGTCAAAGACCGTCTGTCGCATGTGGTTCAAGTTGAATGACAAATATGTTTTATACGTGTGTATATATGGTAACTAATCTACACGTTCTGATCTTATAATGAAAAAATTGCTTAGAAGACTCCTCACTGTTTCCCTATTTTTAAAGCCTTTAGAAAGTTGAAAACTGTATTCAAGAATGAAATTTGGAGTCAGAAACTTGAGGGAAAAAAGTAAAAAAAAGATCCAATTTGACGTAAAAAAAATTTAATTCAGTAATTTTAAGATCAATTAAACACTTAACATATGTGATTAAATAATTGGAAACTAATCCTTGTCCAAAATATGGCCTATGTATTTTCAAATAAAAATTTCAATGTTAATTGCAAAATTAAAATTTTCTAATTTAAAATTGAAGTTGAAATATTCCGCTAAATCATTTGCAAATTAGAAATCGCATGAATTTCACTGAATGATGCAATATTGATTCAGAGATCATTTTAGGAACTAGTGAAAACGCAAACGAAATTGTTTTTCCGGATTTTAAAATGACTAAACTAGTTGGGAAACAGTGCTTTCAAAATTCATTAAATGAATGTGAAAAATATTTGTCACTGCAAATGATATCCTTTGAAAAACAAATATATTTCTTCAAGTATTGAGTAATAATTCTGATAAACATTGTAAGGACTTTATTGTAAGGTCTTCGTATCTGCATTTGAAACAGATAATTTAATTCTAAGAATGAGAAAAACATTTAAATTACTTCCGAAATAGTAAGAGAATATTCTATTATTACAAGAATTTACTAACAAGGTCAAATAATGAATAACGAAGAAACTTTTAAAGTCTCTTATCGGAAAAAGTGACATCCATAAACTTGAGTTTTAATGGGATTCTAAAAAACCAACAAGATGAGTAAATGTGTATTCATATTCTTATAATTAATGTGGCTTTCTAATAATTAAAGTGCATTGATAAGGCTAATCGGTTTCCACTGGAGACCTTATCGACAACTGAACATTTTTTTATTTTAAAAAATTGCGTAGTTGTAAAAGAGACTGTAAATCATGTAACTCTCGACTCTTGTTTTGGAGCAACAATTATGTTTGAATCTTGTTTACAATTTTAGACAAATTCTCAAACTGTGACAGGCTCGGACTGGGATGAGAAAGCGGCCCGGGCATTTTATTGACCGGTCGGCCCATACCGACCCATCGGCCCATCAGCCATCAGTGGCCTGAAAGGCTTCTAATCCTCTCTGTGCAACTACTTTTATAGCAGTCCCAGCCTCTTCCTTAAATACGTTAAATCTGCGAAAAGTCTACCTGAAATGAGTCAAGATACACTTAAGTGTATTGTTTATATTGGATGGCCCCTAGGATAATTGTTCCAGATTATACGCAAATCTTTACTATCTTACAATCTAAAGGGAAATCTTGACCATCATAAACATTCAGACCCTATCTGAAGAAAAGCATGCTTCTGGAATATTTCTCAACTTTTCTCACCCCACTAAATTTGAACTTGAAGATAATTCAGGCGAGATGTCCAACAGGCCGTAGAACAATCTCTGTGGGGCCCTATAGGTGCTCAGGCTAAAAGTCCTTTGCGCCAAATTGACCCTCTAGTACTTTCTATTAACTTTCACTTTCACTAAATGAGATCTTTGTCAAGAAATCGTGACTCATTGATAATATACCTATTGTTGATGCTTCGCAATATATATATTTTTTTATTATCAAATATGCACAAGTCTCATTTAAACAACTAATTCATATTAGTACCTTTTTGAACGTCCAGCGCAGTAAAGAAGCATTTGAAGATAAATAAGAATGATAAGATAAAATCTTCATATTAGAATTAGTCTTTTACACTTCAGCTGGCAAAATTATCAGATCGCAAGAACTAAAAACGATAATCTTTTGCACTGGTTTTTAAATCGAGAATTAATCTATATTTCATGAATGGAGTGGTAAAGATTACAAGTGAAAGATGAAACTATATGATCTATCATTGAACACTTCAGAAAAGGTCTAGAAGCTTAAAAAATAAGTTTTGATTCTATTAAATATCTTGATTCTGTATAAAAGCAGTTTCGTTTCACCAACTTTATTTTCGCAATAATAAATATTTTTCACTAAAACTAGGCCTTTTATCTCCATCTGCATAAAGTACGGAGGTATATAGTTTAGTTTTAGTGAAAAATATTTATTATTGCGATCCTATAAAGTTGGTGAAACTAAATTTGCTCTATGAAAATTCCTACATACCCTTAATCAAATTTCAAATAGGAAAATCTGAAACTGTCGTTAAAATCAATATACAATTCACTCGTGCATTGATCTCTCGCAATCGCAGTGATCTTTTGCCAGTCAAAACCGCAATGTTTTGCATACACGAGTGAATTGTATATTGATTTTAACGACAGTTTCAGATTTTCCTATTTGAAATTTGATTAAGGGTATGTAGGAATTTTCATAGAGCAAATTTAGTTTCACCAACTTTATTTTCGCAATAATAAATATTTTTCACTAAAACTAGGCCTTTTATCTCCATCTGCATAAAGTACGGAGGTATATAGTTTAGTTTTAGTGAAAAATATTTATTATTGCGATCCTATAAAGTTGGTGAAACTAAATTTGCTCTATGAAAATTCCTACATACCCTTAATCAAATTTCAAATAGGAAAATCTGAAACTGTCGTTAAAATCAATATACAATTCACTCGTG
>CAJFCO010000030.1:5180803-5202762 GCA_904066015.1 Synergus gifuensis
TATGCAAAACATTGCGGTTTTGACTGGCAAAAGATCACTGCGATTGCGAGAGATCAATGCACGAGTGAGCTTTCCATACACGATTTGCATCTACATATTTCATACGCACCGATTACGTAAAGTTGATTACTTCACATGAAGGGAAAACGGCCAGGGGCAGTAGTTCAAAAATTTCGTGATTCACTATTATTCTGATTGACCTTCTTTCTGTTATCAGTCTGCGAATGATGCATTTGCTTCTGATATTGTTTCTATTTTGCTCCTAGTTCCAGTTTATAGATCTCATTTAAAATATTTGTTCACTTCTTTACTTAATATCTTAATCTTTATCCAGTATACAGAAAAAGATTAAAGGAATTTTTAGACTTTATTTGTCTAAAAATATTTGTCTAAGTTTCTATTTTTAGAAAATTTTAATGTTCTATATTGATTAGAAAGTAGATCAAATAATTCCATGTATATGAACAAGATTAATAATCACTTTCCTTTGTCGGTTTAATCTTTAATTGCTGTTTCTTTGTTAATTCTGCTGTGTTCTCGTTGAGCACGTGCTGAACATGAGTGCCTTATTGACACTGATGTCCATTTTTTAACCTTATGAGATGAGTGATTTTATACAGTCTCTTATCATAATAGAGATATCTTCAGGTACTGGGTGTATGCGATTATATGTATGACAATACGAAAATACATTTCGTCTGCTCTTTATCACATGTTTGTTCCATTGCTGGACATCGTAGGCTGATTGAAGTTAATCAGTGATAAAGAAGCGAGAATAGTAAGACGTAATAGAAAAAAACGTTCTATCAATTAAGATAAAATTCCAATATAAATATACTGTATATTCTATTTCATTGGGATTTTTAAATATTCAGATTTTTAGATTTTAGATAAGACCGTTTAATTCAGATATAATGATGCATCTTCTCGATTCTTACTTTAATTAGACATTTTTCTTTTGATAAATAGATATGGCTAAAAATATTCTTGATTATTTTTTGATTACGTTTTCTATTTTGGAAATAAGAGCTTTTAAGAAATTTTTCTTTTAAGTAGTAATAGAAAGCTGAATTTTAGAATAACTTTTTCATGAATTTTTCTTATAAAAGAATTTGATAAATTAGTGACAATTTTTTATAGGAATATTAACTTACACAAAAGGGGATCCAAACGTTCCTTGAAACTTTTATTCCGCTTTACTCTCTCCACGTCGCTCTCGTCCGTGTCTAACATAGTTTCCCATTCGGAAGGATCGTAATTTTGAACCTTTTTGGGTTCGAATGTTCCATTTCTTTCATTTCTTTTCTCTACGTTGTCATATGAAGAATTTCTGTCACTGTAAACAGACTCCGTGGCATCTGGAGGTTTTAGAAGCTCTGGGTACCTGAAAATGATTACCAATAGCGAATTTTAAATTTTATAGTAGAATTTTATTTTCGTTGGTATTTTAATTTGCTCTCTTTAGTATTTATTGGATTTTCAGTAGTTACCTTTGAAGAATGATACTCTTTACAGTCAAGGTATTGCCAATTATATACTTGTCACTTTCTTCATCCGGGAATTTTCTTGCGACATTTTCAGCCCCATAATTCGCATCACAATCGTAATCCGGTTCATGGTCTTCAGCATCGTTTCCTGAAACCAAAAAAAAGTTTCATTAGTTAGTTTTTTAAATTTGTTTCTAACTTTACATTGCACAATTTTAAACAGCTCGAATCATTTCAGTGTAGATTTAACAAATTTCATTTCAAATTCATTTCTTAATAGTTCAAATTAAAAAATATTCAATACTTAAAGTTTTCAGTTTGTAATTGTTCAATTTTAAATATTAAAAATGAAATAATTTTTAATTCTGAATTACCAATAAATTCCCAACTAGAATCCACCGCCCACGATGTATCAGTAAAAAGCTTCATCTTGATTTTCGGGGGTTGAACAGGTTTTGCAGTAGGAAGTTTCTTAACTTCTCTAGACCCTAATCTTTTCGCCAAATTGTCAACGGAGGAAGATATAAGTGGCGTTTTGTCCTCCATTTCTTCAGTTTCTTCCCAATCAATAGGATGAAGTTGATTCGAATTATTTCCAACGGGTGTTTGTAACCACCCGGGTTCACTATGTCGGAACTTGTTTGTTGCGGGATTATTTTTCGGACGCCTCCTGGGCACAACAATTGCATTTTGAGTAATAGCATCCGCTGGTTCAGCATAAAAGGGACTTCCTTGTTTCGACTCTGGAGTCAAAGGACTATTGCTTTCAGATTTTACCAGAACCAAGCCTAATTTATTTCTTGGAGGCGTTATCGTGTTGGGACTGTTCAGAGAATTAGCACTGTCTGTAAAAAAATGGACACATTTAATGAGAAAGATATCGATAATTCTGGATTTTTGGATAAACTTAATTAAGCGGGTTTACAAAAAAGGTCTGAATTACAAAAATAACTTACAAACTCTAGATAGAAGATCTGGTCTCTTCCCTATCCCCGTTTCTTCAAGAGATCCACTATCTGGACTCTTGGCTTCAAGAATTGGTTTGAAACTAGTGAACTCTGGACTCATTACTTCTTTATAACTCAGCTTTTCATTTCCCACAGATTTATCGTTTCGAATCACAAGCCTTTCATTCCGTGGAACAAGCTGATCATTAGCCACTAGCCTTTCATTAGAAGATTTTTCCCCAGGACTTACAACTCGATCTGAACCCGCCAACCGATCATTAGAATTTTTCAAGCGATCAATTTGAAGTTCACCACGAGCTAGTCTTTCATTAGGACACCAAGTGGAATGATTTGACTGGTCCGTCGTATTCCAAATGTCTTCATAATCCGAGATTTTGTCGCCTGGGGAACTTCTGTAATATGATTCGAGAATGTCTGATTCTTGGTAGTGTTGTGAATTTTTTCTGGCGTCGCGATCCCTTCGACGTTTGGATTTGCTCGTACCCGAAGGTGTGGTGGGGGAGAGAATACTTGGGGTTTTTGAGCAGACTAGTTTTGATGACGGAGAGAGCACTGGAGTTGTTGGGGATAATGGTGATTTTGATGAGAGATTTGAAGACAAGGATTTCATCGAAGTCGCACTTTGAGGAGAGAGCAGTGATGTACTTGGATCCGATGGTGTATTTTGCTGCAAAAAAATTATAGAAAATTTAAACATTTTTTATGCTTTGATTTTTTAGTATTGAAATTTGGTACTACTTTCTATAAAATCAAATTGTTAATAACTTTTAAACTTGAAAAATTACCTGTGATGAGCAATCATTATTCTGATTTACATTGAAGGTCACTGTCGTCGTGACCGTGAAATTGTTTTGACTTTGACTGATGCCGGGCTTCGCCCATCTTGGAGGTGGTGGAGGTGGTGTTTTAATGTTCTGTGCCGATCCCTGACTCTCTACGAGGTTCTTATTCACTTCCGGGAAGATGGGTGAACTCGTATTCGAGAGATTATTGAAATTGGCGAGGTTCTGAAGAAAGTTGGAGGTAGAGGACGTGTTCGAGGAGAATTTATTACTTCTGGAGAACTCGACGATTGACTTGGAAGTCTGAACTTGGACACTTTTTGTAGTCTCAGTGTTGGTACTTGATTCCAAGGGGCTAAGTACATTACTCTCTACATCATGAATCACAGGCGAGGGGCAACGAACGCTCTGAACCAGGTTGGGCGAAATGAGCTTCTGAGAAAGCTTTTCACTTGGTGAAAGCTTCTCCAGCCTTTCTTTTTTGGCATCGAATGGTTCGTTAAACGTCGTCAAGTTTAAAGTATTCGGAGGCGTCGGCCTTGGTTGTCGTGGCAATGATGAGGCGAAGGTCGACGTCGTTACTGTACTCGTTGGAGAGGAACTCGCTACAAAAATTACAATATTTTATTAATTGTATTATTTTTAGTTTTATTAGAATATCAAATACAATTAATTTAAGATGTAAAATTTACCAGTATCATGTGATGAAATTGGACACAAATTGAGCACGATACTTTCTGAAGTGGGAGTGTTGATGATGTTGTTGTTATTACCTGGAAGTGTTAAATTGTAAATAAATTCAAGATTATTTTTTTAAATAGATATAAATTAGAACAACTTACCACAATGAAAGCTGCTTAAACTCGAAGTATTGCTGCTACCACTTTCTGGAGGTTTGGGATTAGCCATTGGATACCTCCAAAATTCTTGACCCAAAAGAGCTAATGATGAGAGTTGTTGTCGATTTTTTGCTTCCCTCATGGCTCTTGGCAGTGTCAATTGTACTGGTAATTCGTCACTGCTTACCAAAGAATGAAAATTAGAATCAGGTTTAAAGTTAGTTTCTGTCTGCAATTTTGGAATATTAAGTTCTATTTAAAAATTAATATCATTAGTTAATTTAATAGATTACTCACCAACATTGAGAGTAGTGGGCGATGAGTGAAGGGATATTGTCGAATCTGTTTTCACTCGTCTCTAAACTTAATTTTCCTTTGTTGGATTGGATGAGGTAATGTTCAATGTAAGGACCTTTTCCAGGTGGAAGTCTCACGGAAAGTGCCATTGTGTCACTTTGACTTGATTGTCGAACGACAAAATTCTGCAAAATAAATATATTCATATTATTATAAATTAATATCATTTTTGGTAGAAAATTTACATCAGATTATTTTTTGTTTTACTGGGTACTTTATTTCAAACAATACTAGCTCCCAAATCTTTATAAGATGAATTATTACGTTTTGAAAAAAAAAAAAGAAAAAGAAGGATTTAAAAGTTTTTTTCAATTCCTTTTGTCTTTGCATACTGTTATCTGTATTTTGCACAATTTTCGCTGCTTCGGCAAGACATTTCCACTGGGTGGTCGCATTTCTTGATAGAGACGAGTAATTGCGAAGAGCATTGTTTTTCGGCTATGCCATTCGTTCGTTCTGGCTCGGGGAATATAACAATCGGTAAAGCCGGAAAACAATGAATGCCAGGAACAATGCACCGACAATGCCTCGCCTCATCCGTAGGCATTTCTGCGTTGATTACGATAGCTTTTGTGCTTACTTACTGGAAAAATGTTTATGAGAAAGTGCAATGTCGGATATTATGATTTTTCATCACAATTTTTACTTTTACTTTCACTTCTTTTTTCATCAATTTTGATGAAGTTGGAAATGAATCAGGCTATTATTTTAGTAGTTTAATAGAGGAAATTGGCAAACAACTAGAAGAATGAAAGTGATAGAAGGTCCCGACATAACAATTTATTTCGCAAAAACAAAGCAACAATAATAGAAGTACTGTGGTTCTCTTGATCAATTAATTTTTATTCATTCCCTTGACAATCGTTTACACAATGCAGAGCTCGTAAGTGATTTCCCACAATATGACCCATTGTTTTAAAGAAACAAGCACTTTCGCACTCATGCAGTTAACATCAGGCATTGACACACATTTTCAGCCCGCATTGACATTTTCCTCATTGAGAACAGCGTGAAACTCAATTATTAATACAAATAGTTGACTTTAATTCCCAGCAATGAAAATTCTCAGAAATTAAAATGACAATTAAGCTTAATGAGAAAATAATACAGTTTTACTCTAAATGGGCCATGCCATTAACTTAAAGTATGTTTAAAGTATTTCCAATTTATAGAAATTTTTCAGTTTGAATTTAAATTATATTTTATGCATAAATTATAATTATTCAAAATTTAAATAAGTTCAAATAGGCATAAGTTGATTTTTAAAGGAAAAACGACCTAAAAATCCAACTCGCCGAAGTTTGGCAACCTTACATTTCAAATGACCAAAGTTCGGACGCCTAAAACTTTCAACAGATCGAAATTTGAATAACTTTCAATTTCAATGTTTTGAATTTGTATTAAAAATTACTTTGCCTTTAAAAACAGGAAGTAATTTGATAGACTAATATATATAACTGTTATTTTTACTAATACACAAGGTATTTTTAAAACTTTTTTTACTTTTTAAGTATATATGTACCTGGAATTGAAAATCAAATGAGAGATTCGACACGAATCACGAATCGTACATTCAAATCCTCAGTCTCGAGGGTACCTCGTAATTTTGGTGCTTGGATCTCAGCCAAAAATTAAATGCCTAGTATTTCAGTCCTCATGATAGTCCCTGCATTTACTGCATATTAAACCAAAGGGAAATACTTGCCAAATTGCCGTACGTTGCAAAAACCGTCTTAAACTACAGTTATGTGGTTTCAAAATGGTTTGTGATACTAGTATCGAACTTTTTAGTCCATAAATTTGAGCCTTTACAGCTATTCCTTCAGTTACACTACTTCGAAAATTTAATTTAGAACTGCTATAGAATTTCACTTTACTAGAAATGAGAGACTGATAAATCTCCATTAACACTTCATTTTAACTTCACTAGTTTAATTTTCTTCTCAATAATATTATTATTGTGCCAGCAAATAAAGTTTTGAGTAAAGGTAATAAACACAAAATAGATTTAAAATTAAAAATACTGACCCCTTCTTCTTTTCCCTGCAATAAGTGGAAGGCACCGGCTCTTTGAATGCCAGGAAGAAACCAAATGGGATGAGATCTAATGAGTCTTTCGATTAGAGTAATATTGCAGGCAACTTCGCTGCCCGAATCTTCCGTCGAAGCTGAAGATCCATGCGAGGTTGCAGAACCTTCAGACGATAAAGATTCTTCGCTCTGAAACAGAACAAAATATTTATATATTTATTTATTCTTCGGCTTAACAAACTTGATCGTCGAACTTGCGATTGTTTACACCTTAAAAAATGTTTAGATCCCAGACATAAAATTCCCTTCGTTATTCGCACTCCTCAGGTTAAATAAACATGTAATTTCATTCAGATAAGGATTTTATTTCCTTGAGAATCTAGAAAATAATGAACTTTTATCTGAGTCGGGGCGAAAATTAAAAAAAGAAGAATTCAATTTTCTCCTCTCTGAAGTTGGTCGTCTAGACGAGGGGCATAAAGGGTAGATAAGAATGGCAATTTCCAAGCAATGGTCACTTTACCATCCTTTATACTTATATATCCCAACCGCAAGAGAGGCTGGGATTGCATCTTCAGCTCTGAGAGGTGGAAAGTATCGCATCATCGTTGCAAACCTTATAAGGGGACATTTGACTCTCAAGTCCTGACATTGCAGATTACGATTTGGGTAGAGATTTGCCCAATTTACGAGAGTCGTCAAACGATTATTACAACTGTAGACACGTTTCAATTCTCGGAAGCATAAAACCTTTATAGGAATATCAAAATTCGGAAAATTACGCTCCCCTAGCGAAGGGTTTTCGATCAGATGGAGCTTTTACTTATTTAGGAAGTTGATAAAATACTCAGATTGAAACTTTATCCAATTCTTTCCCTGTTCATTCATATCCAGCAGTTTCTTTCCAGGTCTTTCAAAAACCTATTTTTAAAACCTAAATGTTTATTTAGCGTTTTAACAGAGGTATACGAGATAAAAACTCTAATCGGTCTTGATTTTTTGACAGTGTGATTATAAGTATAGTATGACAACAGCTCCTATCCAAAGCAAGCGTTATTATAAGAAGCCTTAAATATATTTACATGTATTCATATGTTACATACACAACCAATCAGTTTGACTATCCAGTTTTCTCTGATGTGTATTTTGAAACTTGAAAGTGCAGTCAATAGAAAGAAAGAAAAGTGAGAACGAAATCTCTTCCTAAGATAACGAAATATTCAAAGTTGTTTTATTTTATGTAAATTTGATCTATGATAATGATTTAGAGCGGAGAGAAAGTTGAAACTGAAATAAATTTCCATCTACCAAAGGAAGCTACTATAACAGAATTAATTGAGACAAAGTATATAGTGCAAAAAATCGAATATCGATGCAAATTTGTCCCGATCGTATATGTATATTTAATAGTGCTGCGTACATCACTAATTCTTATGATTACGTGGAGACTCAACATGTGTGTGAAAAATCATTTCTATGCTAATGAAGTTCAGCAGGATGCGGTGTACAGAGAATAGAGATACATGCATGCTAGACAGTTTAATGAGTCATCGGTCACTCGCTCTTCGCAATTACGGTTACAATGATCCTCTGGTGTAATATTTTCAAAACAATGTGAAAAGATGTTTGTAAAATTTGTTTTCAAATACTAAACTATCAAATAAAAACGGACAATCTATAATCAGTTGAGAATTCATAAAAAAAAAAAATATAAAATACGCGACAAGGATTGCGGATAAATCTTTCAAGATTCAAAGCGACGAGGTTCAATCCTGATAAATCGTTAAAAAAAGTATGAGTCTGTTCGTGGACCAAAGCTGCCTACGCACTATAAAACGATTCGATCAATCACTATCGATCAAAGTGTAGTCGCGGCCGGTTTGGCGGTGAAGGCAAAAAAGCCGATTGAGAGCCGAGAGTGCCATAATTCGTCGCGATTGGCTCTCAAGTAAAATATATTTAAAGTGTAATCGGTACACGGGTACTGGCATAATCTCGGTTCTATCAGGGTAGCAGTCAAGTATAATCCACTTTCCTTTGTTGCGCGAAAATCGAATATTTCACGGTCTCGCGAATCGAAAAGGGGGCAAAAAAGAAGCGAGATTTAGAAGTTGCGGATGCAGTCCAGAAGCCATTAAAAATAAATCGAGAATTTCGCATGGACTGCAAATTGAGATAACCCTACTGGCCCATTCGTAAAACCCTACGGGAATATAATGCGGTATTAGAGTGTATTGTCACAAAGTATCCCTAAGGGAGGATTTACACCCTTGAATTGAGGATTAAGGGACGATTTCTGCTGGAATTTCCATATTTGCGCTTGGTTCACGATTCACGACTTCGACTTTCGAAGACCGTTCTGTGTTTACTTTGTCGTTTGGACTGTATCTTGTTTCCGGATTACAAATCTTTATAGTCGCGTTTTATGTCACGGGAGATAGAGATTCTCATTTTAATTACAGAAGAGTATATTTAAGAGTAAAAAAGGTAGTAAATTATGCAAGTTTTAAGTTGTCGTAAACTAAGTTGATTGTTTTATGTATATAAAATGTGTAGTACATTCTTTAAAATGAGGTGAAAGTTTGATTTGTTTGGCTCAGTTGTTAACAATCCGTAAACTTTTGATCAGGAGTAATTAGTGAACTGAGAATTAGCTAATTGTACTCAGCATGCATCTCACGTTTCTGTTTAATCCCTTTAGTCTAAACCGCCCCTGTGTCAGTGTGAATTTAAAATTACATTTCACTCGTAACAAGATACAACATTCCATTTTTCACTTGCAAACACAGAATTTTAATCGAACACCTTTAATCCCCCAACTTTTGAGTTGAAGAATTTTCAGCCTTAGAATTATGTGACTGAAGGTCTGAACGTTCAAATGAAAGAATTTTTGTATTGATTATAATAAATATTATAATTATATTTATATTATAAATTATAATTTTGAGAATGGCCCAGACCCAGTTTAAAATTGTCAGACTCAATATATGTAATACCGTACTTTGCAGGCTTCGTAATAATGCGTGCAAGGTAAAAGTACTGCCCACATGAGTCGTATATAACCCGAGCGTGGGTTTGGAAGTCAACTGTACCAGATTACGTGTGATATGGTCAAATGCACGTAATAGCGGAAATATGAAGCAGGTGTCATAGATGTGCAAAAGGGTAGCGGTAGCCGGGAAATCGAATAAATTTTAGCACTAGACAATTTTTGATCAGTACCTGTACATGATGTAGCTGCGTAAGCTGATGTTGGAGTGGATTTGGTGGCGGTGTACTTGGAGATCCAACGACCTGAACAGTTCCGTGTTGCTGTAAATACGGTTCCAGGAAAACATCATTCCTGAAGCAAAAAAAAAATTGGAACACATTAACTCTCAACGCTTGAGAAACTTAATTTAATTTATATTGCCCAGTGCCCTACATTGCGATTAAATGCGTCTACTACTCTCTTTCTATTACTCTTTCGTTCGAATATTCAAATTTCTTTAAATCGAATACAATTTAGCATCCAAAAATAAGGAATGCCTGGAATAAATATGTGAAACGCATCGGTGGATAGAAAATTAAACCGCGGAATGTATACCCACCGCACAGTTTAAAAATATAAATTCAGGTCACGCTAGATTAATTAAATGAAAAAATGTATAATAAACTAGTTTCTTGTTACTGAAAAAGATTGATATTGATTTTCCTTCTGAGGTTTAAGTATAAAATTATTGTCTTTCTTCTGGAAGATATGATAAACCTATAGAATTCCCAATAGTTTATTGTGGTGGATGATAAGTGCTTTTCTGAGATACATCTTAATTTGTGGCTTAGCCTGAGAGAATAAATGGAAGGTGAAATGCATGGTAAGAGAAGCACTATGTTTAAGAGAATAGTGTAATATTGTTTGCACTATGTTGATGCAAGACTTAAAGGATTCTCTTATCGCTTAACGGACCGTGTAGGGTATATTCTCTTCCAGACTCCAGTGTTGCATGGAGACGAACCTCTTAAACGAAACACTAAATCTACCCTGAGAAAATCCTTGCACTTTCGAGCACCATTAAGCGAAGCGCGAAAGAAATATGGCACGTTTAATAATGAATTGTGTACGCGTAATAAAATTGTCATAAACTCAGGAAACAGTATCTGATTATTTATTATGGTTTCCTTTGAGAGAGTTGCATTGTAGTCGCGATAAGGAGATCCTCAATTTCAACAATATAATTATGGTTTCTAAAAATTAGATAAGTAGCGGACATTTCATGCACCTTTTAAAATAAAATACACAGATATGAATTAAGTAATTTAATCTTTAAGTAATCAGAATTTGAACGTTTAAATGAACGAATTGATTCATCCATATTGAAAAATGTATGCAAGAAACTTGTAATTCATTATACATATTTAATTTTTAGTTGGAATAATATTTCTGGATAAAATAGGATTGGGAAAAAGTATTTCGTTCATATGAATGTTCAAAACTTCTGGCACATCTTATAAATTGGATCCGAGCTATAATGACTAACTATGAAGCGTAAGTACACCTAGAAGAATAATTTTGATCAGTTTGCAAGGGTAATCATCGTCCATAAAGAATACTTTTTTAAGCGAGCCCTCTTTTTTACGAGACTAAACGAAAACAATTCCTCGCAAGATTCAGAAGTGCTCAAAATACATGTCTCCGCTTGACAAGCTTCTGAAAGCTATCATTTTCAAAGCCCCAAAGCTAATGGTCTCCCAGGCAGCGAGCAGCTCTTCGTCAAACGGACCGTCATGCCTCACTTTCATCCTCCCTTGAAAATCGCTCGAGCTGTTTTAAAAAGATCACCCGCTAATCTCAACTTCCAACCCGTGGTCACGAAGTCGAAACTCTGATAGTTTTTCGCTGGATGAATCCTGTGATTTCTGTCTCTTCTATCCATCCATCCATGAACGTTTTTAAACCTCTTTCACTCTTTCAGTTACTTTTTTTTTTCATTTTTTTTTTTAAAGGGTGAAAGACAAGGTGATACGAATGTCAGCAATACCACCCTCGTACGAACGCGTACAATGCACCTTCCGGCCGGTGCACGTTGGAGCACGAGGGCTCGTTAATACGTAAAACTGTACTTTCGGGTCGGGACCACGTGTTGAGAACCTGCAGTTGTCATGGAAACCCCCATCTGATCTCACAGACCCCGACGTCGGCGTCCCGACGCGACATGCACCAGCTTCCTACACACCCACACCATTTGAAATCTGGTATACTGTGTATTTGTTTGTATACATCTGTATATTCACGTGAATATGAGTGTGTACAGTTTGTAGCAATTGCAGTTTACACGTGTGTTATGCTCAGTTACCTACATGACTACACACATGTCTAGGACCACAGGGCTGAGGAAGAATGTCAACTGTCAATTTCAGAGGACAATACACTGTGGTGTGAGGCAATAGCATGTAATACCTTGTACCTGATGCTGCACTATATATGTATATTGCTATATTCCAGAATTTCACGTATGCTCTGATTTATCTGAGTCGTACAGTTTCAGACATTAATTCTCCCGTGGGTCGAACGATATAAAGATAGAGAGTTTCGAAAAGATCGTAAATCTTTTTTACGGAAGAACTCCAGACAGTGGATGCAACTGCTCTGCTGAGAATATGGTATTGGTCCCTATTGGAAGAGGTAACAGGTTTTTTTCGGAGATGGGGAGAAAATTGGTTGTAAAAAGAAGTTGGATAGTGTAATTAAAAAAGGATTATCTGCTTTAATGACGTAATTTCTAAATTACTCTTTATTTATAAACCACAAATATCTTCTAAAACGGATTTTAAAGCAATGACAAAGGCTACAATTCAATTGACATTTCCCTAGGTCGTTAAGTGCTTCCAAATCGCCCGCAGACCATTTCCCAAATTATTGACAGCCCCATCATATTGACAATATACACAGAAGCTAAAAGCTCGTAGAACAATTTCATTAAGTATTTCAATTTACCGCCGCCTCCCTCTTCAGGAAGTTTCGTTACCTTCACAGAATTGCCCACTGCGAGGGGCGAGAAGATTAAAGCGATCGGAAGTTTTGGTGTTTCGGACACTTGAACCGGACATTGGAAGCCGTTCTACCGAACAAGGACGCAGGACAATTAATTAGTCTTTATAATACCCTCGACAGGATCGTATCGGATGACCAAAGGCTTCTCTGAGATATGAGTTTGTTTTTCGTGCAGAGAAACGGGAACTTAACTCTCGTCCTCTCATAATGTGAGGAGTTCGAAGGAGATTGGTGGCAAACGAGAGCCTCTTCGATATTTCCTATAGGTCACGAGAAATTGGAAAAGTTCTGGACTATGATCATTGTGACCAGAAAATCTGCTAAGTCACTTTTATCTATACTCAAATTTCTCGGGAATGTTATACTTTCTCTTTTCAGCAAGAAAAACACTTCTATCAGCTCCACATACTGACGAATGTTCCAATGTTCTCATAACAGAGACAAAATCTCTTATCCAAGAAACTTTGGAGCCTAGTTTCCTTTGATTTATTATTTAAGAGAACATTGATGAGTTACGTGTAGACTTTGAGGATCCTCGAGGAAAACTTTTTGTGAACTTGGAAAATCCTCGAAACTGGAGGAAATGAAGATTTGTTTGAATATAAGAGCCTCGATAATTCTTTACTTGTTCTCGAATGAGTCACTTTCTAGATTTTATGAAGGATGAAGTAGTATAGGGTAAGAAAATAAAATGTTAAGGCTGATGACTCACTTTTTACATCCAGATCAATAACATATAAGTTAGAGAATAGTTTTTGTGAGTTGTTCTTTACAGTTTTGTCTTGGAAGTGAAATCTATTGCAATGGTATGAAATGTCGTGAACTGTTATGTAGTCGTTTAACCCTCTCTCGTTGCAGTTAATATAAATATAGTGTGCCTCGTGTTTTGCAAGTGCTATCATGCTATATGAGTCGGAATTCTTCAATTTCACAACGTAGTACCCAGCAATTTTCAATTTCAATGAAAAATGTGCAATTAGTATAAGCTGTATTTAATTGCGGGATCCGAGCCAAGATGAATTATAATCATATGTTATAACAACTTGGTACGGATAAAATTGATAAAGCAGAAATTGTTCTTTTTTCGAGCTTCATTTCTAATTCAATATTTACATACTTCTTTGCTTTCATATCAAAAAATCATGTTGAAAAGTGGAAAAGAAATAAAAATTGTTATAATAGATTATCTAAGTTATACAAAAATAAATGGTATATGGATGTATCTCATGAAATACATCGTTATTCCGGTTCTTGCTATGAGAAATCCTTTCACTTAAGATCTACCGACATTGGTCTTCGATCTGCAGGGTCAATGGAATGGAATCCAATGTAAAGGGTGACGTCAGAAAATGAAGAAATACCGCGGTCGCCCAACTCGGAAAGAAATTTCGAGCGGAAGAAAGAAGGAAATAATTTAATAAATAGAGAATGAGAGGGGAAACAGAGCGCGGATCTACTTAGTGCGTGAAGTGTCGCGTGTTACCTCTCGTAACCGAACCTCGCTTTGCTCTGGTCCTGTCATGAAATTCAAGAGGTGCTCTTTGGTTTCAGTTTCACTCAATAGGGACTTTTGCGCGAGAGCCCAGAAACCGGATATGTCCGTGCTGAGAAGTCGTCTACGCTTTTAAAACGCCCTTCTTTCTTTTTATTTTTTCTTTCATTTTTCATTTTCCACCTTAATTTCCTACTTCTCTTCTCGTTTTTCCCAACTTCTGACTTTTATACTTCTTCCTTCTGAGAAAGAGAAATTCGCAGGGGTCCTCGGCTACTAATTACACGTCGGGGATTTTGCCGAGTGCCACGTCTCGTTTCACCAACACATGCGAACTTAGAAGTCTGTAACTTTGAATGACACGAAAGAACGCAGGAAGTTCAGATGCGTCATATCACGAAGTTAACGAGGTACTTTAATTATTACTAAGATCTTTTATTTCTCTTGGTTTCATCTTCATGACTTCTGCTTTTTCATCCTGAAGGTATTTTTATTTTATATTAAATCATCATCTGTAGGACGATTGAGATAAACCAGATATAATGATATTTCAATAGTTGAACTTAATTAATTATGAGTAATCACAATTTTTTCTTCTGAAAACATTTAATGCTTGAACCCTTGAGCTATTAATCAATATTTGCACAAAACGGGTGATTTCTTAGAAAAAAGCAAGCTATGATAATTTACCACGAATTGATAAAGTGTAATTATCAAATAATGGTGCTTGGCCCCCAAGATAATTCCAGAAGCAATCTGACTAATATTAAATGATGTTTTTCACAAAGGGGAATCCAACTCTAATAAAGAGTATGATAATTTTCATTGGCATATTAAAAAATTGTTTTACTTTCTTGAAGTTTTCTGCTGGAAATAAGACAAATTAAGATTGATTAGTAAACGGACTACATGCGTTTATTTCTTGAGTTTATTCATTCTTAAAATAACTTTTAGATTAAACATTCGTGGCATTGTTCTGTTATGTGCTGCCTTGATTTTTAGTTCAATAAAATTCACTTATGAGGTTATCAGTGACTGCTTCATAATTTATACGAATTGCACAATTTAATGCCATAAACAGCGGTTTTCGAAAAATACCAAGCAAGGAAAATTGTAAACGATTCTCCATATGTTTTTATTTGAAAATTAAAGTGCTCGTAATTGCCTTTTTGGGTTCATTGGTCTTCCCACACTTTTTTGCTCCTGATTCTAGCTTGCCTCTTTGAAAACCAGTTTGTCACGTTCTCAGTTCCTGGGGTTCTACTTTACAACAGGGGCTATGTTACAGATCAGCTTCACCAAAGTCATGCATTAACTTTTCCAATGTAACTGTCTACTTAATGACTTGTAACGGCAAGAGTAGTCGTATCAATAAATTCTGACGTACATTTGTTTTAATTAAAGCATATAAATGATTGTTAAATATTGATGAAGATACATAAACGATCATTTAGACAACTTCTGTCATAGGTTTCAAGATTATTCTATCAACTCTGTGTCTGGTATTTCCTATTTTAAACTAAATTAAATTCTTCTCCCTCAAAATAATCCCCCTTTCTCAAGTTTTGCCAATACCTTCAATACCGAGATACCAAGAAAAGAATCTGTTCTCTAGAGTATTTGAATCTACGCCTCCTATGCTTCTATGATATTATCCTGCCAGGATATGATATAGGGTGTTGAGAGATGATAAGAGGGGATAAGAAGGAATTTTGAAAGCGAGTGAGAGGCGTAAGCTTAAAAGAAGAAGAAGAAAAAGAAGAAGAAGTGCGAAGTCTATAGTAGACAGAAGTGAAAAGAGAAATATATAAAGAAAGGTCCTCAAGAGAATCACTCGGTATAAGGGTGAGGTTCTCGCATTGATTTCACGCTCTTCCCTTAGGGCTTCGTCGTCTGGTCTGCATTTTTTTCGCGGTTCAATTTCGCCGTTTTCTTTGTCACTCTAGTATTTTATCCACGGGGTTATTTCGTTCGCATTGAAATCAATGATTTCCCACTGCGGTTCACTCAACAAAAGAGTGATGCTGATAGACTCGATGGAACTGATTTGTCGACTCCAAAGAGTGGACTTCAAATTCAGTATCATCTTCAATTCCACCATTTTTAATATTGCAGAATTTAAGATCGGAATCTTTTAGCTTAAACCCGAATTAAATTAAATTAGAAATTTTAATTCTTCCTTGGAAATCAATGCTGGGAATCAAAGGTTCGGACCGGACCTGAAGCTTTTTAAATTTTTAATCTTAAATTCGGCTAATACCCTCTGTTTTTCCTATTCCGTTGCGTTTGAAACGTTTTAGAATGAAAAACTTTACAATAGAAAAAGAAAATGAGTGGGAATAAATCGATTTTCATTGTTTGCAGATTTTAGGTCGATGAATGTTTGCACTCCAGATGTCTACATTGTGCATTCTTGATGCAGTACATCTGTGTACATACAATGTCCTCGTCTTCGTTATGACTACACACAGATTTGCGCGCTCATGATCGCTTGCGTGCACGTGTCAAAGGTACATAAACGCGTGCCTCGCGGCACTCGCCATAACATTAAGCCTTAAGGGGTTTTGAGGAGGGATTTCAAGAATGACACGCAAAGCGCTCTCTCACCCCTGTATGACATGCCTCGAGCAGTTTTAGTCCCAAATTAACATTAAGATTTCCTACTATTTTATTGAAATGTCCTTCATGTTATATTCAAACAATTGAACGAAAACCTTTTAATCGAAAAAACTTCAATACTTAGTGGCATTAAAGAACCTTTGAAATAATAAAAAATCGTTAATATACTTAAAGTAGTTCTGAAACTCGCTCAAAACATAGTTCAAACATTTTCAAATAATTTGTAATAATTTGCCCATAATTTGAAGATTGATCTCCACATAGTTTATGTGGAATTCAGTAATTCAAGTTTTCCACATAAACGTATGAAATAAAGGCGAATTAACTGCACAAGGGAGCTCGAAATGAACATTTGCTGTGCTACAAGTCCATTTATAATGGCAGCGCAGATGTGCTTGAGGGCAGAGTTGTGTCACACAGCATTTTGCTCAGTACGAGACGAAAACAAAGGCCCGGTTAATCATGAAAGCAAAAGGCGACAGACGGCGAGTTGATTTTAGGGCCCTGCAGAAAAAAAAACCAAGAATTTCATTTTCAGACTATTCGCTGTGAACGAAATGCTAAGAAGCTTTACGATAAGCGGCTTACTTTAGAAATGGACCGAAGAAGGGCTTCTCACACGGGTTTGACTCTCGCCCACTTTAATCTCATATTTCACATTAAACTTCAATTCAAGTTCATTTTCTCGAAATTCAATGTGTGTGGTCTTATTTCTCCTTTCCACTTCCATATTCCATTTAATGAGATCTGATTTTGGCCATTATAATAATTATTGATTCAAGAATCCTCAGATTCTTCCCTTTCATTAATAAATAGATCATTAGTCGCTAATTAACGCAGGATAAGAAGGGAGAATGCTAATGAAGTCTTCAATTATGGGCAAAGATGAGATTCTTGAATAAGCGAGATGTAATATAAATTACTTAGAAAGCGAATCATCTAGAGTGTCGTTTAGAAGAGTAATAATATAAAAAAGGACATTCTGATAAAGAAAAATATAGGAGATGAATGCATATAATTATTATATAGGATATGCAGTAACTTCTATTATTGAGATTAAAAAGATAAATTATTCTCTTACATAAATCAATTTTAACAAATTTTCATAATTTTTAGGTCTGGGAAACTTTGACGTGAAAATACGAGGATATATATGAAAGTATCGCGTTAAATCAAGAGCGTCGTTATCATTTATCCTGACAAGTGTTATATACAAAGAGAGGTGCGTGTAGCGCTCAAGAAAAACCTAATGCTATTTTCATGAGAAAACTTTACCTTTTAACGCCGATTTCCGCATAACGACCCCTCGAGGCACGAGTGTTTGTATTTCTTCCATTATTTCCAGAGTTTGTATAAAGAGTCAATATGTTACTGTTGATGTTGTTTATGATCGGTGGTAACATAATCACTATCAAAATGTAACAATTTCCGGTGAAATTTAAACTTCCGTCTTAGAAGATTCGTAAATCACTTTGAACGTTCATTGCCAAAGTTTTTAAGAGTTTCTGCACAACTGCTTTCAAGTACCTCTTTATACTTTTCCACTTTATTACACTTGATTTTTATCATTCAGTCACTTGTTTTTTCTTCGTTGATGATTTCTTCACAAAAAATATCATTTTTAGTTATTAATTGAATATTTAAAAATAGAGCTTATTTTACTTGCTTTCAAGAGATTCTTATCTACCAAAATAATCGTAAGAAAAAGCCGAATGGGTTGGAACGACTTTGTTGACTAAGATATAAATTCCCGAGATATCTTTTATGGGAAAATCCTTAATATTATTTCACCGCTGCCTTATCAAATCTCCAGAGTTTAGTTTGTTTCCCAGGAGTTAGAAAGAAAAACAAAATTAAACCGAAAATAAAATCTCAGAAGAGACCTTCTTCAAACTCACATCACAGAATAAAAAATCTCCTTTATTTCAGCATACGCTAAAATAAGTGTACGAAAATAAGTGTTACCGAATGATTAAAGTAAGGTGCCGACATCTTTTTGCGAATTTTGATGACAACATGCTGTAAAAAATGAGAAATCCATGCTGGGGCTGCGCAGCATGGATATGAGAATGCGAGAAAGAAATTTGCAGACGCATGGAACGATAAAAAAAAGAGAAGAACAGGTTGAAAAAAAAGTGTGTCATTGCATTTGGAGGCTTGTGCTGGTGTCGGCAGTAATTTTTCAAAACATATGTTGCGGAACGCCATGAGTTTCTGGATAACGGTTTGGCTTTGCGGTTCCCAACAAACCGACCGTCATGAATTAACGAGTGACGTGACGATTTAATTGACTGTCACACACATCCACTTTCCTCGAGAATCTATCTCTTCGTGATACTAGAACTAATCTGAACATTAATTTTTAATCATTATTATGTGTCATGTAATTACCCAGAAAAGTGGTAAGATTATGAAAAAATTATGATAACCATTTCTTCGAATTTTTGTGCATCATTATGATTATGAACATATAATACACCCAGAAAAAAATTACCGATTAATTTATTACTATTGAATTAAATTAACTTGAAAAATCTTGAAAGTCATTTGCATTCACTTGCATTCAGATGGATTACTCGAAATCAGAGCACTTTCAATTTCGTGAAATTGGTTCATTTTCAATTCAGTAAAATGATTTCACTATTAGTTCAATTAGTTATTTAAATTAATTATTAGCGATTCTTATTAACCGTAAATCATGCCTTGATTTATAAATCTCGAAACTTTAGAACAGCTTAGAATCTGATTTGTTTTGCATCATAATCGTGTGGTCCTAACGTCGACCTTGTCAAATCACTCTCTATTTCACATATGGTGAGATTAAAATGCCAGCCACACGTGCAAACTTACAAAGTCAGAATAACACATATGTATAACAAGAAATACACAAAAAGGATTGATCGTGACGATCAAAACCTTTTGAGACTTGAGAAGTCGAAATGAGACTCCGTGGGAGAGGTTCATCAGAAAGTACACACAGAGAAATGTATGAATCATCTTGAATTATATTTATTATCGGATATTTCATGCCCTCTATGTTATGTGTATAAAATAGTGTCTTGTTTTCTCCAAGCCAAATAGAAAACCGAGTCTGTGCGAAATTAGATTTCTAGAATTCCGCTTCTATTTTCAGTGCAGTCCGCCGATCCTATGGTCCATTAAGTGGATTGCTACTTGAAGATGTGTAAGTGGAAGATATAATTTCATGTTGGAATCTCAGGCCTTAGGTCTTAGGAAGTGAGAGTTTTGAACCAAGAAAAGTTACTCAAGAGGAAGTCCTCTCTTGTGAAGCTACCTGGCTCTTTGCTTGGAAGATTCATAAAGCAAACAAAAAACTGAAGCTTCATGCAGAAAGAAAAAAGAGGAAACAGGTTCATTCAATTCAAATTAGATCCTGCTTTACGTGAATTATGAAACTTTGTTCGTTTTGTGAAAATTTATTCTTGTAAGTGTAGAGGATGTTCTCTTTAATATCCACTGGATATAATATTGGCAATATCGGGTAAGGGATAATTTTATCTGCTATAGTTTCATTGGAGAATATCATTAAAGACCTAGAAAATTATAGTTATGATGAAAAATGGGATTTTTGAAGATTTTTAAAGACGTGAAGAATGATTATGGAGGATTAATAGCTGTTAAGCTATAGTTTATCAAATGGAATGGTCTTATGCAGAGAAAAATTTTCAATTAAGGAAACTAAGATTAATTAATTAATTAGTCAGGTTTCACCATTTCTCTTCAATCTCTTGATGCCAGATATTTATAGAGATACGAGTTCCTCCTACAATACGATGGCTTTCGAATGGATAATTCAATTATGGGTTTCAATAGGATTACGGAATCGAATGGTCGCTGGTTTTCCGGGGATATTTGCGTTTTACTGGTTTTCAATAACTTATACGACCAGCGTCCACTCGACGACACGAAATTGGTCAGAAAATCCGATTCGTGATAATAAACTTTATCCGGGGTCACCAACAGAACTCAAAGCCCAAATACATGTCAATAAAAGTCGTTTAAAAAATTGTCATCTTATAATTTGCCGAGAATAGTTGTATTATGTTTATTGCTGTATTTTTCATTATTTACAATAAATATTGAACAGAATCTTTTTTGAACAGAAATTAAGACGTACTATGCAGCGTACGAGTTTTATATTCTTTAAATTTTATAACTATTCCAGATTGTACTTCAACCTAGATAAAAAAGACTATGAAATAAGTTATGAGTTTTTACAAGAGTTGTTATATGCAAAACAATTTTTTAACGGCTTTTAAGAAGTATGTAGAAAATATTTATCTAAGGCGTAGAATGTTATCTTCTGAAAATTATTTTTAGTCTTACTGCGTTGCATTTTTTTATATTTTATTATATTAATTGATAAAAGTATAAGCGTTTGTTGATAACGAGGAAAGGATACTTTAAACTCTTCCATTACAAGTATATTTATAGATTAGATTCATTATCACTAAATTCATTGATCCGTCTATTAATAAATTCACATAAAATTAGATCAAGACGGTCTAATAAAAGTAGCAGCTTCATAAAAAAATGGATAAAACCGTAATGATGAAGGAAAATATCCATATCAAAATATCTAATCTTTCAATTAGGAAACTTTACTATGTTAATCAACTTTATTTACACAATCATTAGTTAAAATTCTCTACAAACTGAACAAATTTGTAATCACTGTCACTACCTTCTGGTTCGCGAATTTTTGTCATTTATATATATTTTTTTATTTGCAGAGGAAATATGATCCTGTTGGTTATCACTAACTGATAATTTTAATAGTGGGTTAATTAATGTGAGCAGGTCGAAACGTGTTTGCGATTAGACTTCCTGATTAGAGAATTCGTCATAGGATAAGAACCCGGCAAAGTGGGACAATAAAATGAAATTGAAAATCGCGGTCCACCGGACATCCAAAACTCCATCGACGTCGCACTGGCGTCGCGACGACGTCGACATAACTGGAGCCTCTGAATCTCCTGAAGGCTGCTGAAGCCACTGTATGTTGGTTGGTGGGGGACGCAGGCGCACAACCTTCGCCACTATTCATTCTAGATTTTCTACCGGTTGCATCGTGTCTGATCGAGAAGGTACCTGTACCAGACTAAAATACACATACACCTGTTTGTACAAGCATCTCACGTGGAAACAGTATAAGAGATGGGAAAACATTCGGACCAACGTAAATGAAACTAGAATCAAAATACAATTCAAAATACAATCTGAAATTGTCCCAAATCTATGATCTTTTATTGGGTATAATTTGTTTTATCACTAGACCTAATTTCAATATGCAGCAGTGTTCTCAGATCGTGGGATTTTTCGGCCCCCACCA
>CAJFCO010000030.1:5203162-5279257 GCA_904066015.1 Synergus gifuensis
TATGCAGAGGGTTCGGTACCTGCAGCGGTACCTAAGGAAATTTAAATAATCGAGGGAAACCCCAGTCATTTTGGGATTGGCAACACTGCCGACTGTTGGTACTCTTTGCTGCAGAAAAGTCGAAGTAGAAATTTCTTAGTTTTTCAGCCGTTCTTCTCAGCAAAAGAAACTTGAGTTCCAGATCATTAAAACCAAATTTTTATTGAAATGCAAAAAAGTAACGAACCTGATTCATACGAACCTGATTTCGTTCGAAATTGAACCGAAACTTTGTTCAAAATGAGTTCAAATAGGTTTATTTCGAATATAAGGAGGCTATCATGAAAATTAATTTTAGTGGGTCGTTATTGAGATTTTTTTTATCTCCAGTTTATATTTTTTACCCCTGGAAACTGTTAATGTTCCTGAAAAACGATATCCAAAACCGTAAGGTGAAATCGATTAATCAGAATATGTACGACTTTTAATTAAGAACCACAATTCTGAGAGTATTAATCATCATGATGCGTTAATTGATAGTAAAGATATATGAATTCTCATAGAATATCGCAATTTTTTCTTCTTTCTTGATATCCTGATTAATATTTAATTTGCATTTTCATTTAAAAACACATTTTTAAATAAACATCGACTTCATTCTTGAATACCTGATTTGAATCTTAAATCATTAAAGGTTAAAATGTTTCTGCGATGATTCACTAGTTAGATAAAGCATTCATTTCGCAAAGTAAATCCTATCAGAGGACAAAGTGAATTATCAAATATTTGTATTTCGGCTGATGTTCTTTTCTTTAGTGAGAAACATTCGCTTTTGTTTGGATATTTCGAACAGCGAGAGAAAATTCACAATTGGAAGAAAATTTCACCGTAAACAATTCTTGATAATAGTTCAAGATTAAGAATTTGTTTCGCCATAAAAAAACTATTCAAAACCAAATATACGAATGATAATCCAACTCTTCTAATCAGATGATATGTCAAAACTATAAATTCCAGTATGCTATGAATAATATTTTCTCTTGAAATGATTCAAAGAATAAAAAATTCCTTTGCAAAATATAAACTACGTTATCTTCATGATTTATTTCCTCGGCGAAAAATTCTTCGACAAAGCTATGCGGCATTCAATGGGAATGTGGGAATCACAGCTCATCGCTGTAGAAAATATATGTATAATACTGGTGATAGCTAACCGGTAGCAATATCGACACGCGCTGATAATCTCTATCACATTTTCTCTTTAATGCCAAGTCGAATGTAGACCTGGTACAATGAGACAGGAAACTAGCATCGTAGATCTGCGATTCTACTCAGTGCAAGACTCAAAGGTGCAATCACGTGCCCGATAAAATAAGACTCTCACTACTGCCGTGTCTGGTATAGGAGGCAATAAACCTTTTTCCACTTGCAGCGATTGAAGTTTCTTTTCCCTTCTATAACATCTACCTTACCGATAATGTGGGCTCCTTTCTTTTCTCCTTATCTCTTTCCTTTTCCAGCTCAAAAAAAAATTGATCTGACCGGTATCCCAGTAAATAAAATTTACACAAGAACTTTTCGCCTCAATCTGAATCTATGCTTCTATCAATCACGTACCTTCCTCTTTTTTAATTTCCGTTTCCCTTTTTGTGAAATTTGTCTTGCTTCTTGGAAATTTACGGTGGCTGATGCCGGACGTAAAATCCTGGCAATAGGACATGATATTTTCGTGGAGAATTGACAAGACAGTTAGAAACCTTCTTTTAGTTTGTGAAGCCGGAAGGCGTGCTCCGACGTTTATAGCGAATTGCAGTTAAGTTACCTTGAGGACAAAAACGAGAGAATTCGCGGCACTAGGGAATTTGGAACATTTCCTTATTACGCCTCTTTCCCTGAATATCTCGAGCTTAAAATGAAATTACGTACGATTTACTAGAGTATTATTATACCTTTCACAATTTTGGTTTTGTTCTGGTTGGAGAAATATATCGTGTGAGATCTTAAAACTTTCTTCAAGTGAAGCTGAACCCTTCAAAAATAAACACCATTTTCATATTCAGGAAGTAAAATTTCCAAAGAATAATGAAACTCTGGAGTAAATAAAGACTTTGCCAACAATAATTCTGAAGAAGTGAAACTTGTTTTGACGTGAGCTCTCCTTATACCTTCGCCAACAATATTTTATTCTCCCTTCCCTTTGGAAGCACTTTTAAGGTTTCGCCATCATTATCACATAGTAGACCAAGAATAACGACCTCGGGCTCAAGAAGAGACTACAATAACTTTAAAAAAGAAGTTTCCTCCAGGAGTTTTCCTTCGGGACATGGCCGAGCGCTACAAGGGAGGACTTCATAAGAGTATAAATTTTCCGGATTATGTCGCAGACGCCACCAGAGCTTTTAAATAAATACGAGGCGGTATATCGTTTCTTCTCAGGGTCAAAGAGCCATAGCGCATGGAGAGAATTTATCCAACCGAAACTCTCAGCGACTAAAGGTCGGGTATAAGTTCCAGAACCTATTCTATCCTCTGCAGACCTTTCACGTTCCAGCATTTCAGCATTCACAGAACCTTCGACTTTTCTCTCGTTTTCATATTCTATAAACTGCGAAAAAGTCCCCGCGAAATAGAGTTCCTCAGAATCTCTTGTGAAATTCGTTCAAAAATTTTCAATGGATTGTGTCACCTAAAGATCTTGTTTGAGTTGCTGAACTTTATCCCATTCGTAGAATCGTAGTTGCAGAAAAATATTCTCGGATAAGTTTAACACCAGTTGAAATATTTTGAAAGAGTGCAATTAGAATAACGTTTTTAAATTATATTTCCTTAACTGTACGTATGTTTAAACCAATAGTTTTAGAACAAAACAAAGATCCTATATTTTTCTGCAATAAAATCTGTATTCTTCAATAAGTTATTATAATGAAAGTGGAGGACGTTCTTTATGACAGGCTTTAGAGAATTCCATTGAGACTACTGATCCAAAAAAAAAATAACAAATCTGCCCTAATTTTTATTATGACATGCTTCTTGGGTATTACGAATGCATTAGGATGATAGGTACTCTCTATTATTGAGGGGATAAGTATCCACGCATAATTTGCTGATGCGCTTCAAGTAAATAGTTACAACCTCGATCCAGTGCGAGTGTATCCCCTGAGCAGACAAGTTAGCTCTCGCCATTAAACCCATGGGACAAGACCTAGCACTTCACATCGTACCGCTTGCTAATTAAATTATTCTGAAACGCTACTGTTGAGAGTAGAAGCGTGTAGTGTGGTATGCACAGATGTACACCGACGACTGCATATATTTTCTGACACATGAAAATATATCAAGGTAGGTATATAAAGAAGACCCTCGTAAAAAACACATCCCACCTACGCTCCAGAGAATTCAAGAACGTTATTAGCGGAAAGCAATTCTCAAAATTGGGATCACCAGTCCTACATTCACTACATCAAAATTCTTTCACAACTTTGTAAAAGGTATTTACGAGTTGGAACATTCATTTCTGAAAATAAATTAGACTTATAGAGATATAATAAATAAATCTGAAATGTATTTAAACTTTGAAGAGTCGAATGATCTGTGACTTTATTCTAACAAGTCTCATTCTGCATTCAAAGAGGGTTTGAAATGAGATTCGGATTACTCCACTTTGATCAGAGTGTTGAGAAAAAAAATCCAGATTCTAGGGAGATAAAATTAAAATAGACATGGAAAGTTGAAGGTAATTCCGTACGTGAGGTGATTTTCCGAGACCACACTTCCCTTCGCTGCCTCTAGGTCTGACACTCTCGAACGTCATATTCTGACAGAGACGAAGGTCGATGGCTGAAAAGTGACTGATAAGACATGGCATGAAATGACCCATAAGACAGGCAACAAATGGTTTGCAAGATAGTGCTTGTAGCCAAGTTCTCACCCCGCTTATATTACCAATTTCTATAATCGTTTACTGACAGCGAAAATAAGAAGAAGAGACAAATGATATTTGTCAAGTGCTGAAAACGGGAAATAAGATGCTTTTAAAAAATTATAAATTCAATTGACGATAAAATATATAATTAGATTCACGAATTTAAAATACAAATGAGGAGAATTTTTAGACATTTGTTTACACTTTTAACTTTTTACGACGTCCCTCGAGCCGCTTTTGCATAGACACTGAATTCGAGGAACGTTCACAGGGCGAGTCATGAAAGGCGAAACTTTTAATTAAAAAGTAAGCATTGATGTTGGTCGCGGCCTCTAGCAATTTGCAGAAGGTTCGTCGTACAAAAGTTCTTTAGGGTTGTTGGAACAAGAGTGGCCAACCAGGGAATCTCAATTCTCAACAATTCTACCATTTTAAAATTCTATATTTTATATCTAAAATGTATTACCCAAAACAGCAACGGGAAGAAGAAGAAGACAAGGTAAAGCACGTGTGAGTGTTGGAACATGTTAGGGAAATTCGATATCCCTTCAAGAGCGTGTTTTTAGCTCATGTTTGAATTATTCGTCAGGGAAATCCAGCTGCCAGAAAAACGAGATCCTGCGGATAAAGCCTCGACAAATTATTCATCTGGGAAATCGAGAGGACTGGATAAAGGACTCTTATTCTTTAGCAGGATCTTTTGTACACAGTTTTTGTGTTTAAGGACCTAAAGTTGGTCGTTGGGTTTTGATTATTTTTTTCGTGAATACGTAAGGGCAAAGGCGGGTGAAAGTTTCTGTCAAATATTCATTTTAATATTTGCAGAGATTCTTGATTGCGATTTTTCTGTAAAATTTTTGTATTATTACTATTATAAGTTTTTAAAATAATCAGAATTATATACTACTAAAAAATTGAGAACCCTTTAAGAACCAATTTAGTTTTTATCCAATACTTACAAAACTTTTTCAATATTGAACTTTGCTTGAGGTGATTTTGACAGTGATGATGCTCATCATATGTTCTTTGAGAGTGATTTCTTAAGAAAGTAGGGGAGACGTCGATGACACTTCTTTTTCAACATAGAGGCTTAAGAGTCTTCGAAACGTGTGTTTGTTTCCAAGGCTGAAAACGTAACTGTCGAGCCCAAAATAAAACCATGGTCTAGAAGTAGAGATTTAAAGAGGTGCCAAGACTAAATTCTCCCAAGACATTTCTTTGCACTGTTGTTTTCCTACGCGTTGTTACGCAGCAATAAATTTATTTATTTTCACAATTTTTGTTGTTGTCCTTAATTCACTTGTCAAATTTTTCCTGATGGAACTTATCTAGACTCCAAATTGTTCAAAAATAAGTTTATTGCTTAGTGAATTCTATCTGCTTCATCATTTTTAATTAGCAAAATAAACTCGGAAATGATTTATTTAATTTGCTATGAGATCTCTTTCAGAGGGAAAAATAAATCTACCTCTTCAACAGGTACAGAAGAGAAACCATTCATTTGAACGTGGACCCCTTTTGACGTGTATTTAATTCAACCAAGTTGATTCTCTCATTGAAATGGATATAATGGTATAATATTATAGAGAGTCTCCTCTTCGATGCTCTTCAGGCTTTCATAGTAGATAAAACAGTAAAAGTGGTATTCCCCATTCTTCTAAAATGACATTAAATTGAAATGGCGCTCTAAAATAATATGAGCACAAGATTCAAATGCTCTTCAACATCAAAGGAGCGAGCTGATAAAATCAAGTGGGTGCTGAGATGAAATTGTATTAGTGTCAGTTTAAAACCATATTTCTTATAACAAGATACTAGCAAATAAGATATTTATAGAAAACAATTTTTAAATAAATTAAAAAAGCATCATATTCGCTCTAATAAATATGGTTTAACCCAGAGTTGTGGAGACTGCTAATGAGATGTGGTCATCTGAAAAAATATTGATCGATCCTAAGTAGGTTTACAGAAGGGTCCAGCGCGTCCAGAGCCTGCGGGTGGATTCTCCCTAATTAAGCGATGATATCGAGTTGTCCTACCCAGGGATATTCGGAGTGGAAAACTAATAATCTCAGTGAATCATACCCTCTCAGTGTTAGGACAATCTTGGCCTCTTTCGATCTCATGCAGATTGTTATCTCAAAGCTTCTATGTAAGTTTTACAAGTCATTTTAGGAAAAAGTTCTAGAAAGATGGATTTACCACCTTCTAATTAGAAATTTGATATACACTGTTTCTATATTCGATTCTTGAATTCGAAACGTAATTGAAGGGGCCACAATAATTTCGATTCGCCTTCATTTTCTTTTTCTCGCTTTTTATTTCCCCCACGTCTTTATTTTCCTTTCTTCGTACTATTGAAAGCGAAATATATATGTTGTTCTAGACATCTTTCTGAACGTATTAGACGATCTATCAAGGGTTTGGTGTTGCGAGACAATTTATACGGCCGATAAATTCTTTTTCGCTTTCATTAGTGGCCTTGTCCAGTTTTCGAAGAAAGAGAGAGAACTAAGAGGAACGAGTATCCAGGATAAGGAGCAGACAGAGTAGAAAAAGGAAAAAAAAGGGATTTACAGCGGCACGCGCTTTCTCTGCAATATATAACACCTCGCCAGATTTTGTCGATCTGGCTTAATTGAAGGGATTAAATGATTGTAGCATATGTGCTCTCCTATCATTCCGCTAATATCGCTTTTTTGATAATCCATTACGTGATATTTGATGTGAATTAAGTTTTGATTTATTGATAATTGCAAAACAATGTTTCTTGTTTCCAATCAAAAAAGTCGTCTGTTTCGAACTGAAGGTTGTTTTGTGAAATAAAATTATAAACGCTTTGTCCGTCTAATTTAAATCCGTGAATATTCTGCTGGAAATAAACGAAGTTGGAATAAAGTGGAAAGTATCCAATCTAATAAAGAAGGAACATTCAGCTCTTTCAGAAATTCTACAATGACACTCAACACTTTATTAAGTCTTGTGGACTTTTTCCTCGTAATAAGATTAGATGAGTGTCCCAACATTCAGTGGATTCAATGGAGCAAAGGAAACAGAAAGAAAGACGTAAGAGCCAAGTTTGCAGCTCTGGTTTCTAAAAGCATTTTATATACCTAGGGGAAAAATAAATGCTTTACCTTAAACTTCAAGGTACTATTATGCTATTATTATCATTAAATTAAAAATGCAGGCATCCTATATTATTTATAAATACTGGCAATTGTGATCTGCGTGCTCTGCGGATTTTTAAAGATATCACCTTTTTAGATAAGATAAATTGATTTTTACAGAAGTCCGCATTTCAGGTAATAAAAAATAACGTATTTAAAAATATTTAAAATATTGAAAAATACTGAAATTGAAATAAGAGGATTGGATGCAAAATCGGGAGATTTGCATGAATAGAGTGTGAGAATCGTGGTACATGGAAAAATCAAGAGGGGTGAAATATTTCCGGTGTCTTCTCGTTCATGCGCGACAGAGTTAGACGAGACTCTCAATAGAAGAGGCAAAAAGGGCTGAGTTGCTCGGATTTTCTTTACCTTGCGGAATGCAAATTTGAAAATACGGGCTCCTCGCGATTCGCCGAATCCGCGAGTGGAAAGAGCAGTTCGAATCGCCGAGCGACTGAACCTTATCGGATTTATTCAGAGTCACGAATGCACGTGTTCTTTCTTGAAGGAACAGCGGAACCATCTCCCTTTCTTTTCCATTTCCATGACTCATTTTCTTTCCCTTAGACTCCGCCAACATTTCCGAGGCGAATTTAATAAACCTTAAACGGGAAGCACGAAGGACGTTGTCTCTCTTTCTCGCGGACCAATTCAGGGACTCAAATATGCAAGGAACGATTTTTGAATACTAAATCCAGCTCATGAAAATCCAAAAGACTCTCAGACTTTTGCTTCTGTTATTTTCTCATCACTAGAGATTAATTGTCGAAACTAAGTTGCCTGTCAATTAAGGACTTCGAGGGGGTGAGATTATGCATTATTAATGATTATCCCTGACTGATGATCTGTCAGACGATATCACGCCAGATTTCGACCTTACGAGGCTGACGGGAAATAAATTTTATGAAAATCGGGTTGTGATTCAGTAAAAAGAATACTTTTCAAAAATAACTTTTCGTGATAGCGGAAGAAAAGCCTAATTGTCTCCCTGTTGAGCAAATAAAACAAGATTACAGGAAAAAAATGATACCAAAGGGTAAATATTTCTATGGGAACTGATTGTATTTGACGTGCATAATGCTGGCGGGTCCTATGAATAAAATCTTATCAGTGGTTAAACTATCACATTTCCTTTGAATGTGCACAAAGATAAGACACTTCTCGAGCCAACAAATCGATAAGCTTCTGTTCGTCACAAAAAAAGAAGTAGGACACATGCAAACGTCATAAACTGAAAATCATGTAAAATGAAAATAAGATAAATCTAAGCCTTTTTATTTGTTCTTAAAAATATTTTCAAATCAAAGAAATTGAACTTGAAAAACTATAACGAGTTCTTCCAGGAATATATAAACAAAGAACTCAAAGTTGAGAATAATTTTGACATTACGGACACGTGCATTATAAATCTGTAACTCACCGAATGAGATGCTGATTGGTGGACTGTAGCAGGATCGTCGTATATTTAGTGATCAGCATTTTTCTTATCTCCTTTTTGTCCGCTAATTCCAAAAGATGCAGAGAGGACAGGTTTTCAGTCTGATACAAGGTCACTCGTGCACTTACCCTCGCACTAAACTTTTATCAGCACAAGTAACTCGCATGTACATAATTACATGGTAGTCAGCACTTGACGCGCGTAACGTGACACGAGCTCGAGGCTTGATGAGTTGTTGCGGTTTTCGTGTCCAGAGAGTTCCTGTGGTACTCAGACCCCTCGTTTCGCATAAATTCGGGATTGCATCTGCGAAAATCGAGCAAGAGTGTCCAAAAGCATGCGGCGACAGGGAGGTTGCCCACCCGTACCACGAAAATTCTTACCGCTAAATTTAGAGCTCATATTTCGCATCCGGACGGGAGAAAGCGGTTCCCGTTGCTGCAACCGATGCGATGCCCCTGATGTCGCGATGAATTCGAAGCTTGTACTCTTGCACGCACGAATTATCTTATTATCCGAGCAGCGGGATTTAAACGCCGCACCGGCGAATCACGATCATGATCAATCCCGTTTGAGCTTCAACCTCGCTCCACGAGATGCGATAGGCCAAGGAACTTGAGAGTGCATCTGTGTTCTTGACCTTTTCCACTTTCCTTTTCACTTTCCTTTATCCTTTATCGATGGATTTTTACTGCTTGCTTCAAGTGTTTTGCGCTGTTAACAGTAAATGGAAGTTGTAAGGGGGATCTAAATGTATGTCCATTTATACATAAAATTCAATCAACTCCGAAGCTTCCGAGATTCCTTGCTTTTTATGAAAGAATCTTCGATAAACACTTGATGGATAAAACTTCTCATCATCAACCAACCCGAGGAATGTGGAAGCGAGATTTAACGCAAACGTCATGATAACCTTGCATTGATTGTCAGCGCGGATAATTATTATTAACTCAGAGGCATCGAAGCTGCGTTTAATGTAAAAGGTGGACAAAAACATTGATCGAGAGAAGAGAAGAGGACGGCCTCGGGGATGCTTGGAGTCTCGATCCTCAAGGCAGAAGACAAAACAAAAGAATAAAAGAAATACCCGAGCGCTTCCATGTTTGCGAGGCCAGTCAAGAAATCAAATCTTAATCGAGATCAAGACCTAGGATTGCTACTGATCTTCAAACATCATTCCTTGCAATAATTTACGCTTTGTTAGTCTGCTTTAAAATGAAAAGAGTTGTTTACAATTTCATAAAAATAAATTCCTCCGTTTAAATTGCGTAAGAAATCATCTATTTAAAAAATCTGTTTATAAACAGAGAACCCTCAGCATCACTAAATTCGCTAAGAAAACAGTTAGTCTTCTCGTCTAGACTGAGTCAGCAAGCAAATTTTCCACAGTTGATTTTAACTACCAAATCTACTACTTTTGTGCGTGGGCTTTCAAAGTACTAGATTATGATGATTATCTCCTAAGCCGAAAATCATAACAAATATCAAACTGAAATCCAAAGGTAAAGAAGACTCTCTAAGTCTGAGTTACAACACATCTAATGCATTATTCACGAGTTAATCATTTTCATATTTATCACCCTACTAAAATCAATGACTAGATTGTGGATAAAACATCTTCAATAATAATTCCCATTAATAATCTTCCTATTTTATTTTCTGATGGACCAACAAAGTTCGTCGCGATTTGTTGTGGATTATTAGTCCCTTTTATCCTGACACAGGATGTGGTGTGATTCGCTTGATGAATTCTTGTTATGTTCTTCTAACCGATCGAAATTGATTTTACACTCGATCTTTCTCGACACTGGGTCAACCGTGAAATCTGTGAAACCGTTTTAGAGCTTCTTCTCGCCCCAGAAAAACACAGGGGAGGCGTCTTTTTGTAGTAAAACTTCAGCGGGGCAAGGAACCGGTTATCGATGAATATTTTATCTGGATCATATAAAAAAGTCGTGAAGAAAAAGGGAGTTCTGATGATGAGTAGAAATTATGGGCGATGGTGCAGAAAATTTAAATTCCGCTTTTTATCAGGTGAGAGAGATTTTTTTCAAAGCTCTTATAGTATATTCAAACTGAAAATTGAAAAAAAAAAAAGGTAAAGAATGTTAATCCTTTCCAAATATTTTATTGAAAAAAAAAAACCAAAGATAAGCTCCGAATTTTAATTTACTCTGTCATGTTCTAGATTAATAAAGTCTTCCGTGTTTCAACCAGTAACTTATCAATTTGGGAAACGATAAGTGACAGGGTGCTTCTTTCGCTCTCAGATATTAATAACCAAAAGGTGTATGTTTATGATATGCCCTTATTATAAAAGGGACAGTTTTAACAAGACTTACAAAATATAAATTTATTTTCGAAAAGGCTTATTTTACAAAGTTGTAAAGTGTCTTTATTTAAAAAATGTTTAGTTGTCGTATACGTTCAGAGTTTAACCTTTCCTTCGTAATCTTGATCATTCTTTTTATTTTTTTTATCACTTCTCAATCTACAAGCAGTCGAAACAACTTGCCATTTATCGTTTTGTGAAGCTGATAAATTTTGTACAGATAGGAACACGGAACACTTCTTTACTCCTAAGTGTAAAAAACAAATAAAAACATCTAACCTTGAAGGAATAATAGATACTAAAAAGTAAAAATATTACAAGTACAAGAAAAAGAATAAAACCTCATATGGGGAACATGAAGGGGCCTTAATACCCTTGAACTTTAATTGATTAGACCTCATTTGCTTCAATAATTTTATTTCCCCTTCTGGGAACTCGTTGGGTCTTTGCAGGAAGAAGAGTTGTCTAGAAAGAATTCTAAAGAAACTGCAGAGCACACTACAGAAGAAAACAAAAATGATATTCCCACCCATATATCTTCTCACAAAAGTACACATTGTAAAGTCTTTTAATCATTTTCAGCACATTGTGTGCTTGGAAACAAGGGGAAAAAATTATCGCCGTAACTGTCGACGAAACACTAGGCGCATACAATCTGAGTATTAATGCCACATTATCACTTCCGGCGAAGATAAAAGCCGGGAACTGGCTCTGCAAAGAAGAGGCGACTCCCTTTGATGTGGATATCACAATTTTCCACTTTCATCAACATTCTCAGTTCATGATTCACGATTTTATGTTTTGCACCATTTTGCACTAAAGCTCTTGTTTTAATGGAAAATATTGTGCTGTAAGAACAAGGAATCTTTCACTTTTTTCTTCACTCTTATTCTTTAAAAAATCTTCAAAGAGATGATTGCCCAATTTATTTCTTATTTGATTTGTTTCTTTGGTGAAAGAATTGAACTATTCTTTTAGAAGATGCATTGATTTAGAAGATGTGGTTTTCGATAAGGTGTTAGTGGCGAAATAATTGGCCACCTCAACCTCTTGTAAAGGATGTCAAGGGCAACCTTGACTCGGGTTGGTTCGAAGATGCACGAGAATTGGCGATTGTCGAATCAGTTCGTTTTTTTTTGGTACCGGCGTTTGGAGCAAGGAAGAAAAGAATCGAGGAGGATCAAGCTGCGGGATCGGTAAATTATTTATAGAAGGCGTGCGCCAGACAAAGATCCGAATGTCTTGCCTGGCTGGCGGTCGCGAATGGACTGGCTCCTTAGTGTTTAAACACTATAGTCCCTTCATCTGGAGACTCTAGACGCGGGGCACCTTATGCATGTACACGGGGTGTCCTGAAATTCACGCCAAATTGCATCTGTGATTCTCATGGTGTTCAATCATGTGTTTCAATGATAGATCTAAATTTGATCTAGCGGTATTATTCTTACGATATGGGATTAGCTCAATAAATTGCCCTAGTCCACTTAGTCGCGATTAATCCAGCACTGGAGCAGTGTAGATTTTTATCCATTATGGTGTTCAGTTAGAGGAAATATGATCGAAAGGATTTATTCGATTGGAGATAAAATAGACTGTTTTTAATGGATTTGTAAGTGGTTTTAGTAGAAGGGGTTCTATATTTAGTTATGAGGTTAGCAAAGCAATTTTACAATTCGAAGTTGGGAAATGGAATAGTTATAATGTGGTTATGATGTATTTTATAATCAATTATCAATTTCATTTTTCAAATTTACGATTTTTTAAGAGATATCACTTTTTCATCGATTTCTTACCCTATAAAAGTTTAATATACGAACATGTACGTGAAATGTAAAAGCGCAGTACAATTATCTTAAGGTATTGGGCTTACAATGTCTAGAAAATTTAAATTAATATAAAATAATTGTTTGCGCAAAAGTTGATAATGATGTTGAATACAAATTATCTTATACAAAGTTACCTTTCTTTTCCTGGTTTTAAAGCGAATGCTAATGAAATTATTTTCAAGATGCAGCTTGGATACCTAGCCAATTATACAACTCAAATTCTTTATATGAAAAAATGACTTTCCACTTTCACTTTCTTTGCTTAAATTGTAGCTTTTGATATTCAGAATTTTATTTCGTATAAAAGAACGTTATTTTTGCAATGTTAGTAAGGATTCCTTTCGACACATGCGATTTCAATTCAGAAATAAATATTCCACGTAAGAACAATGAACAATTAACAATATTTTCTTGCTGGAAAAACTTGGCATCACTTTCAATTGTATAAATTTAGCTTGTGACTTTATCTCACCCTATACAATTCCACCCTATTGTGTGTAACCGGTAAGTTCGCTTGCCATGTATGTGCAACGCATCATGGTCCTTTTTATGATTGTGTGTGTGTACGTTTGTGATTGTTAACGCCCACACCTTTATAAGCAACTCACGTATGTGTCGATGCGTGTAGGCATTTGGACCTGCGAATAGCAGTGTCGATGTAAAATCGCTTACGATCGTGAAACTGTGAGAGTATATTTATTATATTCCTATAGTTTTACACCTACAGATGCCGGGCGTGAAGGGATCGAGCACTCTGGTTTTGACCACCACTTGCTTTCCTCCGCGATCAACCGTATTGCACATAATTCAGCATTGCCAACGAGTATCACTTGCAGAATACAGATACGCCGTTCCTAAGGTCTTAAATAAAAATAAAAAACAAACCTTTCGCGATTTTATACCCGAGTTCTTTGTGGAGCCCAGATCTTATCGAAATCTCCTCCTTAGTTGTGCAAATGCAAATCTAAAGGCGGTTCTAAGATTGATCTGCTTATTTGACTTGAGGTGTCTCGTTTCAAATAAATTGGAGAAGTAACATTATACTATGGGAAAAGTGCGAGTAGAAAGTTAGAAATTTATGCGAGAGTAATATCCGGTGTGGAAAAATTTTCGGGAGTCTTAAGTTCAATTAGGGCCGAACTTACTCCAATTAATCTATACGGTCTAATTACGCTCCTATTTTATTAAAAATTACAATCTGTTGAGGAGATTAGTTATAAGTATATCAATAATATATCCATTTTTGTCTTCCTACTTTTTTCAGCAGAAACATCTAATTTTATCAAACACCTCCTTCCCATAAAACAGATGAATTCGCAATCTTTTCTATTGATTATGAGATCAGCGTTTACTGTTACTGCTCAAGGCATGCACAGTAGTGATTGATTGGAAATCATCACTCGTTTAGATGCGGAAGGTACGAGAAAGAAAATTAAATAATAACAGAGTAAAGTCCTCTATTATCTCCATCTCATCTTATGTTAAACTGACGCTTAATCCGACTTGCATCGTTCAATCATGGGAATCTTGTTGCAAAAGTGTTACAGTCTCAAAGCATGAATTTGTCTTCATTACCGGTGCTGTGTTATTTTACAACTCTGGAAACAGAACTGCAGAGGTAAGCATCGATCGAAAAGGGCTTTTGCCAGGAAGATGGCTTCGGGGTGCTTTCAAACGAGTCGTTGAACCGGAAATTTTGCAGGCTAATGATCCTGCGCAAACATACCACCTGTATTGACAGAAATGGTAATAATAGTATCGGCACTTTTGTTCTATATCAACATCTGCTGATAACCAAAATGACCTAAGCTGGAAAAAGGTTTCTGCTGCATCAGCAAATACGCCCTCTTATCTTTTATCACTCTTCTGAGTAAAATGCATACTTAGACTTCATGTTTAAATTTCCGGATATTAAGTTATTAAATTGTCATTTGTAATTTATTATAGAAATGGTATTCCAGGTATATATATTTCAATATCAAAAGATAATTACTGTCCAGAATATAAATTACTATCTTTTATTAAAAATTGGAATCAAGAGGTTTATTTTTCTGTGTATGACACATGACGATGGACAAGTAATTTATTCAAAAACGAGTTCTTTGGTAAGTGAATATTGGGAAATGACTGGAGTTGACATAATGTCTGTTATCGAATTTTTGGCAATTCAATCACTAAAGCAAATTCCTATATCATAAAAAAAAGGGATTATTTAATAGGAAATGTAGAAATGCAATATCTCATGATACCATAAATGGAATTGATATCAGAGATTCTAATAAATAGGATGGAATTTTTCTTAAAAGATTAGTATTAGAGCATTAATTTAAGAAAGTAGCCTACATAAAACCAGAAACTATCTTCCTGACTCTTGTCATTGTCTTATTTAGAAAACAATTTAAGAAAAGAAAATAGATTTTATTACCCATTAATTTATTTAACAAGTATGCGTCTAGTATTTGCCTTAAGTCTAGGAGTTTATTTGACGTCACACGCGTGGCCTCTACGATCTTTCTTAATGCCTACGCGAAAATCGAAGCAGATCATGTTTAAAAATAAACTACATTCAATCAAAGGCATGTGAAAACTCATTGACGATCTCAAATCATTAACATTAATTTAAAAAATTAAATAAATAAATATCATTTTGATATTTAGTTTAGATTTCTTGATCCGCTTTATAATTTCATTATTTATATTAGATTACTTTATTTTTTTATTTCTCCTTATTTAAGTTATATTTATATTTATTAGTTAACTCTACTTAAGAGTAAAATGGAATCTCTTGAAATATTGCGTTATAAAATTGATAGTAAAATTATGGAACATGAAACTGAATTTCCACCTTTCAACCGGTTTCAAATTGCATCCAGTTTTTGAAAAGGAAGCGAACTTCGGCAGTCTAAATAAATTACAGCAACGTGTAATTAAAGCAGTCAAGTCTAGTCACAATTAATAGACTAGAAATTCTAATAACATACCGTTATTTCTAATATTCACGTAAACGGTGTGCTTTGAGTCTATAAAGTGGAAAATTATTGAATCCATGAGAAAATGTACTTTCGTAATTATAACTGGTCACATAGACAATCAGGGATATTTTTAAAAGCGAAATGAACGTGCATTTCTCTTTATCGGTAGCACCACTTTTCATGTAGGGAAAAAGAAGAGCACAGGGATGGAATGACCAGGACTCGTTTGTGCCATAAAGTGAAGGACAAGAAAATGAATCTGTCAAGCATAAGAACCGGAATTTCCAGTATTTTCGACACGAAAAGGATTCATTTGACGCACAGTGGATTCTGTTAGCGCTTTCCTTTTCGTTAGTACTGACAACGACCTTTATTTCATTCAAAACATATTTGTTGCACACAAAAAAAAAGGAAGTATTCTACCTTGCAAGCTTCAAGTCTCTTTAGATTATTCACAAATAATTTTCTTGTCCTGAAAGTAATATACTGCAACATTTACTATCTATATGGAAATAATACAGTTTAGAATAATTTTATTGTTCTGGTTATTATAATTTTATTGACCTGTCCCTTATAATAACCAGAACTATAATTTTGGTCTTATAACTCCATTTTTGCAATCTAGTTTAAAACGATCGCTTTAACCATAAATATATATAAATTTTTAACCAAAGGTTGCAACAAGCAAGGTAATTTTGAAGAGATTACTTTTCGCTTCAAGTGCATATATTTTAAAGTTTTAAAAATAAGAAAAGGTTGTTAAATGTGCAAGGTTTGAATGAAGCAGCTGGACCAAGTTTTTCCGTATGCAAATTCAAATCCTTTGTAGAAGGGAGTTGAAAAAATGGGGATGATTTCGAAAGGAGTTCATCGCGACAAGAACCAGCTGTTCTTCAAGTTTGTAAGGAGGTCTTGCGAAAGTGAAGGTCATATCGACGACCAGTCTCGATTTGTCGGGGTCCACAAATAGCCAACTGTGACTTCTTTGTTCGCTAATCTTCCCGAGAAGGCAATTAGAAACTTCAAATGTGATATGCATTTTACTTTATACGGACAGCGAACTTATCCAACGTACATTGTAGACGTAATGGAGTTCACGATTTTTCTGATTGGAAGACAAAATAAATTACAAATCTACGTATTTTAATATTATGTTTCAATTCAAGTTATGAAAAATGTATGTTTCAATTCAAATTTCGAAAAACTAAGTTTCTTTAAGAAGAAACAGTTTCTAAGAAATAAAATAAAATTTCTCTGAGCTTAAATAAAAATACCTGTGACATTATCTTCCTGGCGACTTTGTAAAATCTTCTCATTGACGATCGATAAGAGTTTTTTTATGAGAGACTTACCTGCAACATAAAAATAAATTGAATGATTAGAGAAATATCTTAAATGTTTAAATTGCAAATAATCCAAGAATTAAATCAGATTCGTTTTTTTTTTAAGTAAAAGAAAAAAAAAGCATCGTTAGGACTACTTTCGAAGGATCCAAGTTTCTGGAAAGACGTCCTGATCTTTCAGAATCGAACGTGACTCCTGTCGAGAAAACCAATTGGCACTGAAGTTTGAATTAGCGAGACTTTAACGCTAATTGCTTTCAATTTAAAGTTTCGCCATTGGACCCTCTTGACTCTTTCCCTCTCCCGAGATTCGAGTCTCTCTTTGCTTGTCATGATTTACTAAGACGATTTCGCTCAATTAACAGGAATCGAATTTGCTTGAGGAATTACACTTAACGCAGGAAGCTAGAATTTGAGACTTGAAAATCTGAATTTAATGATGTGTTTGATAAATGCCTCACTGAAAATTCTCTTCGGTAGTGTTTGAACCCCTTCGCGAAAAAGCAAATGAATGAAATTGGCTTCATTCATTTACTTCCTCTTCCCTTTCCTACTTCTTCTTCTTCTGAATAAATTTGAAAATTCCACATTCTCTTTGTTAAGTTCTTGATCTAAAATTGTGCTCTTGATAAACAACGGGCACTTTTTCAGCGACATTTTGGAAGCTTCATGACAAAACTCCTTGGGAAACTAGCAAGTGCCACAAGGAGTGCGAAAAGTTTTCATCGCGGAAGCGAAACAAAATAGATCTTGCGACCTTAAAATATGATATAGTGTGGGTCGTAAATCGACTCACGTGAATCCACCTCGGTTCAAGTATCCCCCGGGAACTTCGGCAACCCCTGTTGGCTTATCTCTCATAATCCATTGTAAGAGGTTCTCTGGAAATTTTGTAAAGTACCATACGCTTCATCTATTTTGAGGTACAACGTTTTCGCGTGATCGCGCAGTTTCGTATTTATATAACAAAAAAAAAAAAAAAAAAAAAAAATGAAAAAAGCAGTCTTGGAATTTAGGATCTTGTAAGTTTCCACGTGCAAGCGAGGTGAGAGACTTTTTGCTCGAAGGAGGGTGTGAAAAGTATTAAGGGGTTGAATAAAAGGCAAGAAATAGGGAAAAGGATTTTTTGCTTTCTGTATTACCTTCGAGAGTACACATTAAGAAAATCGCTATCTTTCATTTTTCACTTCATAACGCCAGGACAATGACGAAAATGGGGCCTGCTATTGTCGCCTTTCGTGTAAGAGACAACTTACCATCCCTCTTGACGCCCTTGTTGATGGTGCTTTTGCCCTTCTTTCATCCGAAAGGCATTTCCTCTAACAACCCCTTGCTCGATTATAAAAAACGTCGGGGTGCCACTCTAGCTTAGATTGTTTACGACCGTTTTTAATAATTCAGTTCAAGAGCTGAGATTTTTACGTCACTTTTTATATACATATGCACAATCGAATTTCTTTTATTAAGATTGTATTAGTCATGTGTACATATAAAGATTGTACAGAACGAAAATTGGAATTAAAATAAAAAATTTTTCCGTAGTTTTCTTTCCTTAGCATAAAGAAATTCTATATAAATTTTGATAATTATAGTACGAAAGCTCCCATCCGAGTATAACCGAGTCAAGGCGTCGCTTAACTTCAGTGATCGAATGAGAAGCCTTAAACTATTCCATGTGACCAAACGGACTTAAAATTGATATACTTAAATGTGATTATTTATGTTTTAAAATTATAAAATAGGAAAAATAAACCTGAGTGTGGCAAAATGTGACTAAAGTTTATTTCTAAGAGAAAATTACTTACAATGTATAATGTTATTAATATTAATAAAATAATATAAGTTTAGGTTAAAATTTTTAATTATATAAAATTCGTCTTGCAGCAAAAAATGTAAATTCTCTGATCCAATGAAAAATCAGGCAGTATGATAATAAATGGTATAACCCTATTGCTCCTATTGTGAATCCTGACAAAGATGCGGAGACGCACACTTCATATTTTGCATGATGTTGGAATGGGTTGGAGTAAAAAGGGGAAATAAGAGTAGAGTGGGGGTTTAATGCAAAAGGAAAAAGAGAAAGGGCGATGAAAAAATGAGAGAGAAAATCGTCCTCTAGCAACCCTCTCATTGTAAGCTGAAAATCGATTCTGAATGCAAAAGCTTCTGGCATGGGACAAGGCATTTTGTAAATGGTGATGGTGTAAATGTACCTTTTCTACTTAATGCATTTTATGCTGAAAGAACAAGGAATTAATGGACTATAGGACTTGAGAAGGAAGTTCATACTTCTGCACCACCTTTCCTAGCACTTATTTATTTTCATTTGCATACAGATGCTGAATGAAGATAAATGACAAAAAGTTCCAAGGCGTTTTTTTAATTTCTCACTCAATTCAAATCATATGCGATTTTAATTTTAATTAGATAGACAGGGTGTCTACTAAATATTATCCACGAAATTCCCGGACAATTTCCACACTTTTCTCGCTTATAAATATAAGCACAATTTGCTCCTTAACAATATTACAATTTGTTTAAACATTAAGAAATGTGTATTTTTGTTAGTATTGTAAAAGAAGTACTGTGTATATTATTTAAAAAATATTTAGGGACTATTTCGACGTTAAAGTGTTTAAAAAAGTTTAAAACTGAGAAAATTCATTTTCAGAGTATATCATGAAATTCAACAACTATTAGTAGATAGAAATGGAATATTTTATCCTTACATCATAAGGATAGAAGAGAATGGATAGGAATTTGCATAACATGTGTTAGGTAACACATTTTACTGAATGCTTCTATGAATTTGAAAAAGATTATTATGAAAAATTGAATAAAGTTTGTTTGCCACTTAGGGTTGGAGGTTGTAAGAAGTTATTTATATCTTCTCGTGTAAGTTGTGCTACATCATTCTGCTTTTGAATAGACACGAGAGCCTCTGAATATGAATTATGGCCTACCATGGCCATTGGGCTGCTCTACTAATGTGTGTGCAAGGGAGAGTATAAACGCATATAAATACTTGGGCGAAGTCTGCTAGAAATACCCTTTCGTTTATGATCGGTTACGATCTCAGTTATGGTCAGAGACAGCCGGTTCAATGTGGACATAGTTGCAATTTAACTTCAGTAGAAGTTGCCACAGACTTTTTTCGTCGAGATACTGAAAGCTTTCTGAGAAGGGAAGTAAACTGGGGAACGAGCGAAATGAACAAATCAATAGAGAGAAAAACTTTACTTGGCTGAAGACTCAGAAAATTCGCCTACAATATTTGCACAATTGTATATAGGAAATTGTATAAGGTTAAATAAAAAAAAAAGGATTCTAAAAGATTATTTTCTTACCTCTTCCGTTTCGTGTCTATGAGTTTGACGATTACGTTGCAAAAGACGAGCATGCTGTTCACGTAGGTTTACACAGACATAGAGACAGATTCAAATGTAAAAACGAACGCACAGGATTTAACGATTTGCATCTCACAATGCCGCGCGAGTACAGTGCACTCGAGTTGTTCGTCGTACTGCCGATGCTAACATTAGACAAAGGCAGAAAATAGAATATAATTTGCAAATCGGAGTGGGAGAAAATGAGAGTAAATGAGAGAAAATATGAGGGAAAGAGAGTGACAGAGAATAGCAAAGTCGACGTGGGAGCTATAAAGAGAGTAAATGAAAGCTTGAACTTTAACTGGAGTTGAGCCAAAAGGGTCTCATGTAAAGACATAACCGACCAGACATACTCCTGTGGGACGGACATTGACTTCTAATCAGTCATCTGATCGACTGTGATCAGTCGAATATAAAAATTTATATCTATCAACTTCAAATTATAATATATTAGTCATAAATTATTATAATCGCAATTTTGCGACTACGTTTTGAATTTTTCTATTATATATTCAGCAAACTTTGCCAACAAACATTCAAAATTTAAAATATGGAAGATAAGAATTTTCAGTGTAAATCAAAACGGAATATCGAGTTAAATGAAAAATCAGCCATCCGGACGGATGAACATGGGACGAGGGGATGCTATGCTTGTCGAGGGTCCCGCACAGAATCTCGGACTGGAAGAAATTCGCTTTTCGCTGCGGTTCATGGCACTCCTTTCATATTGCCTTCGAGTGTTTTAGCAGTTTAAAAAATCGATCCGATTTGCCGTATACGAGTTCTATACATTTCAATTACTCGGCATTTTATAAACGTCAATCATGTCTATTTATCAGGCTGTGTAAACTCTTCAAAGAAAATTCTATTGAAATATGCTTTGCCCAAATAAATGAGAATTTCCTTACTAAAAAAAAGTTGTGTAATGAAATGTCTCGAAAATCTCGCATACATTGTTGTTGCAAAAATAATTACGCGCATGTTAAAATCCTATAAAATTCTTAGAAACTTCTTGAAATTCGTAAAAACATATAAAAGTTCTTAGATATTCTCAAAAAAATTCCACGAAATCCTTAAAATTCTACAAAACATTTTAAAAATCAGAAAAATCTCTTGAAATACCTTAAAATTTTACGATAACCTTCGAAATCCTTTTAAATTCTTTAAAAATCATTAAAATCTTTTGAAATCCCTCAATAAAATTACCCGAAAAGCTTTAAAATTCTTCAAATTCCATAAAATAGTTTTAAAGTCATACAAATTTCTTTCAATCGTTAAAATTCGTGAAAATCTCTTAAAAATTATATAAATTGTTGGAAATTCCTTAAACTCTTATGAGTACATTCCCTTTATATCCTTTAAAATTCATTAAAATTGTCAATCTCATCAAATTCCATACAATCATTTAAAATTTCACAAAGTCTTTTAAAAATCATAAAAAAAAATTCTTGAATTCTCTGAAAATCAGTTAAAAATCGTCAAATTTCTTTGCGATACGTTAAATTATTTCCTAAAACTTCTACCTTTTAAGTTCCTTAACATTCAACACATTTAAAATCCCTTAAAATCCCTTAGAATACTTAAAAAAAAAATTCCTTTAAAATTCCACGAAATATCCTGAAATCCCTTAAAATTACACGAAATCTTTTTAAAATCCCAGAATTTATTTGAATTTCATAAAAATTACTTGAAAATTGTCAAAATCCCTTAAAATTTTTTGAAACCTTCCGAACATCCTTTCCAAAAAAAAGTTGTGTCGGAAAAAAACAAACAAACGAAATGTCTCGAAAATTTGGCATACATTGTTGGAAATCTGATTGGCTTTTGAGTGACTTGAAGTTGTAAAAAGGAAAACAAAATAATCGCGCGTGTTATTATGAAACCCTGAACTGAAAGCTAAACTTTCTACGAAAAATTATAATAATTTTGTAATCCTGCGAGATATTTGCATTTTCTGTGAATATTTGAGAAATTGTTTAACATTACTATTTAAATATGTCTCTTCTGAGCTGAATGTCATATTAAAATTCGTTTCCAATCAGAAATCTGCTGTTACGTAGAGCGGATAAGGGCGAGAGAAAAAAATGAGATAGAGGCGACGCGTGCAGAGAATCCGTACACAAATTAGTATTCATTTGCGTACGTGCCGTCAAACGCACGAGCGAGACGTATTTGCACGCAACCCCAACTAACAATACTGTGTTCAGCGAGCAAACTCGTCACAGTGGCCACTTCGTTGTAAATACGATGGACACGCGTTTCTCTTTCTCTCTCGTGTACCAATTTGCGTTCGTTTCGTTGAAACGAAATGGGTAGCACAGTCAGAAATCGCAAGGGAATGCCACTCATGTGTGCACGTGTGTATCGATTTCGCATTAATAATGTTTCACATTTATGTGAAAAATAAGTTCCAAAGAAACAAAAAAAAACACAAATTCTAGAATTCCTGAAATGAAACGTAAAATAAATGTTCAATCTCCGACTTTTTCAATGAAAAATATCCATGCCATGTCTATCCATGCCATATACATGAAATTATTAGAGGCCAGTGATAAATAACAATAAATAATTTGAATTTGAATAATTTAAATGGATAAGGTAGCATTATTATAGAATTTGGAGATTCGTCTCTCTATAAATGATAAGAGACTTATCAATTCTACGAGGGGAATGTTCCAATCTGTTCGACCGTTGGAATCTAATTTGTAATTCGGTAACTCGTGAAATCGCGAGCACTCTAAACCACCTGGTGCTACATTTCGGAAATTTGTCTCGTAGCGAAAAAAAATCACTTGGCTTTGATCGAGGGACACGAAAAGCATTCCAATTTAACGGCGGGAAAAGGTCGTCACTCGATTTTATATGGCGAAAGACAGACATGCGAATTTGTCAATCGTCGTCAACCCTCTATATTTCTGCCTCGAATATATTCGTGGAATTTAATAAAATCTCAGAAAAAATGCAACCGTGTGCTCAATCGAGTTCTGGGAAAAATGGCACACATACCCTTTTCTAAATCTGACTCTTAGAAGGTGATTTGATAATTTTATATAGCACAGGTTTTATAGAGGAAACCAGTTTCTCCTATCACTGTAATTTAAATCAATTTAAGTCGTTTTAAGATAGGTTAAAGACTTCAAACGACTTGAATTGATTTAAATTATAGTGATAGCAGAAAATATCTTATTCTTGCGGAGGTCCCTTTCTGGTATAGATTGAACCCGATTTTTTGGTTCGTTAGATCCTTTGGTCTCGGGGTCTTGCAAACTCAATTTACTTTCGGTGAATTTAATTTCTGGTTCTAACACCCTCTGCTTGTGTATCTATCATAAGCTCACCCTTCTTTCACGATACTTTGCATGTTTATTTCTCCATTTTCACTCCAGATTCCTTTTGCTAACCCACTTCCGGTCTCTGAAACGAGTTTCTGCGAGATCAAAGTCTTCGAGAAACACAGATCGATTCATGGTTATGCGGTACCAGGAGTAGAAATGCGAATGGTACGAATGTATGTAATGTGTTTCAAACCCTCAAAGAGTTTCATTGCAGTGGTAGTAGCGCTATTGCCTCGAACAAGTAGCTACATAGAATTTCACTGTCAACTGCAGATTCAACCGTTGTACCTGTTGCGAAATTCCATTCCCAACTATACATATATACCAGGTGTTCAGTATCTCTGAATTTTCGTTTACGAAAATGATAAATTAATTCACATAAAATATTTATCACATTATTTACTAAAAAATAAGAATAGTGAAGAATATAAAGATGCATTGCAAAGATTTGAAATTTGCAAGTGAAAAAAGAAGTCACGGACAGCCGAAATAACTGTGTCTGAATAAAGTGGGTTTATCTACTGAAATCGCACACTGTCAGGAACTTTTCGAATTGTCAAGTAAAAAAGGTGGAACGTGTCAGACAGTCTTAGCTACTCAGTTAAAAATAAAAATATCTTTATCTACTTTACACCCAGTATATTCGGTATCAGAATATTTGTATGAAAATTAAACTGAATCTGTATTGATTGAAGCTAAAAAGAGAAAGATACAATGAATAATAAAGTGAAATAAAAATAAAATCCACGATTTCATTAATAAATCAAACAATTCCAGTTTACCTTTTCATTTAATTTCCAGGATCCCACAGATTTATGGTCAAAGGGAGTCAAAAATTGAGTAAATAGAGAGAGTTGAAAGCACAAGGCTACATAATTTAAACATCTTGCGTCGTTCAAGAAGTTCTATGCTGTGATTTCTTTCTGTGCTTTTTATTCTTCGGCGGACCCGGAAAGTCTAACATATTCATTTTGTGTATCTGGGGCTGGAAAAGAGCGAGAACTGCATAAATTTTCGCGGACAGAACGACCGCGTCGGATTTGCCCCCTTTCCGTATAACTACGGCCCCTCTTGAAAGAATAATGCACACACATTCTTTTCGTTATTAATTGTCACTAGGAACTTTCCCCACAGTACGGAAGGAAAAATTATCCTCGACTAAAAGGACACTTTTAAAATTCTTAGATTTAAAGTAAAAATATAGAAGCGACGTAATGCTGGCCCTTAAAAATATTTGATATAATTGAAATTGAAACTAGAAGAAAAATTCAGAGAATATAAATATTAACGGATGGTTCATGGTTGGGAATAATAAAGATGTCGAGATAGAAATTCGAAAATGTCGAGTAGAGGCTATTTTCGATTATTATTAGCAGGGGTTGAATTTATTGACCACAAAAGGGTCCAGTTTACAAAGAGGTAGTGATGTGGAACTCGAAGATAACTCAGATAACTCATCTTCCCGTCGTCCGCAGTCTTTGGGTCTTTCCGTGTCTTTGTGAGAATAAAAGCAAAACGGCGATCGACAACACGCGTACGAACAGTTTTTATCGGTGCATGTCTTCGAGCCGTAAGATCTCGCGCCCGAAAGGGCGATATCGAAAAGAAAATGGTTGGGAGTGAGGTTAATCGACCTGCCAGGAGAGATTCCAAGTCCCACTTCGCGCTCCGCTAAGAATTTATAGAGCCATAGTGTATAGAACCGTTCCGTGCCGATTACTGCGTGCCCACGTCTTGGAATTCATTTCATAAAAAAAATGTATACAACTTACTAGATAATTCATTAACACTGTTCAGGTGCGCCGAAATACCTCTCAATGAAATCACTTTTGGCTCAGTTTACGGAAATTAATTTCAATTTTTAATTTTAGTAATCTAAGCATGTCATGTCTAGTATTAAGGATACTTTTATTCATTCAAACAAGTTACTGCAAAAAAGTTATATATCCCGTGCAGAAATTATTGTCCCATTCAGCCCTAAGGCCCTGGTCGCGATTTCTATTTTTAATAAAAATATTATGGAAATTGGAAGTTCACCCGAAATTTCTTTAAAATTCCTTAAAATCACTTGAAATTGCATTAATTCTTTAAAATCCCTAAAATCTGTTGAAATACTTGAAAATCATTGGAATTTTTTTGAAATTCATTAAAAATTTATTAAAATCACTTGAAGTGATCCACGATGGTTTGAATCGCAATGCCTCTTCAAAGTTCACCCCATTGGAATCTAAGGAATTCCGAACCAGAATTCGGCAATAATATACGAGAATCATTACAAATCCTGAATGGTCGTTTGATCTAACCGAAGATAACGTTAATTCAGGATTGCACCCGTCGTTAATATCACATTCAGCATTTATATAGCTATATCGCAGTTAAGAGACAGTAAAGGCTAGATTTTGGAATCCATTCTATTATTGGTAGAATTAGAGGCGCCTCCAGGCACGTAGACATCGGCACCCTTTTGTCTATACATTTAACGGCATCGGCATGGGGTTGGCACAAAGTATAGTACGTCAGTACTTTGGTTTGGAACGGCATTACGGAATCGACCCCTTTGCAAATATCAGACTCGCGTTAGTCGTCGGGAATCAGGGAATATCCGGTGGCAGCCGGAGAAACCAGCCCCCGGGAATCCCTCGATGCGTTAAGCCGTAGCTATCCAGTTTCTGGATAATTCGATCTCCGATGCACATACATCGCACATTCACCTCATGGATGAGAGTGAATGATGTTTCGACAGCGAGGAGTACTGTTGGTCATGGGCTTTCGTCAAGTTATCCGCAAAAGGGGAAAATAACGGAGAAATATGAAACTGTCATCCCCGTGCATCAGAGGCTTTCAGGACATAACTTTATTTGATTCTTCTTCAATATTTATCCTCTGCATTGACGATTGATGGTTGGATTCATGTGTTTCTTCTTTGGGATTACTCACATTACGTTTATATCGAGGAAAAGATGCATTTTGAGATCTAGGGAAATTACCTTCATTAAATATTTTAATAGACTACCCATTATGCGTGATGTCTTATGAGGAATTTCGGAGGGAATTTCGAATTATGTTATAGACATATCTCCCCCTATTTTATCTTTTCATAGTGTCAACGACAGGAGTTCTGGCTCCTTTATTGTAAGTTGCACAATGACATCACCGGCGCACAATCAAAAGCGCGATAAATGCTTAAGGCGTGGCATACGGGCCACCCTGTTCGCTACCCACGTTTGTATTCCATGCATTGTTCGTATGTTTCTTCAACTCAAAACGATGCACCAGCCCTCTTCTCCTCGAATTGTTTATGATAATCGTAACGAAGATGCACCATCATATTTTGAGAATAATCAGATGGAAGTTCACCAGAGGTTCGTCTCCATCAATTGAAGCGCCGGCTGTAAAAACCCTACCAACTCACTAAACATGAATCAGTCATGAAAATAATCAAAATAAATCATTTTCAATAACAGATGTTTTTAAAAGTGCAATAATGAAGGTGGAGAATTTTACATTAATAATATAAATGAAACGGAATAATTTGAGGATATAAATATGCTTGAAATTTGCAAGTAAATCTGATTTTCCCCCACTTTTAAACACTGATCGAAATGTTTTCCATGGTAAGCGACAGATTGAAGAACGTGTGGATATTCGAATGCGAGCACGTCCGAAGGAGAACAGGGAATCTGCCCCCGGTGAGCCCAACGCTTCCAATTTATGGAGCATCATCCATTACACTGCTACTGAGCTTCGCGTTCAACACAGACGATTATCCTAATCATTATGAAGCTGTAAGAGATAACGATCAATTCACTGCGCCCATATAAACGACCAGTCATTTTACACGCATCTTGCTATTTTCTTTTACCGAAGAATGAAGTTACCGATCAATTTCTGCTAGATTCAAAAAATGAGTATGTTCATGTACAACATAAAATGTATAAAAACTTTTCTCCTCTAGCGGTTAGATTACCATTTTCAAGTTACCATTTTTTTTTAGCCGGATGTTATTTATATTGAATTTAAGAACAGAAGAACTGACTGCTGAGCCTTTTAAAATCCCATTTTTTTAAAACTTGTGGTCGAAAGCTGACCACGAAACAAAGGGACATTAAGTGTAATGCAATTGAAATGCCTTTGACCGAAACGGATTTTTCACAACGGCCCTCGGGACGTAAATGCGATTTTAATTCACATGCACAGACTATCGCATAAGCTTGTTTCTCGCGTATGTTTCGAGGGATTCCCAAAAAATAGAAGAAAAAAAAATCTCTTCGGCGAATGCGACTTAAGAAACAACGAGAGACCCTCGAACGACATTAGAATCGCGTTAGTGAAGGCGATTTCGGTTAGAGAGAGAGAATGAGGTAAAAGCCGGCCATTAAAGGGAAGGTTCTTTCTCGTAAAAGGAACACGTGTTTACTCTCATTTCTCTCGTTTGATGAATTACATAAAAAATTTAATATCTCCTGCGAATCCAATATTTGGAGAAAGAATATGAGAAATGCTTCTGAGAAAAAGTAGCCCATAAGAAAGTAAGAAAAAATAATAAATTCTAAGTTAAAAGATACGTTTAAAAAAATCGAAATATAAAATATGGAGTTATTTTATAGAAACGGAAATACAACGAAAAATCATGTTGGTTTGATTAAAGTGGAGAGAGAAACTAAGAAGCGTCCAGCGAAAGGAATAGCTATATTTTAGGGTGAAGTTTCTATGGAGATTATAATTCAACTGATAATAATTCAACCACAGGATAGTCGGCTGGGGGGTGGAATTTCATTTTAAATCCGAGTTTTCACCCCTTGCGCCATTCTGTTGGGGGTTGTAAGTGACAGTGGCGTGGGACTTCAGAAAAAAACTCAATCTGACTTAGACGTAGATCTTTAGAAAGTGGATCGACAGATATTACTTTTCTTCAAAGTTTCTCCCTTGAGAGATAATATTCTCCTCTTTACTTTTGTTTATGTTTATATTGCTGAGTCTGGAGCCTTAATAATCACAAGAAGAAACAAGCATGGAATTTAAAATGAATATTAAATCGATGTCAAACTTCTCAATAGTAAAGTACATTTAAAAAAGTCTTTATAACATTAAAAATTATACGTTTGATAAATTTTTTAATTTTTTGCGGATACTATTTGGCTCCCTTAATTTAATAAAATGTAATTAGACTTTAAATTAATTTATGAACGAGATGCAATTTTGTTGAGAGAAATTTCGCAGACTGTTTCAAGGGTATAAGTTATGAATATTAACGAGGCAGTGAAAACTATTAAAACGGAGGCAACGCCCGCTTTTATCGCTTCGTCCCTTCGACGTTTATTCCCCAGGAGTAACAAAAAGTGCAGATTGAAGAGAAGTCTGTACCGAACGACATGTTAGATTATGGGGGAGACTCACAAGTGAAGTGTAGTGTGCATTGTACAATGTACATAAATGAAATTTACATTTTTTCTCAACAACGGATATCAATCCCAACGCTGCAGAACTCCTTTTTGTGCGAGGGGGTGGCGGGGAGGAGAAAACCCGGAAATGGTACTTTCCTCGATTCTGACTTTCTTTCCCCTTGTCTCCTATTTTTTTTTGTTTATGGAATTCAGAACGTGTCGCTCGAGGGTGTTGCTTTATCTACGCAGGGTTTTTGACGCAGACGAGGAGGAACATTAACCCCCTTTTCGACGCCATTTTCCGGAAAGGATGATGTCGAAAAGCGGAAAATACAATTACTCCGGATGAAGCTTGCCAAGATCGACAAAGACGAGGAAACGTCTCGCTTCAAACGTTCAAGTTAAATCAAGTTATAGAGGAGAGAAGCATTATTTACAAAGTCTAATTTACATTTTTCATTTGTGGGAGTTCCGCGAAAATATAAAACTCAGGTTATATATAACGTAGAAAGATTCTACGGAAAGTGTTCTACGGAAATTCCATGTGGAAAATTCACGAAGAAATGCAACTGGAATTTACATATATGGAAATGATCTCGTAGAATATTTCAAAGCCATCAAATTAATACCCAAATAGAAATTATGTGTTATTTCTGATGTTGGGTCTTAAGTCAAAGACCCCTTTAACATAAAATTAACGAAGTAATAACTTTTAGTTCAATAAACATGATAATAAACAAGCGCAATGACCCAGTTATATAAATCTGAATGATGCTTTTAACTGCAAGAAAGGCAGCACGATGCCACTAGGTGGCAATTTGCGAAACTAAAAATGATTACGAAGCTAAACTTTTGTATTTGTCCTTTATTTTATTGGATATTGAAGATTTAAATTGAGATAATCGTAGAATTTTTCCAAGTTATCTAAAGTAATAATAAAATATATAAAAAAAATAAAAAATAAAAAAGTAATATACTTGGAAAGTTATTCTGAAGTTAATTACCGAGGAAGATGGTTATTCAAGAGCGGTAATTAAGACTATAAGATGAAGGTGGCTGGGTCAACAAATACCTGCGAAATTAGCGTTCGCAGCATATAACTTAATTCGAAGTTCAAGGCATGTGCTCGATATTAGCGACATAAAATTATGCATAATCGTCGTACGACGACAGCTGTTGGCCATTTCTTGCGTCTAATAGAGCCATAGACTGCCATGGTCTGCGATCGACAAGAACAATGTGTTCAACGTATATAGTGAAGAGGAGGATTATGTAGATAAGGATTATCCAGGCATTTTCCCCTATAGAGACATTAGCTTTAGTTTGAAAATTATACCGTTTGAATGATTTTTTAAATTAAAAATTGGCCTCTAATTAAACCTCCTCGTATTTGTGTTAAAAATAAATATTCTAATAAAGAAGAGAAATGCTCATAAAAGGTATGGATAAAGTTTTGGAAATGGTATGTGATATCAGGTATTTCAATTTCGAAATGTAAATAGATTTGCAGTTATATCTCGAACGATTTTGCACATGATTCAGAAGCTTGCGTTCGATTTGGAGAAATTCCGTAAAGCTAAGCCATTCCAGATTCTCCATTGAAATTCACCGTCCCTTTCAGGAAGATGTCGTTCATCTTTCTCCCCTTGAATAAAGCTGGTCTAGAACGTTAAATCTTACGCCTTAACCCTACCGAGTGTATATATACAGTCGAACTTCCGGAATAGCTACATTCGTTTAATATATATAATGATTTTAATGCACAGGGTGAAAAATATATAAATTAACTTGCAATCTTAGTCCACATTTTGCTATTAAAACTCGATATATTTTTTAGTGATAAAAATAATGAAAATATGGTAAAAAGTGTTGATAATTAGAAAACAAAATTATTGAATATCTTCTTTTCTTTTTATAAAAAAGAATTATTTTATGTTGAAATGAAGTTATTCTGAACCTACATTAAGGAAATGAGAGATCTGTATCATTTTTAATAATTTATGTGACTTTTATTTGAGGTTCTAGCCGCCGTTGTCACCCGTTATATATCTTTCCCTACACATATACTCGAAGACTACCATAGATCAAGGAGGGTCTTTACGATATGGAAATCATTCCACGTGTACGCGAGCAGGGGGTGTCAAGAAGATTTCCACTATAAATTATCGAAATTAACGATTTAACTCACGAACTTCGAAAACGATTCGTGAAAGGATGATTAGACAGTTGATAATTTGCTCCCGCTTGTATGGTTTCATTTTTTATTCACTTTCCCAAGATTAATTTTAGAATTTAATAATTATTCAATTATTAATATGGAAATAAATATTAATATTGAAAAATCGGTGAAACTCACCGTTGATAAGAATCCGAGGTTGCACACAGCTCGTTCAGCATGCAGTCCAAATCAGTCGCCAAGGAATTCAGAAGCTGAAATCATTTTTAAAAAAATGATCAAGTTTCATCAAATTATTTCATTTTTATGGAATAGTTATCTTATTTAAATTCTATTTAATAGAACTCCTGGCAGCAATTTACTATACGTTCTAACGTTTAATTAAGTTAATTTTATGTATAAAAAAACATTTTATTAAAATTTTCTATTCAGGCGCTCATTTTATGACTGGATTAGGAGAAAATGAAAAAGAGGGACTGTATAAATATAGGTGGAGAGAAAGTGAGTAAATTATTAAATGGAAATACGTGACACTTTTTTCTCTGTGAGGTCTCTGATTAAATAGACAAACTTCGAGGTGTATGAAATCCGCTGATTAATATTTGCTTTTAATATAATCTCTGGATATGAAACCATGTGAGGCTTCAGATTATAACACTATATATATAAACGTCATTCTTTTTTTTTAATTTTCTGTCTACTGCTTAAATCATGCTTCTCTTTAATTATTTTTTTATTTAACTTAAAATATGATGGATATGTATTTCAAATAATGAAGTCATTTAATTTCGTCAATTAACAATTGCTATGATTCCAGATTATAAATTCAACTTTCTCAAAGTTACCTCTATGGTTCGCTTACTTAAATTTATGAAAAGAAAAGAAACATAATTCGCTGGTCAAGTGGTAATTCTAGTCATTTCAGGCAATCGCTTACGTGCATGAAAATTAAGATAAAAACGATTCTACATTCACCAATTCATAACTCGAATATTATCTCTTACAAGTACTGGCTCGATTCTTATCCCAATCTCACAATTTGTACATGAACACGATAGATTGGAATAGAAATTCTTACATCACAAAATTTTTTTCTTTCATAAATAAATTAGCAAAGTGCATTGTACGTTTCAAAATTCAAAATATTCATGATCTTTTATTCGTCACAAAACCGTCCATTACTAACTTTCTATAAATCGTCACACATAACGTAACTTTAAAATTATAGAACTCAGAATTTACAGGAAGTTATCGTTGACTTCCAGCGTATCTTTGTAACAAGACATTCAAGCAATGGTAATAGTTTCTTCTTATACTCGTGTATTTACATTTCGTCATTGGGGCTCGAATCTGGAAAATTAGAAGGCTTCTCCCCGGGGCACTTTCCCAAAGTCAATATTGAACCGGCCGAAGATATCCGATAAAGTTTCTACGCCTGTAGCTGGCTGTATGTACACGTATCTATTTGAACAGTTTCCTGCGATGATGCACGAATTCAAGAGAAATGTAGTTTCGTCCGGGCAATTTAATTGTGTAAGTGTTCATGTAAGCGAAACACAACTTTCGAAATAATGGCCATTGATCGATAGAAATCGGTCAATGCCTCCTTGTAATATGATATAGGCAGGTCATATATTTTGCAAAGAAAAACTCGATAAACACATCCATTGTGTTTGATGAATAAGGTGCTCGTTAAAAAACCTTACATAAAGGAAGTATGTTGGTGTGTAAACCACTGAATTTTTATAGAGGACATATACATATTGATTATAAAGTTTATTTTAAAATTGTATGCAATTTTATATGATTATAATAAACAATCTTGAGCCTTCATTATAAAAGACTAAAGATATAAAAAAAGTATAAACACTTGCACATTCATGAAAATATTTAAAAATCACATGAGACGACCATAATTGCCTGAATCCTGAGAGTTGGAAGGAATCTTCAGTTTACCCATAAAAAAGACTTCCCTCTTTTTATAGGTCAGGTCATTATTGAAATCACAAAGGCATCGCAGTTATGTAGGCGTATTATAATAGCCTTATTTTACATGTATGTGTAAATCTCATGTGTGTCTGCTTATGGAGTACTTATTGGGCATTCGTCTATGTACTTTCCTATAGACTTATGGGGTTATTGATGCGCGCTTGGGGCGTAGCCATGGTTTCAAGCGCACATGATTTTAATACGCAAGGTTACGCCGTTTGGAAGGCTCTATAGCAGAAATATAATCGCGGTCCACTCCAAAAGTTCCCCTTGGTCCCGAGAAACCAGATCCCCAATTTGTCAATAGTTTGCAGTTTTTCTAAAGAGTGACGAGTATGTCCGGGACATAAAACGCTCGAGTCTATAAAAGCTCTCCCAAACACTGATCTCGTCGCTAGGGTCGTAAAGGCATCATTCGAGCCAATATAGTAAGCATAAAACGCACCTAGGGTGAAAATTGTACTTTGCTTCCAATGAAGGTATCAAATAGCACTTATGGTTATGCGAGTTTCAGTGGTTGTAAAGTATTAGTAATTATTTCTAGAAAGTTTAGTGTCTTTTAACGGAAATATCTCATCTCTGGCATTTGATCTTCTTTGAAAATATTTGTGTAAATATTTGTGTTAAATATTTGTGTTGCGTCAAATAAGACAAGATTCATTTGACTATATCTATTCCAGACTTGAAGCAGGTATATCCCGCTTTTAATATGACTCATGCAATCATTGGAGCTGAAAGTAAATCGAGAGTCGAATTGACCAGATATACCGGCTGTCAAATGTTGATAGATTTATTCGATCGAGATTTCACAGAAAAAATGATTTGTGTAAATACTACATATGCAAATATCGAATGCTTGTAACTCATTCATTCAAATGAACACCTTTAATAAGAATTAGCCTTACTTTTTAAACTGATAAATATCTCTAATACAATTTTTTAAATCATATTATAATTTACTTCTTCAGAAGTATATACACTTAATAACTTAATACACTTTCACTGATTTCAGAGAAGTCAATTTAAAAACCATTTGCTCTGATAAAGCGGCAATAATCTAACACTTGCGCAATTTTTAGATTAATTAAAGTGTAAACGTTTTGAGGTGTGCCTATATTCTTTTTCTATGTGACTTTACATTGATTCTTATATTATAATTGAATCAGTGTCTTCAAGTTTCTTACTAAGTTGCAAGAAGTTGAGAGAAATTATTGTCTCAGAAAAAAATATTTTCCCGACTGAGGGTTGAACAACGAGAAATAAAAGTTTCGATTGGTCGTAAAGTCTCACATAAACGATCCACGGCGAGGGATTGAAGCAAGCTGAAGGCACTTGAGACGTGAAGTTAAGGAGGCCACTTCATGAGGAACGATGAACGGCGATGAACGAACTCGAATTAAAATGGTCCACTGAAACTCATTCCCCGAATTAAACGGATTAGATCCAATCAGCACTCGCCGCTGTTGCAGTCGTTATATTGTTACACCCAACCAGTTTACTGCAGTATTGTGAATCCTCTACTAAAACCTGCACTTCACAATAAATTGTTTCAAATTTCAACCTCTCTCTGCATTTTTATTCAATTCACTCCTGATTCTTTCGTGAAAATAATGATTGCTCTGAACAAAGTTACCACTCAATCAAATTCAATAGTAAAAAAAAACATGGAACTTGCAAAGTAAAAGTCATTTTTAAACTCATTCTCTTTGAGATGATAATAATTATAATAAAAGTATTTTAGTTCCTTAATATAAGTTAATTATATGACTTTTATAAAATCTTTTATGAAAGACCTTTTTATGAAATAGTTAAAAAATAAATCGAGGATAAAATTTGTCACGGGTAATATAAATAGGTTGTTCATTTTAAATGTAGTTATTTAGATTCATGTCTACGATATCAGGTTCCGAGATATATAGTTGTTATAGAATGTTCACCCTATGTGTAATGAGTATAATAAGCCGACAAAGTACTAACGTAATTTTCTTATACAATGTGGGCGGATGTTCTGTACTGTGGCTTTCTCACTTTATGTTTCTCGAATCTGGTCTCTAAATTGAGGATGTAAAACATTGATTAGTTTATAAATTTCAATTTTTAATAAATTACCTTAATAAATTTTATCCGCAATTAAGTTTTCTTTTACAGATTTACTAGAAGAGAAGCTCCTTAAATCTTAGATTCTGCTTCTCCGAAATTGAAAGGAAAATCTGGAGAAGAGAAATCTCTCCAAGTTTCGTCTTCCACCTTATAGAGGAGAAACATACCCAATTTAATACGATTCTGGTATAAAAGCCCTCGATTCAGCTCACTGTGTTCTCCAATCACATTTAATTTGTACTCTGGTCTTACTACTTGGTTTACTGACAAAGAAGAATATCTTGCGACATAATTTAATTTTAAATTCGTAGCTATGAAAACAAATTGTTCAGCTCGGTCACATTTCCGGTTTCGAATAACCATCTGTTCGTAAGAAAATCACTTAATACAGTTATTTAATTGTTTTTCCCCTGGTTGTTTAATATTTGTGTTTCTCGCGCTTAAATTGAGAAACAATAATTACACGCCCTGAAATAACAATTAAATGGTCGTCCACTGTCGACATCCGTCAGCTCGTTACGTTATGGTCGATGCTCAATATGAATGCGTGTTTGCGTGTGCAGAACACGCAACATAATATAACTAAGAAAAGTAATAACTAAAGTTATATTTATTATTAATTATTATGCACCATCTGAGATGGTACAAAGTTCAAAGGATCGTATTTTGTAATTCACTTTAAATTCCAGCTAAGATACTTATATAAATTAAAACATTTTATTACAATACATTTATTAAGTTATAAGCGATTTAAATTTGAAATCTAGTTTCTGAAAGCATCCAAATTAGAAAGTTACCAACTTTAAAGCATTCCAATGTATAATGAATTGCAATTAAAACTTCTCCAGTTTGAAAGCGCACTAAAGAGTAAATTACAGTAGATAAGAGGTCTAACAATCGACTGAACGAGACAATAGAAAATTAGTTTAGTATCTGCTTAACATTTATTCTAGACCACCTCGATTTAATTACTTCTAAAATATTTTTTAAAGAAAGTTACTGTTCTCAAAAGTGAGTTGTTCTGGAGAGTCCCTTATGTGAGAACGCCCGTATCCCAGATTTATTATTTAAGTTTGAAAACAGCAAACTAAACCATAGGGAAAACCCCGTTCTGACAAATGAATTATTAAATTTGTCAGTAATAATGCAAGATCATAAACGTGGTCGAGGATTCATGGAAATATACTGTATTGTGTGGAGAATACGATGCGCGGTCGAGAACCCCGACTGTGATAGTTGGTTATCTGGTGCACGTTTTCCTTATCTCGTATACATGCTTGCCTTCACATGCTCCTAGGTATACATATAACACTTGCGTACGGTAAGTATACACACATTTCCGATACCTACGTTACGCATCAACTATAAACTCACAGCTGGCACTCCGTACCCGGCTTTTCAAATGGAACATGACGCTTTGAACACAGGTGCTCAATGAATATTTGAATATAAGTGCTCCTCTTGAGTAGGTCTCCACCTTCGATGCTTCCACCGTTCATTGTTGAGTCTCATGTTTAACTTATACTCTAAAATTTCTGCGAAACACGACGCTATGTAGGAATTGTGACACATATTTAAAAAAATATTGGAAACTAATATACCTAATATTGCTAATTAGAATAGTATTTCTTTAAACATCTATATTGAAATAAAAAGGAAGCGAGAACTAAAAAACCAGACATTAAGACAAGAAAAGGTTCAAAAAACTTGGGAAGCTCTCTGACATTCTGAAAATACATACCTAAAAATGACAGCCTCACTTAAAATTCCAGAACTCTACCAAAAAGATTAACGGTAAATCGAGTAACTGAGCAAACGGTGGACTTCCGGTTCCTGTTAAAACAGCGAATGCGGCATGCACTGCTTCCACTCCTGACTGATTACTGCAAATCGAGTAAAAACATGCGAAATAAGCATTGAAGCAGAGAGCCGAATACACGAGAACTAACTTGCTGCAAGTCAAATCGTCGTTCAGGAACCTACAATTCTGTGAGAATCGATAATTCCTGCGTACCTATGGGGTACTAAGCCCTAGATTGCTATAGCAACTTATAATCAAAACATAATATCCTGAAAAACCCCAGAACTTCAGGAGCTCAGGAAAAAAGTATATAAAAATAAGAAAAAGGAAGAGAGATGAGTAATTGTACATTCTGAAGAATGTGAAGGAAGTTATTCGAATAAACTGGGTTTAAAAGGGCATTCAATCTAGTTGTGCACTCGTGTACAAAGTGGCTTGTTAAATCGCTTTTCTGAGCTAAAAACCTTTCTGTCGGTTTTTCACGAAAATTCTTTTCTGCGGTTTGTTATCTTGCTGATAAGATGGTAGTCGCAGCAGATGTAAAAAAAGGGTCGCGCAAAGGGAGAACTGAGAGGAAAGAGCTTCCGTTCGAGATTTGTCAAATCGCAGACTTCAGACATGAATATTTGATGCTTTGTAAATATTATTTTTGAATTTCCTAAGCTTGAAATACTTTCTTTGTGTGGTTTAAATTAGACAGTAAAATGGGACGACCTTAAGTTATCTTTTTATCTCGACCTAATGAAGGTCGAGATAAAATTTAAGATTAATAAATCAGTAAAAAAAATGTGCTACGAAGCTGCGCAAGAAATATTATTAAAATATATTATAGTATTATTAGATATATACATATGGTACATTGGCTTGTGTCTGCTTCTACAGCTTTGCATTCGGCCACAATCAAGCAATGTAAATGACAACAGTACGCTGCTTAACTTCAGTGATCCAACGAGAAATTTTCAGCGTATAAGTATAGACGTCGTTAAATTAAGTGAAATCTAGCTGAATAATTTAAGATGCAAAATATGATTATGATACAAAATACCAGAGGTTATATAAGGTCACGATAATAAATTGCAATGATGTACAATTGTACATTGTGCTATCAGTTTTGCAATACGAGAGAATTTCAGAAAGTTTAATCAGAAAATCAATCTCTCATCGTGAGAGTTGAATTATCTGTTAGCATTTATTATTAATGTAAAGAATATGCTGACAGATATCTATCAGAACCAGCTTTCAGGTCGAAATGGCTACAATTCTTGGAGAGAGTAGGAGGTAACTTCCGTCACAGATTCCTTTCAACACTGGGTTGGCTCACAGACAAAGATGCGATCATTTCCGTTCGAATGGGTTACTCACCACCCGTTCACACTTTGGCAAAATAAACCTCTCTCTGTTACAAATGCTATCATCACGAAACTCGAAATAATATTTGTTTTTATCCTTATGTCAGAATTTAAGATCTTTTAAATATTAATAAATTAAGTATTATAGTTCTCAAGATTGAATTATGTATGTGTAAAACTTGTTTTTATATGTTGGAAGCATTAACCCAAATAGAAGAATACATAAATCCAGAGTTCTTTTAGTATTAAAAGCTTGCAAACACCTTTTACGTGGGGGCAAAACGACCCTCGGTAAAGAACGTAAAAAGTGGAACGGATTGGCGCCGAGATATAAATCCTTCGTCCAATCAACCTAAAACGATACTAAATTATTAGCGCTATGGTCCAGAGAACCTAAGTGCTCCGACTCCCTAGCCTCAGAAGTCGTTGCAGAGAGAACGTACGATACGACGAGGTGTTACTTTAAATTTATTCGTATTAGTTTTCCCGACTTTTTAACATACCGGCCAACCGCACTCTGGAAATTCAAACTTGAGTGGAAACCACAAACTATTCCATAAACAAACTCTCTCATCTCTCGACTATATATAGCAATTATTTTATCCACAGGCGTTACTTTGTGTAATACCTTCTCACGCAGAAGGTTCATAGCCATAAAAAAGAGAGCACTCTCAAATTATTGCAAACAAGGGTAAAATGACGATAACGGCATGAGGATAATGATGTCAAGATGAAAGTGTAATGAGACAGTATGCTTTCCAGAGTTTTCTTTTAATAATGCAGCAGATCCAGCAAATAAAATTTACACATAAAGGAAAACACAGAAAGGTTTAGTGTCTCTGTTAAAACTCAACTATAGTATGCCTTTTATTTTTAATGAAGAAGTATATAAGGTGGTGAAATTTATTTTTTAAATTAGTCGAAACATCGTTTTTTGATTTCAATTCTTTAAACTGTGTTAAAATCTTCACTATGGGGAGTCTGAAATGCTTCAAGATTTTATTTATTCCTTTATGATTCTTGATTAAGGGTGAATGTGTATGGTACTATATAAACATGTGGAATTTGAACGAGCCGACAATTTAATTGGAAAAGGAGTAGACATTTGACTTATACAATCAGCCTCAACAGCTCATCTGTAAAATTTTCGACGCAATAATTAGCGAGACTGACAGACGATTGTATTACATCATGGTACCATTAACTTAATTTCACCGGAAGGGACATGCATGCTGAATTGTATTTAAGCTTCGCATTCGACTCTAGATGGCACTTCAATTATGATTTTCATTAGGAAACATTGCACAAAATTCAGTAGTAATAAAATAACTGACTAAGGTAAACAAGTTTGTGCAACTCTATTGTAAACAATAGAAAAGCTGATTGTATAGAGGAAATATACATAGAGAGAAAATAGGAGAACATGAATATATGTCTATCCTATTAGATATCCCTTCATAACGACCAAAACCTTCATCTCTGTAAATTAATGGGGTAGCGATGGGCGTTTTATAGGGTACGTGAAGTCACCCATGTGCAAGAGATTAGTGAGATTAAGGAACATCCACGAATTGCGAGAAAATAGAGGGATCAACCACTTCGTACGTGTAATAGCACAAAAATAGCAGAAGTTCTGCTACACACACTAACATAAGTTTTATAAAGTACAATGAGCCTTCAAACTATAATGTTTCTTAAACTGAAATTAACTTCTCTTAACTAAATTAATTAATTATTAAACTACGAAAGGAAGCTTCACGAATTTCGACTACAATTTTAATCTGATTCTTCTGCAAAATAAAATTACATGTTTTTTTCATAATGAAAGTGAATTTTGTGAGCAGAGCACGTAGCAATCAAGTGCATTAAAGTCTTGCAGAAAATTAAGCGCCAGATAAGATTAATTCGCTTCTCGTTTTCTGCATGACAGCCACCCGACCGGTATGTAAATGGGACTTAAAAGGTTTACTCGACCATCTATTTCAGTATGAATTTTGATTGATCACCAATGCTTATAATTAATATTGCATCAATCGTCGTTTGGGATGCCGATAATTTTGGAATGCGACGCCGAACAGCTCCTAGGTCACACCATTTAATTAACGAATCAGTTAAATCAATTTGAAATGGAATCGATTGCCCGGAAGATTGATATGCCATAATTTTGCAATAAGTCTGGGCAATCATAAAAAACGAGGTCAGATTTTGTTTTCTCTTTTGGGGTTTACTATGCATCATCACCGAGAAACAACTTTTTATATATAGAGGTGAAAAATAAGTTATTTTTTGACATTATGTATCATATTTGATATTTTAGACTATAAATTTGAATGCAATTGCGTGCCTGCTCTGGGCAGTGGCAGTGGCAGTTGGCCCAGGGGCCAACGCTGCCTGGCACATAAATTTATAGGACATTATTGTATCCGGGCCCTCAATTCTGCTAAACATTCACTCTGCGATTTGCATAAATTAGTGTTAATTGATGTTATACGATCTACTCTGATTCATATTTGGTACACTCGTCTTGATATCGTAGAAAATTAACTCTTACTTTTTCTCTCTGTATAAAGTTCTCGAGATTTATTAATACGCCAATTATATGTTTTTTTATGAAGAAAGAAATCAAATCTTCTTGAACAGGGCTGTAAAACGGTTTGATTTCTGATTCGCAATGCATACACGATCGCATGGTACAGAATAATAAAAGTATAAGAAGAGAAGAGACAAGCAAGGAGATCCGACTATCACAGGCGAGGTTCTGGCAATGAAACAATTTGAATTCCGCACTGGTAAGGTGTTCTGACGACTCTCGTGGTAAAGAAAGCACGATGCATGCTGGGATTGCTTATTACGGCCACAAAGGAACAAAAAGTGGAGAAAATGAGATAAAATACGCTGGACATGTAATTGCAAAATTACAGAGTCGCATACAAGGTGTGTCTAACACGTCGTTGCACTTTACGAATTACAATCATTTCAAAAATGTTTCCACGTGTCAATTTTGAATTAATATTTCATAAATACACGTTGGAATTTTTTTTTTGTTTCAATTGTAGTTTATGTCCTACATTTTATAAATCATTTTTCACATTTCATTTCCACTTGCTTCTCACACATTGAAATACAAATATTTTCATCCTGAAATGTATTTAACAAAAATAGGATATTTTTCAGTCTCGCACACAATATAGTTTCCGAAGGCGGAAAAAGGTGGTGATAATAATGAAATGGATGCAATATATTTTAGCGAAAGGGGCTGGAAACTTTTTCAACTATAGGGACGCGTGCTAGGGGAGAACACATGAGTTTTTCTCTCGCGATCGTTTGTGTCTTGACAAATGTCATCTTATTGCGGAAGTGTTGCTTTTGCGTGCCTTTTACAATTTTTGTCCTCACAATAAAAGACTTCGCTTATTTGAGACGTTCTACAAGGACAAATGCGATGGCAGTCTATATTATGTAACCTAGGCGCAATATTACTGGATTTACCAAATACAGATGTATCGCGAAAACGGAATTTCGTAATAGTATCGTACAATCCTGCACGCAATGCCCTTCCATGACAGGAAGCGAATTGAGTTCCTGATTGTTCCTCATCACTATTGGTCAGTTCAAAATTGTCTCTCACAAACATATTCGAAAATCATTCTTAAACTGAGTTATGCTACTAATAACATTACCATTCTTAGGTAATTGTAACTAAATTTAAAAAAGTGTAAGTACTATAATTTTATAAATAATTTTCTGTAAATATACATTCTTTTTAATAATATATTGCTCAGATTAGCTGTAATACTCACTACTAAATAACTTGATGCATTGCTGTCGGTAGAATCTCTTTTCTTGTGAGTACCGAGATCCCTCTGGATAAGTGAAGACATCTTGTCATATTAGTTACACACACGAGAAGCACTTATTTATTCAATGCCAATAAAATCTGCACGACACACTGACTTATTATAGTTAGCTGTTTCCAAAATATCATTGTTCATGGTTAATCTGTAACAAACAAAAAAAAATACTTAGTCATGCTTTAGAAATGTACTCGAAATTTTTAAAATCGACAGTAATAGCTGTAAAAAAGTGATATCTAGTTAGTATGAAATGATTAACAGCACTTGAAATGAATATTTATGGACTTGCAATTACGCAAAAAGGACATGTATAAAGCATAAATAAATATGATTATTACTAGCCTGACAGAATGTTTATACGCATAGTATTGTGTTTACGAGTGTTAAAAGTTATGGAAGGCTTATTGTCTCATAAAAGAACAATAGGCTAATTAAAGTAGGCGATGAACAATAGCCTAGTTAAGAAAACTGAAAAAGTAGTCAACCGAGATTCTGGCCATTCTTCATATATTGTTACCCAATCTATTTTTTAATATTTTTACGTTATTCAGAAGTGAGAATACACACAGATTCAATTTCCTCCGCTGATACAATATTCCACATTCCTTAATAGACTCCATTGTCTTATAAATCAAATATTCTAGAATTCTAGGAACTAACAACAATGTTAGACAACTGTATATTGTCCTTAAAAGAAGTTTTCAGGGTGAGATTGTTAAAATGAGAAATACATTTAGATCCATAGTGTCTACTTTTACGACCAGAGCCTTTAAGTTTTCTTGATAGCGATTTTATGATCTATGACTTCGAAGCGACATTGATGAACTCTGGATATGAAAAACAGGAAGTGCATCAGAAGACAAAATCCAACTTGAACCTATCCTGATATTAACTTTAGCCAGCACATTATGTGAGGAAATTTATATATATATGAGACTCTGCGACCTTTTATAAATCCTGGGAAAATATTCACTTCATTGTTCAACGCTCATAAAGGAAGTTCAGAGAGTTGTAATTAATTCAACGAATCATTTCTGTTTCTGCAGTTCCATGTGCAATGATAACCTGTTGAGTTTTTGTTTATCTCATGTGACACATCTAGATGGTGGTGATGATGAGCAACTTCTGCTGAACTCATTCTCACTTGTTTTGCCATCAAGAATACGATATCCCATTGGGAAACGCCTGCTTTGATCCGACACTCACGATTGGCGCAGTACCGCGCCAATGTTTTTGCCAACGTCCAGCCAAGCCTTGGCGGACGAGTGCTGGCGCAGTACTGAGTAAATGGTCCTGCCAACGTCCAACCAAGTCTTGGCGGACGAGTGTTGGCGCAGTACTGGCAAAATTGTAGTTCGACTGCTGTGCCAATAGTGGTAAAAATGTTGAGGTACAATAATATATAGCATTTTATTTAATGGTAAAAGATATGCGTTGCAATAGAGAAAATGTCAGCAAAAATAAAAAACACTTTTCATCACGCTTAAAAAGCTTGATATATACTTGAAATATTTTGGAGTGTATGAATCCATTAAATGAAGCAATTTTTGTTTTGATTCTTGGGAACTTCAAAATAAGTGAGAACTTATTTAATTGTCCGAAAATGTTTGGAAAAACCTTTTTATTTTATTCAAGGTAAGTATAATACTCGTAGTACAGTATAAAATATTGTTTGTGTAATTATTGGTGTCTTGTGATATGGACTTCAAAATTTCAAAAATCGTTTAATTTGCCGCGAACGCGCTGGATGCGCGCGCCCCACAGCTCAGTTGATCGCACGCGTTCGGCGCCAGTCTGGTGAATTCCGAAATCCACAAAGAAAATAGAAAACAAAAAGTCCGTGCTTCCATAAACATTTTTCATTGAGCACATAGCATAGATCGAGCCCATCGAGTCTAAAGCGTAAGTACATTTTTTTTATATTATTATAAATAAGTATTATAATACTTTATAATCGATAGTAGTAAATGGAGACACAAATTTGCTTTTTGAGGTTAGATTGCCGAAAATTACTGTAATATGTATATTAAAAAAAAATGAAATTGATATTTTACATACTATTGCGAGCAAAAGTAAAATAAGTCGATTATAAAGTACTATAATACTTTTCTCTTAGAAAACAACAAATATGTAGGTTTCCTTCAAATATTGAGAAAGATTCCGGAATTTGGAAACCCAGCAAATACTTTTAAGCCCTGTTAATTTCTTGAGTGTAGTGTTCAAGTCACTACACTGTAAAAAATGGAAAATTGCGATTTTACAATCCAGGGAATGGGTTTTTAATAGACCTGTAAGGTAAATGGTGAAATTACTAACCACTGCCAATCTAACCTTAAAATGGTGATTTCCCGTAACGAAACATAACGTTTACTTTCAATCTTGTAATTTTACAATCCGAATGGTTTTTCCCCCACAAAAGCTGGAAATTTTCCTCCAGTAAGGAATTTTACCCGTAACATGTTAATAAATAAAAAAATAAATAATAAAATAAATAAAGTAAATAAATGAATAAAAAAATTAATCTTCTTTAAATCTTTTAAAGTAATTTAAACTGCAAAAATGTTCAATACACTCAAATATTTGTAATGTAATCTTCGGGCACAGTGATGCAAACGATTGCAAATTACATGTTGGTTAATGTAACCTCTTTTCATCTACTTTTACAAATCTTCATCTTTTATTACAAAACGAATATTGAATAATGCCAGCGACTTGTAAAAATACACTGCGTGTTAACATTTCACAATCGGAACTGATTTTCACATTTAACTGTATTTTTACATTGGCTTGTAATTTTACCATTCAACAAATGGGTTCTGCTAAGACCTAAACCATGAATTGGACCTTTACCATCATGTCGGAAATTTACAATTTCCGTGTAAAATTACAAGCCGTGGATCTGTCATTTTAAATTTGCATTGAATAACTACCATTCTCTAAAAGTGGAATTTAAAAAAAAAATGTCCTGTACTTTCTGGATAAGATTTTCTGTTTTACGATTTTTTATCTATAACTGTTTAAGTAGTAAGTTTAATAGGCTTTCTCTATTAGTTAAAATTAAATTTCAGTAATTATAAATTTTTCTTTTACGATTTTACCGTAAGCAAGGGTACAATTACGATTTTACTCTTGGCATGGGTGATCTTTATTTTTTATCCATGCCGTTCTTCATTTTCTTGCATGTCAAAATTACCCTCGACGATTTTACCTGGAACACTTTTAACCTTAGTTTTTTCAGCGATACTTTTGTATATTGCAAATAGGTGTGTCAAATTTACGGTCGTTTCCAAAAATACATCCAAATCGAACCATATACATATAGTAGACTTCAATCGATTCGTGTAAAGTCGAAACAGTCATCACAGTGCCTATTATCGTTGAAATAGGTAAAAAGGGGAATTTTTTTTTCCAAAATAGGTGACAAAAAGGTGACAATAAAAAACTTTATATAAACTAATTAAACTCGTTTTTTAATGCAAATGTATATTTTATCAGTTGAAATAATAATAGAGTTGCTGCCTTTTATTTGAAGTATGCAAGTATGCAATAATACTTTCAGCTGTTTCAAATTATTTGCAAGGATTTTAACAGATGGTGACACTCTGTGATAACTGTTTACATTTTGATTTGTATCGCGAAGAACGATGGAATATATGATCGAACTACTAGTAGCGATTTATGTAATTTGATGTTTTAGGGTTATTTACTGACAAAATGAATAACTGTGAGCGGCAAAAAAAGCACCGAATTTTGAAACGAACAGTGTCATCGTCTTCGAGTGGTGAAAATTTAGGCGAAAATGATGTGTTGCTTTCGGATACTTATTCGGATAGTCATCCAGTGCAGCTTTTACCACTATCTCCACCAGTTCTATCTCCTGAAGCATCATTCAACAGTAGTGGATCAAGGTCAGAGGTCTCACAAACTCCGAGCTCCTTTTCTGTAACTTCTCTTGATGGAAGCGAAACGTCTCTGCCAATGATGAGGAACGAGTTATACAACGAACTTTCGCAGAAAAAGTGCAAATTTGGGCGATTAGAAATATTCGGCACATGACGAGGGATTGTTTAACCGAAATACTAAAGCTTTTGAAAGAAGAGGGTCATGACGTGCCTATTACCGCAGCAACTTTGTTAAAGACAAGGCGATATTTACAAGAATGTCTGCCCATGGAAAGTGGTAGAGGAACAATGGGCAAATACGTATACTTTGGTGTCGAGGAAAATCTAAAAAACATAATTACGGAAAATTATACTAAACGTAAAATGAAATTACTGTTTAATGTAGACGGAATTCCAATATATAACCGCTCATCCATACAGTTCTGGCCTCTTCTTGGACGAGTACACGACAATGAATACGACTCGTGGCCGTTTATCGTTGCTGTGTTTTGTGGTGATTCAAAACCAATCTCTATTAGAGAATTTCTACGAGACTTTGTTGAAGAAATGTCTACTCTTCTACGAGATGGAGTGACAATAAGAGAATTTCAATATGATGTGGAAATATCAGGTTTCTCTTGTGACACACCAGCAAGAGCGTTTATCAAAAGTATTAAGGGCCACGGAGGATTTCATGCATGCGAGCGCTGTGAAACAAAAGGAAGGACGGTGAACAAGAAGAGGGTTTATCCTTCCAGAAATGCAACATTGAGAACAAACCAATCATTCAGAACACAGTCTCAGAGACAACATCATGTGGGACGGTCACCATTGATAGATTTGCCAAATTTTGATCCAGTAAAATCAGTCCTATTAGAGTCCTTGCATTTACGTGATTTGGGAATTCAAAAGTGGCTCTTAGAAGAATGGTTGGGCAATAAGAAACGTAAAAACCGACAGGCAAAGATAGGCCAACGCAATGTAAAACTTTTGGAAGATGCCTTAAACATCGTGTCAGCCAGCATTCCTGCAGAGTTCCAAAGGAAGACCTTATACTTGAATGATTTTAGCCACTGGAAAGGTACGCAATTCAGATTTTTTCTGCTCTATTGCGGAGTCATAGTTCTGTCGGACATTCTTCCTCGCAGTATGTACCGACACTACCGTTTGTTAGTGATTGCATTCAGAATTCTTTGTGACCCACAGTTGGCAGTTGATCTTGCACCCTATGCGAGAGAACTCTTACGAAACTTTTTTTACCTTTTACCAACCTTCTACGGCAAGGACTCGCAGGTTATAAATAGCCACAACTTGCTTCATATAGCCGATGATGTCGAGCATATGAATGGACCTCTACCTGATTATTCTTCTTACTGTTTTGAAAATTTTCTTGGTTATATGAAATCTCTCATTAGAGGACGACAGAAACCTCTAGAACAACTAGTAGCAAGGCTCTCTGAACTGAAATCTGCACCTGAAACGAAGGAGAAGTTTATTTTACAAAGGAAAAAGGATTTCATAATTGAACCTGCTTTTTTACACCTGCATGAAGCTGATCTCGAGAAAGTTATTTTCCATGATTTCACCTTAACGTCATCAAAGCCTGACAACTTTGTCCAGATCGATAATGGAAACATCTTGCAGATAAATCACATAAAAAAGCAAGAAGAAACCATCTTAATAGAAGGCTACCTATGCACCAGAGTGTTGAACATTTTTAACCATCCTTGTGAATCGAAAGAGATTGGCTTAATGGAATTAGGACGAATGTCGGCAGTAACAAGCATTATACATCTAAGTCGAGTAATGAAAAAATGTATTGTCTTTGATTATACCGGGAAAACATTTGCGATCACTCTTCTTCACAGCAGAAGAGGTATATAGTGTTGATATTAATTTTTTGTTAGGCTGAGAGATACATTTACTAATACACGTAGAAATGATTAATTTGTATTTTTTGATATTTATTCATTATTGTAAACCCGACTAATTTTTTGTTCTCTATTGTAAACAGTTTCTTTTCATAAATGAATATATCACAACAAAACTTTTTAATGTGTGCTGTATACGATACATGTCTTTTTATTTAATTAAATATTACACTTAATCAGATATATTCATTTATTTCAGATTAAAATGGATTTAAAGAGGACAACTACTCATGTTATAATTGCATTTGAAGATAAAAACGAAGGAGGGAAACTTTTGGTAGAATTACTACCAAAATGTTGGATATACAAAGAAAATGGCCAACTTTATTGCAAATACCCTGAAGAAAATGATTATCCTAAACTCCGCAACTGGGTTAAGAAGAGCTCAAAATGCAAAGAAAACTGGAGATCACATAAAATTTCTATATTGGCAGAAGCTCGTAAGTAAATTTTAATTCCAAATCTACATTTTCTACGGAAAATTATAATTTCTTTAAGTTTAATATTCAATGTTTCTTTCACAGATGACTTTCATCAGGGATTACGGAGATTAAATCGATCTTTTACGGAAACAATGATTGCAAGTAGCAACATTGACAAGAGTAGCAGCTCCACTTCCAGTGGAAGAGAAAGTGAAGAAAACGTGGAAGAACTGAGAAAAGAGAGTGCGAATAACATTTTGAATAATGTTCCAGTCTTGAAATTAAAAGAAAAAGTTCCTTTATTCCAAGGCACGACGACAACCAGAAAGAGATCCTTTTCATCTTCCGGCGATTCAATTTGCAATGAATCAAAGTTATTACTTAGCGTTGAAAATACTGAAAATGCTGATTTTGAATCATCCTCGTCATATAATTCAAAACACAAACTGAAGCGACTAAATAAGAATAAAAGTTTTTGCACTCTATAAGAAAACTGTAAATATCTCCTGTTCGTCTTCAAATGATTTTGATTCATCCTCCTCACCTAACTTAAAGCACAAACAGAAACGACCTGTTAAGAGAAGAAAGGGTAGGCTTTTTAAAATTTTATATCTATTATATTCATATTACATTATGTAGCGTTTGAAACAAATATTCTAAAATTTCGTTATAACTTTTGTACTGGTTTTTTTTTCAGCAGCCGATACTCCACAAACGAGCCAGAAACAATCAAGAATAGAATCAGGTATAACATTTATTTACGGTGGTCATAAATCAAGAAAATTCCTTTATTTTTATAGTTTAAAGACCCTTCAGTTTACATTTCTGAGAAGTTCTTAATGTCTTGCCAGAGCTTTTATAGTTTTCTGATAATTTTAAAAATCAACAAAAAAATTATTACAAATTCTAGAAAGCGTCATAATTCTTCAGGAGCTTAAAGAATCTTCCCAAAACTTTAATCATTTCCTACTTTTGAAAAAACTCTAAAGCTTTTAAATTTTTGTAGAATCTGTTGACAATTTTCTAGAATTTTCTAGACTTATAATTTTTCAGAATTCAGAACTTTTTAAACTCTTTCTAAAATCTCCGTAGTCTTTTCAATTTCTCAAAAAATTAAATATCTATTATACTATACGTCCCCTGACATATACATTATACAGGGTGTCCACGTAAGGACTGCAGAATAGGCCATAAGTGCGAAAGGGACAGACTTATGTGAATGCATATTGCTGTCCCTTTCGCACTTATAACCCTATTCTGCAGCCCTTACGTGGACACCCTGTATATCCTACAATTTATGGCCACAAAAAAGTCAGCTAATTACTTGATATTTTTCTATTTTCATTTATAGACAACTTGCTATTAGAAATTGACCCATCGACTAGTCAGAATTTTGAAATGACGAACCTGGAATCATCTTTGTCATCTGCTAAAAGCTCTTTGAAAAATGAACCTGATAACGAAAAAACGAAGGAAATTACCAAAACGGCATCGTCTTCGCCGCTTATTAAAACTATGAAGAAAAAAGAATCTTCTAAAAGCAGCAAAATAGAGACAACTGGTAAGCCTCTTTTTATCTTTATGAGTTAATACAATTTTTGAATATCTGTAAATAATTTATTAATATGAATGCTTCTATTTATTTGCAGAAAAGTCTTCTTCGGAGTTTTGCCTAACCTGCGGACAGCCACGTAAATACTTGCATTTAATTTTTCGAACATTATTAAATATAGAATTAATTACCATTTCAAGTTTTAGGTCACTAATAATTACGTTTCATAATTCTTTGAAAAACAGGAATTTTGCAGGAAATAAAAAGAATGATTTCTTCTGTAAAACGAAGTATTTTGTATGATGTCAACAAAAGATTCAATGAAATCCTTCTAACGCTTAAAGCTAAAGAGTCTGCACAACAAATAAATTCAATAATTGAGAAAAGCAATGTGTTGGACATGCCAAAGAAAACTTTAGAAGAATTTCAATCCTTCGATGCAGAATTAATAACAAATGAAAATTCGACTGAATCGTTTGTGAGCATAAACTTTTTATATATTTCCTGAAAAACATTATTTGCTTACTCTAATTATTATTTGTTTTTAATTAAAATTATTTTAATATTTAGAAATGTTTCGTCACGCTGAACGCTCAGAAATCGGAACTAGAAGAAGCGATTGCAGCTATTCTATCGAAAATCATGATGAAGGACGTACAATTGCAGTATTCGGGTTTCGGAAGGATAGTGAAAGGTGTCGGAAAACTGAATTTCAGTGTCACTAACACTTGCAAACTGGTGCTAGGTGAGTAAAAAATATTGGAAAATGAAAAGGATAAAACTATCTTTTTAATTTGCGGTCTATTGAGAAGTATGTCTTCTGTTTTTGATTTCAGATGTTCTTTTGCAGAAGTTTAGCGACAAAAAAACGACAGAAATAATGTCGAAAATTAGCCGGTGGTTTTCCGGAGCTGTCGACAGGGAGGGTGGGAAAAAACAAAGACTCAGAGAGTCTTATAACAAATTATTATAAAAGTATAATAACTTCTTATAAACGCATAATAATAAAAAAAATTTAATTTCAGAAGTTTTAATTCGTTTTCATATGCATGTTATATCCTTTTCTTAATTATTATTATTATTAATTATGTGTCGGCATAACTCTGTCAAAACTAAATTTTCAGTACTGCGCCAGTGCTGGCTGCCAACACTGACAGCCAGTACTGGTGCAATACTGGCAATCAGTACAGAACATGGTTATCATTCCACTGCATTGCCAGTGCTGCGCCAGTACAGCGCCAACGCTGGCGGCCAGTACAGCGCCAACGCTGCCAGTGCTGGCGCAGCACTGCGCCAGTGGTCAATTTCCCATTGGGATTAGAAATTGTAATAATATAGCTTCTTGTTTCAATGTTTAATACGAAATTATGCGAAACACTTCACGGAATCTAAGAATTGAGTCACTTCTGTATTAGAAAGTTGAAGAAAAAACAATCTTTTACGTGATTCAGAAATGTAGATTTGTGACATTACTATTATTGAAATTTTCTGATATACGAAAGATTATAAGTTTATTGTTGAATTTGCAAGTGGCGAAAGACTCAAGGAGAAGTTTTTGCATTATTCAAATAGTTTTCTCATTGTCAGTTGATTTGATTAAACGGAACAGATACTACTGTTGATTATGTATAGTCTTTCACCATTGGCTCCAGCTTTACCGCATGCTGATCAGTCTCTCGCTGCGGAATCGAGGCGTGACGTCATCCTCAAAGAGCGTTCAAACCATTTCGCAATTCGATTTTAATCTACACCAATAAGCGCAATGGTTGTTCTCGACTTGAAGTCATATATATTTAACTTAAGCCGACAATGATTTGTTAGCTCTTAAATCTATTAAGTTGTTGCTAACTCATATGTACATGTAAACACAATCAAAATTGCCAATATTAGTCTACGTATCACCAGTTATTGCACAGCTGTGATATACACGATCTAACTGTTGAAAATTGATATTATGAGTGTAGGAAATTTGAATCTATTCAGAAATAAAAATTACGCAAATCATTTAAATGAATATTGAAATAAATAAACCATTGAAATGGAATTCAACATCTGAAATTTTAATTCTGGATCTCGTTTCGCTTATGAATTTCAGGCGTTAAGTCCATCATAAATTTCTCTTGAAATTGGCATCGAAAGACCCGCAATGACACTTTCTGGATAGGGTTGTCACGACATGAAATTAATATCGGTGAACACGAGGAACCTGAGGGAGAATCCTGTGGTTTCCCAGTTTAATTGATGCGTTTGAATCAAAACGCTCATCGCCTTCACGATCGTTAAATGTAATTTTGAAAACTGATAGGATAGGGGCTTCCGATTTCCTGTCATATTATCTCAATAATTATTCTATGATCTATGGGACTATCAAGATGATTGAATCGAAATTTTAAAAAAATTTTAATTCGAGAATTGAACGTTGAAGACTGGAAAATATTAAAGGAACGTTCAAGATTACAAATTTAAACTTGATAGGGAAACTATTATACAAGAATCTGTCCTAAAGTACCAAATTTTGATTCAAAAGTGGATCGAAGCCATAATTGACACTCTGGGATTTAGTGTTGATGTCATTACGCGAAAAATATGTAATAATTTTTTGCAATCCATGTGGACATAGGCATTATAAATACGTTTTAAAATTAGTGTTTCGCATATCTCGTTCAACGACAAGCCACGAACTTTACTTTCACCCCAGGTACGTGGAATGTTCGTTAATTGAAACTTACCCTCCGGAGCAATCCCGAAGGTTCGCCCTTAAATTGGAAGGGTAGGATGAAGCGAGTGTTCAGACATTTCTTTGTTCTACTGTATAATTTAGTATTTACTATTAGAAAAATATCCATAAGAAATTGCCGAGATTTTATATTCCAAGATGTATTTAATTTGAAGGAGAAGTTCGATTGAGTAGAAAATTTTTAAACATCGATACGATTTGCTGAGTGTTCGAGAAGAGGGGTGTCTTTATTAACCTTTATCGAGGTAGGGTACTTGTATACGGTGAATTTAATTTAGAGAGTTCAGATAATAGCCTACAGGCAGATTCCATCTTGCTATTAAACGCATAGTTAGGCACTCAGTGTAGGGTTATATGCTTTCTTTTGCCCCTCTTTAGTTTGAATTCATGTTAGATTTACCCCTCAAAAGGTCCACCCTAATTCCAAAGAATCTAACGAGAACGGAATTGAGAAATTGGAACTATCAAGTTTCCATTCGCACGTGTCTCGTCATTTACCAATTATTATGGGGTTCAATGACACACTGTATGATGATCATCAAACACGTTCACAATCTAAAAAACAAGAGAACTTTGTTTAAAGAAGTGTTTTTGATGAATCACTTTGAATCAGAATAAGTTCTTCATTTAAAACAACAAAAGTATTGCTTGTTTGGCAATGAATTTCATGACGTGGTGTATTACTGTGGCAAAAAACGATGTGAGAGTTGGGGATGCTTTTTCGCATGTGATATTCCATGGTAAGTGTCACTCTCTTTGTGCCGACCCTCGTCAGAATAAATGGAGCAAGAATCTCTCTGTATCATGAAGGGTTTCCAGAGGGCAATCTCGAAAAGGTATGTTATATCATCGTTCATGGACACTGTCCAAGGTAAAAAATGTTCTAAGTTGATAAAAAATGAAAGATCCTTTATTGAGAGTCACTGAAATCACCCAGGATTCTGCATAGAAAGTTTGCTGAACCACTAAAACATGAATGAATCCCCTAAAGAATAAACATTTCATTCAGAATATATTTCAAGTGGAATTGTTTGGGCTAACGAATGCAAACTGGTTTTTTTTCTTTAGTGGTGAGTTTATTATATCTAAAATAAGCATCCAGAAAATTTCCGGTCTGAAGTTGAAGATTCCGGTACGAACTTAAAGAATTTCCTGAGGAGAATCTCGTGGGAGTAGAAAAGTTTAATGCATCCACGTTTTTGAGGGGAATAGTAAATAGGCTCCATATTTTTGCGAGTCCAAGAAGGAGGGAGTAATTTTCTAGATGACAAGAAAATTATAGCATTCCCTAAGTCACGTTTGCCTCTGGAGATAGGAATTTTACTAAATGCAGTTCGGAGCTTATAACATATTCGAAGTATCAAAAAAAGGTTTAAGTTTGAATTTAAAGTTATTAACATTCAGAGAAATACTTATGCCCTCGAGTTCTCCGAAATCTGTCGCGAGCTCTGGATCGGAACTGTGCGAAATTGGCGACGATTGGCTCGAGTGCCTAACCCGCATATTCTTAAGTGTGTGCCTCGATGCAAACGAACCTTGACACGCGTTTGAGTTCCGGCCACTCGAGCAAAACGACCCCACACCTTCATTTGATTCACACATTTTGCATTGTACGCTTTTAAACAGCTCGAGATTTTTTTATTGCCTTCAAGATCATCATTTCTTCCGCAGAAGATTATAAATTTAAAGGATTAAAAATAATATGACATAGGGTATTATACAAAGTGACAATTTTGGGCTGAAATATTTTCAGATTAAAATAGAACAATACAGACGTTGCCTTATCAATTAAAGGTTGTAATTGTATGCGACTGAAATGTATGTGATGAAATTATGAATTTGAAGACATTCAAAGAAAGTTACATAATATAGTTCAAAAACACTGTCCAAAAATTGAGTGAATTTTAGCACATATTTGGCCGAAATGCATTTCCTCTTTTAAAAAAGGATAAATACTGACTGTGAAATATTGACTCTCACCGAACAATTACTCGACCGTTGTAAAATGACTCGCAACAAAGAGGTTCTCTCGTCATTTCTCGCTACCCACACGCAAATGTGACATGCCTACTTGGAATCCATCACAATTCTTACAACTTCCTACAGAACTAATTAAATCAAAAACAATTTTTGAGAATTGAATAAAATATTAGTTCACATGAAATTAAGTGCATTTTCAAAAAAAGTAATCTACTTTGCTCTCTTAAATTGCGAGGACACTTTGCAATTGGATTTAATCAGTTTCATAATCTAACACATACTTTTGTCTTCAAGATACTTTCATTAATTAACTACTCCAAGCTAATTATGTGCACCAATCGATAAATTGCTTTAATTGTCGAGTCATTGACTCCAGTAAAGAAACGTTAAAACAATCAATAGTTCACATTCGCAGATCGAACGAAAGAATAAAAGAATTGCTTATAACTAAAGATTTTCGATTCTAAGACATTTCAAAATTAGTTTAATTTTATTCCGTACTATTCATGACTCACAGGAAGTACCAATAGTCAATAATTCTACACCCAGTTAGAGAAAGTTAAAAACTCAACCCACTAAAATCTATTATTAAACTTGGAAGAAAATGTCCTATCGTTTGCGAAAAACGATAAGAAAATATGTTAAGGTAATATTTAATAAACTAAACCATTGAGTATATATATGTATATAAAATAATATACAAAATATATAAATATATAAAATATATTAAAAAATGGGAATTATTACTAGAACATTTGTCTTACATTTATTTTCATATAGCAGAAATTGCTATACCAATCATATTTCCTACATCATGAAAGGTATCACCATTGAAGCGAATTTTTTTCCACACTGCGAATCTAGTAGATATCGGCAAGTACTAAATTGTAAAATCACGACATTTATTGCCAAGGGATCGACAAGGAATGTGGAAAAAGTCCTATAATTCGACAAATGGAAAGTCACATTCCGTGAAGGCGGCTAGCGTAATTCCTGTTTGGTGGATCATGGTTTCCTTTTCGAGCAATTTTAAGGCGAGGAGGTCTTGTAGGATCTTTTTTAGGCACTGTAAATGTGAATAACCGAAATCTCCCACGATTCACGACAAACTATTCATCACCTTAAAAAAATCTCTTGCGTAATCCAAGGAACAAAAAGAGAACCATTATTCAATTCTCATAGGATTATTCACAAATTATTTTCTTGTCAAGTTTTTCTCGAGTAATTTGTAACAATTAATTAAACAAAGTCGAAATTTTAAACGCAGTCATGGCGCCCTCGTGGCTCGAAACACGTGATGTGAGGTCAGAGGCATGCAATAAACCTGAACTTATTTATACGCTTTTTTTATTCTTATTATTTCTTGAATGGAAAGAAACTCACCATTTGTATGCATTGAAGAAGCCTCACTATATAATTTGTAATCCACTGAAATAATTCCCATTAGAACTTTTCCTGTCACTAATTGTATCAATCACCTTTTAAAAGTTGTAACGCACGCCAGAAAAATAGTTTGATGAGTCGCTAACAAATTGAGAATATTAGCTTTAGTTTAAAACACTTGAGTTTGATTTCGAGATGAAGAATATCTATCAAACTACAAGACATTAACGACATCGAGTCCCGAGCTTCACTAATGGCGAAAGCCACTGGTAGCAGCAGCAACATTAACATCATCATCTCCACCACCATGATCCTTACAGCTCGATACAAGCCTTAACACTCAAACATGCACTAAACTCCCATACACATTGGAACGCATAGAGGAAGTACAGATGGTGGTGGTTCGAATCCATCAGTGAATCACTCTGTCAAAATATACGAAATATGCAGGTCGACGTCTTCCCGATGTGAACGCACCCGTAGATAAAAAAGGACTGATTCCTCAAGACTTGGCATTCCACAGATACATCGTAATCTGCATAATTTTTATCCTATTTCCGTTCTCTGGAATTTTTCCTAATCAATACTACATTTTTAACATTAATCTTTTATTACTCATAACTCTGAAGCATGTGTAATTAGAGCTGCTGAGATCTTCATGTGAAACAAGATTCAAATAAGATAAGAAAACAATTTCAGGAAAACAAGTTCAGTTTATGTTTTAAATACTTCCTAAAGAATCTGGTCCCACGTCCTTGGTAGCAAAAGATATTTATTCTCCTTTTTATATCCAATCCAATGAAGTTAGTATCATTAACACGTCTGGAAATGAATTCATTATACGATAATTATTATTTCTCATCTAATAGAAAATGAGCGAATGCGAGAAAACATACGTTCACGATTTCAAGGAAAACAGGAATAAATTATCATTTCTGCACGCGCAATTAATTGTATTTTCACACTGGATATTGAAATTGTTTAATAATTGAAGAAATTCAATGGACTATTTAAAACAATGGATCATCTTTCATATTGGATACATTCGGATTTTTCAAGGAAACGAAGAAAGGAAAATAAATTGTAGAATGGAGCCCTGATTCTAAGAAGAGAGGAGGTAACGTAAACCCCAAAAATTGAGTCTGGTGTCTTGTAAGGAGAAAATTGAGAGCGTGGAGAGAAAAGGGTATGAAATAGCCAGCAATCATGGTAGCTTCCGATTGCCTTAGGACCATGTAGTTATACAGTTGGTTCAGAAAATCCACAGTTAGCTTCGGAGGCAGTCTGACTCACTCCAAAGTCGGACTTACAGCTTTAATTGAAAGCTAATTAGCATTACAAAGGGTAGGCCCTTCCACCACGAAGGGCTCTCTCGATTAATTCACTACCATTCCGGGCCTTTCGCTCTTAAAAGTACTTAATACTAACCTATGTAAGCGCGATCGTTTGTCAATGGCTATGACTAATTCATCAAATTATAATTGATGAACATTGAACATGTTCTTTTATGCCAATTGAAGCTTAAAATTACTGCTGAAAAAAATTTTTTTTTACTAAATGTCTGCAATTTTATTAGTAACCCATAATTTCACATTTGCGTTGATATATATGTATTCCATTTTTTGTATGAGCTAAAACAATTGGAAGCGGAGTGATTAAAGCGGAAGTGTAGTTTGAGCAAGACAGAGATCAGGTGAAATTAATTGAAGGGAAGAAACAGTTCAATTATCGATCATCGCGAGAGTACCACTCCGATTAATGGCCGAATGTCTGCGAATGAAGCGAAGGGTGGATTCTGACCAGATGGCACGAAGGGTTCTTTCCACGATACAAGGAATAGACATTAGAACAAATTTTAAAGACGAAGATACATTTTAAAGTTTTAAAGTAATCACTTTTCAGTAAATTAGTACTCAAGTTATTTAATATCTACAATTAAGCACAGGAAACCTAATGCAATTTCATTTTTTAGAATTCTGTATTTTTCTTTAGTTTTTGTTTTCATTCTCAACAAATATATATGTAGAGTAAAATTGACGTTTTTAAAAAAGTATTATTATATCACTATTAATTTAAGAACTAAAGTAATAAATACTTGAAAAAAAATGTAATGAGTGTTTTCAAGTACTTTTGAGTCCTAAGTATGTTCCTTGTTAAAAATTAATCAACTAGATCTACTTCAAATTATATTGTCCGGTAAGGAAAAGACAATAATAATTATCTTGTTTAATGTTGCTCGAATTGTCTAGGAAGACAACAGGATTTTTTATAAGGCATTCAAACCCAAGAAACTGCACAGAATGACTGAATGTTGAGTGAGAGCAGAAAGTCTATAGAAAGAAGATACTTATTTTAAAAAAAAGAATTAATTGAAAACATGATCTTTTATTTCGTTATAGTGACTTTTCTTGTAAATTCGTGTCTTTCTGAGGAAACAGAACGTGTTAGTTTAGTGTGACAAAATTTATCTCATACTGAAATACATTTTTATTTTTCACTGATGTAAATTTTCATTTCTGATACGTTTTGATTTTAGATCATAAATAAAGAAGGAGTGGATCGTACGGTTAACCTTTTGAGGAACACTTGTCAAAAGAAAACGCAGCTTGACACAGGTAAATGTTAAAAAAGTAAGAAGAGCCAGATAAACTTGTAATATGATTATAAAATAAACTAATTTCTTATATTTATACAGAAATTTTGGATGGATTGAGAAGAGGAGAATTTCAAGATAACCCAAAACTAAAGTGTTATATAAAATGTGTGATGGAAATTTTGCGTACCGTGAGTATTCATGAATAATTTAATATGAGGATTTTAAAGTGAAATCTTATGTGAGATTTTCTGTATTTGGTTCTTGTTTTTCTTATGAATTATTTTTGAAATTTTATTAACAATTTTAGATGAAAAATGGTGTAGTAAATATAAGCAAGATTGAGAAGACTCTTAGTTATTATCCAGAAAGAATGGAAAGAGGTATTTTAGTTGCACAGAACTGCATTGAAATGGGTAAATACATTTAGTAATTAAAAAGTAAAATCATTGAATGAATAGTTATTACTTAAAAAATATTTTTTTTTGTGCAGCTTCAGGTGAAGATTATTGCGAAGCTGCTTATAATTTTCTGAAATGCAGTTATGAACAGGATCCAGAAATATTCTTTTTTCCATAAAGAATAAATTAAAAATTAAAAATTTACATTCAAAACGAATATTTTGCCGTCAAATTTTTACTTTTAAAGCCCAATATGTTTTCAAATATTTCTTATTCATATATATTAATATATACTCCTTATTAATAAAGGTTTATGGAAGCTATATTATTATTTTTTAATTATACTTTTGAAAACTTCGAAATCAAGTGAATATCTTTGAAATAATTGATCTTACTTATTTAAAAAAATATTTCCTTAGGAAGATTTACTATTTTTAACAATTCGGTCGGTAATTTCCCTGGTATTAAAATCACTTTATCCTATCATTATAAGACATTGTGCAACATTGGGAACAAAGACTCATTTAAAATCTCAGAAACAATATAGAATTATGTTCAAATCTTTGTAATACTTAATTAATTACACAGTAAACAACCATATAATCCGTTTCTTTTTGGAATATATAAGAAGCTAAAATCTTTCTCCATGCAGTATTAGTTTTAAAAAGAACTTGTACTCAAGTAAAAATTTGCTTAAAATAAATTTTAAAAAATACATAAAAAATGAAAGTTTTATGTGTTACTTCAACAGTAATACTCTTTTTGGTCTTTTTAGAGAATGTTAAAGGAGTGAGTATTATCATTTTCTTAGAAAGAATTTATATCTAAAATAAAATCGCACTTCATCATGAAGATATTAAACTTCTAATTTTGTTTGCATATTTTCAAATTGTGTACCCGTAAAAGAAAATGAATTTTCAACAAGTGCAAAATGCTGCTAAAGGTCCCAGAAGATCATGTATAAAGTCGAATGAATGTCCGCTAGGTATGTACTCTTATACATTAAGTTCAACTACAGATAATTAATTAAATAAAAATGCTTTATCTAAACAATTTCTTATACACTTTTATGCACAGAACTAGTAGAAGCAACAAAAAATGGACAGTTTCCACCTGTCCCAGAATTGCAGTGTTTCTTCAAGTGTATGCTTATAAAGATGAAAGTGGTAATTAGTATTTATATAGAGAGAGAGATATATATATTATATAAAAATGATGTTAATTTAAATACAAATTTATTTCGCAGGTCAAGAATGATAAAATTTCATGGGCAGCTATGACTCAGCAAATGAACTTGATGTTAAATGCAGATTTAGCAGAAAAGTATGCTACAATGGTAGAATCATGTCAATTAAAAGGTATCAAAATTCATAAATAATGTTTAGTAATAACGTGACTGGCAGTGACTGGTTTATCGTATTAAAAATAACAACTACGTTTTTCATTTTTTAGCGACAAGTGAAGATTTGTGTGAAGCTGCATTCGAGTTCTCGAAATGTTCGTGGGAATTTGATAATTCAGTAAGTGCAATTTTTTAAAATCAAAAATAATAATCTTAATTATTTCATAATCATAAAAGAATAATTTAAAATATTATTTTTGCAGCTGTATTTCTTTGCATGAAGTGTTAATGAAGTGTAAGAAGATTCTAGCATCCACATTATTATTCACATGGACTATAATAACAATTACTACTAATTAATTAATATCTAATTTATAATATTTAATCGCAACTAAATTTTCGATTGTTTCCCAAAATTTCAACAACATATATTATGGGCTAATAAAAATTGAAAATTTTAAAAGAGTAATTAATCGTCAAAATTGTATGTATGTAAAATTACATCATCATTTACGTATTAATTTATAGATCCTATAACACAGATTACATCGAATTAATAAGCGTGTAAAATAATTGCATATACTGAACAATTTAAGACCAACAACACATGCAGATTGCAGCATATCTGAATAAAATAGGCATTCATCAACCTAATAGTGGAACTTCATAATTTGAGGTTTGTAGAGACCAATGTAGACATGCTGCGAAAAGGTATAAAAGAAGTTTACTTAGATTTAGCGCAGGATTTCTTAAAAAAAAATTAACAGTGACAATGGCATATAAAATTGTCAAAATGAAAGTCCTAGGTATTTTGGTAATTTTTGTATTTGCTAGTATACAAACCGTCAAAGGAGTAAGTAATTTATTTTATAAATCAATTACTTAAATTAAAACAATTAAATCATTTTAAATAATTAGTAATAGGTATATAACTCCAAGATTTCTGTTTAAAAAGAAAATCCTTGTAACACAGGAATTAACATGATGCTTTTCTTTTTCCACAATTAAGTTTGAAAGATATTCTCTTATTCGTAAAGAAAATCGTGACGAGTATTCGTAGTCTATTTAAAATGTTTTTTTTGTATGTTTTTGGCTAATTTTGGAATTTTATGAAAGAAAATGGATATTGAAGGATTAAGAAAAGCTACAAAACCTTTCAAGCCAAGTTGTATAAAGGCATCTGGTGTGGATGAAAGTAAGTATTCGTGGAAGTTACTTTGCAATTGGAACAGCACAAATAGCTGATTTTATTTTTATGAAAGATAGATATGTATTCAACGATATTTCAATCAAAATTGAATAAACTTGAATTTTTAATCAATGGTTTACATTAATTAATTTTTTCATGAAATTTTACTTTGTACAGGTTTAGCAGTTGGAGTAAGTAGGGGCGAATTTCCAGAGGATCCGAAATTGATGTGCTACTTGAAGTGCATATTTCAAAAACTGAAGGCGGTAAGTGAAGAACTAACTGCAGAAAAATAATTCTGCTTTATTAATAAAAATGTATAGTTGTAATATTATTATTTTCAGATGAAGAATGGTAAATATTCAGCCGAGTCGATGATAACTCAAGCTAACGCTTTAGTAGAAGAGAATACTGCAACTCGGCTCATCGCCTTGATTCAAGCATGTGCACATCATTTAAGTATGTATAAAATTCTACGCGGGTATTAATTTGAATTTAATTTGAACATTCACAAATTTATAAAATGTTTTATTTTTTCTAGCTGATGAAGATGTGTGTAGAGCTGCATATGAATATTCTAAATGCTATTGGAATTTAGACAGTAGTGTATGTATTTTTAAATTTTTCTACATAATTCAAGACAAATTTTCATTCACCAAAATGTTTCGAAAATAATTTTTTTATTTGGTGTAACCTGTAAACAATATTTTATTATATTTCGTTATTATATTTCATTTATTATATTTCTTTTTTCAGATGATTTTCTTCCCTGCTTGAAGATGAATGATCAGGAAATATTTGAAATAGAAAATTCATGAAGGAAAATTTTCGCTTTTTACAATTATACAATTTTGTATACTAATAATACGAAAAATCTAAATAAGTTACTAATTTATGAACAAGTTCAGTGAAAATCATATACATTTTCCTACATAATTGTAGGAAATTTTTAAAATTCAGCATAGTGGAATAGAAAAAATATTATAGAAGGATTGATGTTTATATAAAGTTACGACTTGCTCTTTAATTTACTAATGCAATACTTAACTTCCCTTTTTAATTTTTTGACTAATGTTTTGATTATCGAAAAAATTACATTAACATTATCGAAATTCTCCTTGACTCTCACAGTAGTTAAGAGTCAAGGGAATTTTCGAAAACTATTTTAGAAAGAAATATATGAAAACTCTTATCCTATCCAAAAGTTGATGACAGGCTAGAAAAGTTTCGATAAATAATTTGTTTGGTTGTACTAAATTTAAAGCAGATTAAGTTCTCGAAATGAAAAATGGTTTTTAAAAAAGATGGATTTTTAAAACTATTTTTTAGCAGTAGCCATTTTTTGGTGGAATCATTGCTTGGGTCGTAATTTCAAAGTATCACAACCGAGCAAAATGGAAAGGGTGGCTGCAAAAAAGTGAAAACGCCTCCCCTAGGTCTGCGGTTAATACATATTCGTGGAACGTACACGCGGTCCCATAAGCGTTATATATTGGCAGACCAGGCGAGGCCTGAATTCCCGGTTAGTACGTGAAATTAACATTGTTAGGATTCCGCACGACCGTAGTAAATCATGGCACGGTCGGACCAAAGAGCCCTAAACTATCTTGTGTCCAGTCGACGAATTGCCTCTTTGCTTGTATATTACGTGCGTAATTAATAATTTCGATTTAAATTAATCACTCGACTTTGGAGGTCAGAAAAATAGCCGTCTTCGAGAATAAATTGGCAGTTGTGGAGAGCATAATATGTGGGGTTTTGTCTAAGACGATAATTATTGTACCTGCAAAGTGAAATTGTAAATCACGACTTTAATTACCTGCGAAAATTGTTAAAAATATTTATACATAAATAATAAATATGCATACACAAATATGTATACATATATATGTATATATGAATGAACTAAAGGTAATAAAGAAAATCAATTTTTCCAAATTGGGTTTTGGATTTGTATTATAATATATCTGACAGGGTTGATTTTATATTAGTTCATAATTTTAAAAGTAAATATTGATCATTATAATAATTTCCATATTGATGCGGATAAGCAGCTCAACTCTAAAACGTGACCAACTGTAATTCGTAGCGATTAACGAACATAATAACAGGAGAGGATTAAAGTCATATAATCCAACAAATACAGAAATTACGATAAGCCATGTGGAAAGGTAATAATTGGTTGAGTTTATGTATCAGTTTTAATAGATTTATCGACCTATTATAAGCACAAGCGTTAAATTGCAATTACAAGAGTTATATATCGACTTGAATAAAGTGCTTTACTGTTACTCAACTATTTTATAGAACTTGTAAATGTGATTTAAAAAATAATTTAATTGATATTGTATACTTTTATTGTTGAATAGATATTCTCAGAGAGATAAATATATTTGGTTGCGGTTTGGTCAATAATAATAATGAAAGATCATTATCTTGTTTCCTGTGATGTGCAGGACATTATTTTCTACTTTATAAGCAAACACGCTCATATGTATATATGTGAAAAAATATATAAAAGATAACAAAATTTTACATATGTCCAGTGCTAGTTTGGCATTTCTTCTCCTAGGAATAAGTGAAACAAAAAATAGAGAAAACAATGAAGACGATTTTATCAATTTTTGGAATATTTTGCATACTATTAGTAAGTTTTTGCAACTACATTATTTATGTTAATTGCAGTTGTTGAAAAATGATAAAAATAATTATAATAGATGGAGATAAGCTGTCAGTCTATTGAAGAAGAAATGGATCATGCTTTCGAGCACTGTCTGCAGGTATTCAACGTTTCAGGTATTAAGATTAGATTTTTAAGAATTTATTATTTATTTTTATATCCATCCTAAGTTTATTTATTTCAGTGAACGAATTCGCATCAAGTGAAGTGGATTTTACTTGCTTTGATACTTGCATAGCTATAAAAGCAGAAATAGTACGTAGAAAGTGGTTAAATATTCAAAACTAGGTATTGAAGAAAATCTGTGTTCTAAAATATTATTTAATAAATGTTACAGATTAAAGACAAGAAGTTTAATCTGGAAAAGTACATAAAATACTTGGTTACTATAGAAGATCCAGATTATGTTAATGAGATAATCAATGCTTACGAGCATTGTGTAGAACGAAGTAAGTTTATATTAATATTGAGTTTCCTCATTTATTTTTCAACAATAAATTGGCATGTTAAATTCAAATTATTAAACTGAAATCTATTCAAATATTTTCTTTGGAAATTAGTATCTTTACATTATTTTTAAATATTTTAATTTCTTGGATTTTATTAAATCTGTTATAACATTAACTTAATTTGTGCAGTGCTTGATATCGAAGACGAATGTGAATCATATGTGCAGCTAGAAAAATGTGTCGATAAAAAACTCAATGGAAAGTACAAAAAGAACTAATAATTGAAGAAATAAATATTATTTTCAGTTCGATATGAATATTGTAATATGCATTATAGAGCGAAAATACAAATAAAATATTTTTCTAAATATGTATATTAGACCATGTTCTTAGATGTTATATGTTCTAACTTATATGTTAATATGTTATATGTTAATATGTTAATATGTTATATGGTCTCATTCATAGATTGAAGAGATATACCTTAGCCATATTTTACAGCGATAGTATAGGGAAACTAGTTTTCAAGGAATTGTTGAATTTTCAGGCTTATTAAGATAATCAAGAAATTTAAAATTATCTTACCCGTTTAGTTTGAACACAATCCAGATCCAAAAGAAATGAAGTATGAACTGCTCCTGAAACAAGCAAAAAATACACATTATTATTAAAGAATACGTTTACAAAATTAAAGTGTTACATATTTATATCGTTTTATCAAAAATTATATTGAATTAATTTAAAATTAGAATTTAATATTATATAGAATGGAAAGTTACGTAATAAATCATGAGAGCCTATTTTTTTAGTATATAAGGTGAAAAGTCAGAGGTAAAAGTCAAAGGTAAAATAAAGATCAAAGTCAAAAGGTCATGTCTGGATCAAGGGTCATAGTTCAAGGGACAAATATGAAAGTTTTAAGGTCCAATGTCTATAGCTAGAAGTAAAAGTTCAAAGGTCAAAGGTCAAAGTCAAAAGGTAAATTCTAAAGTCAAGGATTATAGTTTCAGGGGTCATAGTTTAAGGGTCGAATTTAACAGTTAAAAGGTCAAACGTTCAAGGCCAAAAGTAAAAGTGCAAATCTCCAGAATATGACAGTAATGGATAACGGTAAAATTTCAAAGTTCAAGGGTCAAAGGTAAGAATTTACAGTTCAAAGTCAAATTGTCCAGAATCAAGAGTCATCATAGTTAAAATACATATGTGTTATAGGGTTATCATGAATAGCGATATTTCACTATTTCTTTTAGTAATTTTGATCTTTTCACTAAATTTTTTAGTCAAAACTGAATATTGATTAGTAAAAAAATGTTCCTAATTAAAATTAATGGTTCACACTTTTCACTTCTTCAAACTTAGATATATAAAATGCTATTTAATCATACATTTTATCATCATCATTTAATCATTCAATATTTTGCAGGTAGATTTCGAGTACGGTAAAATCACTAACAGTGAGAAGTCATGAAACTTGGTTGAGGTAATTTTTTGTCAGAAAAATTGACACACTCAAAACCATTGTTTCATTGATGGGTATAAAAGGCTTACATAATGAAAGATAAATTAGTTATGCATTGTGTTAAAATATTATTAACTTCTGTTTTGCACGATACACTACTTATTACGAGAATTTCTTTTATGAAATAGACAATTGCGAGCTTACTACGAATCTATCAGTTTCCTGTGCTTATTATTTAAACTTGTAGATTAATGCTTACATAAGTAGTCAAATATATAAACTACAGCAAACATGTGCATAAATCCATTCCTAGTTTTGTATTATTTAGTTTACTAGACAAAATTGAAAACTTGTTCAGAGAAAATGAAGACTATGTTCGTATGTTTTGTAGTACTTTGTACAGTATTGGTAAGCTCCTAAAATTATATTTTTTATGTAATAATAGTTGAATGACACTAAAGACAATGTAGTAAATAATTATTTGTTTTTCATAATAGGTGAAAGTAAAGTGCAAAATAAGTATGGGTGTTTTGATGGACAATGCTGACATCTGCTTGAAAGAATTTGGCCTTACATGTGATGAGATTATTATATTTTATATTTGTTTTTACTTTAAATTATTACGGGTGATGAATGTCACCTGAAATTCAATCACTGCATTTTAAAAATTTATTTTTACAGTGGATCAAGTCTTAAATTCTAAAGGAGATATAAATTGCTTTGAGTTTTGTATGTTGAAACGACTAGATGCAGTAAGTAGTAGTAAATAATGATATCAAATATAATTCAAAATCATGAAAAAGGTACGTAGATTAAGGAAAGTTTCTTAAAATAAATCTACCATAAATATTGCAGATCGAAGATAATCAAATTAATATACAAAAATTCCAAGAATTTATAAAACTCATAAAATCTAAAAGAGAAGCTCAATTAATAGTGAGCGCTACACAACAATGTACTGAATTAAGTAAGTTTATATTATTATTTTTAACTTCACACTAATATTTTATATATGTATGTTTAATCATATTTATAATTATATTTTACAGTACCGGTTTTGGAAGATAATTGCGAATCATTTACAGAAATTAGGAATTGCATTAATGAGAAGATTGGAAAAAATTAAATATGTAAAAAAAAATTAAGAAACCTAATGATTTTCAGTTATTTATGTATATAAACAAATGGCAAACTAATGATAACTCTAATGAAAAAAACAATCAAAATTAGCGTTTGGATTACTCTAATGTTAAATTAAAAAAAAATATTGTAAATTTCTTGCTTTGAAATATAAATAAAATATTAAACAAAAATGTTCTTTCTTCCTGCATTACCTATACTTTTATGTAATAATGTACTTGATAGAAAAAAATATAGGTATTGATTGGAGGGCTTAACAAAATGCGACAGGACCTTATTTACACTTGAAAAATTTTTTTTAGAATACCAGATACTGGTAAATTGCACAACCTAATAGAAAGGCCGATTATAAATTGAACAGATAGGAGAATTCGTCAAAATTATTGTATTAATATATTTACTCTAAAGATTTATAATTAATTAGTCTTTTCTTGTTAATAAACAATAATAAAACATGATATTAGATATAAGATTGACAATTAAAATCTTGGATAAAAAATTATCTAATGCAATATGCATAACACTATTTTTTAAACTTTGTATCATTCTTAATCATCGTTCTTTATGGAAGTGTTGGTCAAAAAGAATAACCAAAGATTTTTATATAGTTTTCAATAATAATCTCATTGTTTATAATGGACAAATAACACGCAAATATGTCATGAAATATATGAATGAATGAAATATACGATAAACTATATAAAAGTTAGAAACATTGTCTTCATTAATTCAGTGCGAGTTTAATTGTCTTTACGCAAAGAAGTTTAATAATTCTAAAAAAAAAAATATGAAAGCCTTTTTAGTACTTTTTGTAATATTTTTCACCACAGTGGTATGTACCCACAAGTAGATTACTTCATGATAAATGATTTTCAAATAAATTTATTATAATATATTTTTTCACATATTTGTGAACCTATTATATTAATTGTATAAGAATCTATTTATTTTCGTAACAGGAACATATAAAGTGCGAAGCGACAATTGAAGAACTAAAGAAAAGTATGGATGCCTGTTCAGAGGAATTCAATATTAAAGGTTAAAAGATTTTATTTATTAATTTATTTACATTCTACTATGAGATTATAATCTGCATCTAATAAAAAGTACTTAATTATTTTTAAAGAGGATGACCCGAAATCGTCTGAAGTGGACGATACTTGCATTATTAGCTGTGTAAATATTAAAATTGGAATAGTAAGTACAATCAAGTTATAATAAAATTATAAAGATATAATTTATAGGTGAAATTCCACTAATTTCAATTTACAGAGTTTCATATATTTTTTAAAAGATTTTTGAAATTCTAAATGGCTTAGTCTAAAATTTGAACATTTTTGGTTATCGCTCTCAAATTGTTTAAATTTTCTAAAAAAAAACTCATTTATCAATGTTATAGATCAAAGACAAGAAGTTTGACTTGGAGAGAAATGCTGAATTCGTACGTCTTATTGAAGATGAAGACAATGCTAAGAAAATGATTGAGGCATATAAAAATTGCACCAGTAAAAGTAAGTTTATGTTAATAATTTATTATTTGAATCATAATTTAACATTGTACTTAATTTCTTTAATTTTTACAGTGCCCGAATTCGAGGATGAATGTGAATTCAGTATAGAACTAGAAAATTGTGTAGACAAGGAAATTGGAATTGACTCTTCAGAATCTGAAGAGGAATAAAACTGTTTAATTACATTTATAATTGGAAACAATTTTCCAAGAAACCAAATTTTTGATTGGGAATTTTAATTTTGTATGTACATAAAATTTTGTGTAATATTATTATGCCTTTATGTTTTATTAAGTGAATAAAGATAACTGGCAATAAGATTTGTCACCTTTCTTTAATAGTAATATGAATAATTTTTTACTGATGTAATAAATGATTGGCTCACGTTAGATGGATAGCCCAATATTTGAGATCAATATTAATTATTCAAATTAATTTAGAAAATCCGAAAAAAATTTGACTGAATAAAACAATAAAAAATCTCCATGATTTTCTCTGGCTCTAAAATTTTCTTATATAAACAAACTTCATATCTATGAAAATAATCCAGTTTCCTGTTATGAACACAAATAACTAATTTCTTGCATTGTTTAAGTTTTTGCGAATGTGAGGAAGCGCCAAAAGCGATCAGATATAAATTTAGCAGTTGGCATGAAATTTTAACATTTGCAAAACTATTTCAGTGATATTAATTTGTAGTGCAGAATATAAGATTTTTTGGACAATTATGAAAATCCTTCTTATCATATTTGGGGTACTTCTGTCCGCGCCGGTAAAATTCTATACCATCAATACTTTACAACGCATGAAAAACTTTTTAAGGTCAAAAAGAATATATAATTAAACAATAATGTATATATTATTATTTTTTTAACAGATGGGTCGCACATACACGATAAATGGGCAATTGGGATTAGTAATAAGAAAAGAGGTGTTTGCTTGCAAGGCAGGATTTGGAATGCCGGCAGGTAAAAGCAATATTTATTTTACAAAAACGTATTTTGTATGAAAAAATAGATGCGATTTCGAAAATAATGACACAGTAATATTAATTATCTTGGAATATTTTGATAAAATATTTATAGTTGAAGAATTGGATCAGGAGCCGTTAAACTATCACGATTCAAAATATCGATGCCTTCAAACTTGCGTTTTAACTCGCCTTGGTTTGGTAAGCAAGTAAAGAAAAATAACAGTAAGAAAAAAACATCGTTTTAAATATAATTGACACGTCAAATTCAATCTAAAAAAGTCGAATATAAAATAACCTGTTTCTTTAAAAATGTTACAGTTGAAGGACATGAAGCTGGACATGGAAAATTTGTCAATGATTCTCCATCAACTTTTTCCGGAAGAACAAGCATTGCGTAAAATGAAAGCTCACATGGACTGCATAGAAGAAGAGAAGAGTGAGAGTTCCGAATATTATTTAAGTCAAATTTAATTTTAAAAAAAAAATTGCTGTATTTTAATCAATTATATTTGTTTCAGATCAAGTATTCGAAGATGAATGCGATTACACGAATAAACATATGCATTGTACAAGGGCTAAAATGGGTTACGTGAGAAACTAAAAGGCGAACAATTAAAATTATTATAAAACAGATTTAAATATATTTTTGCGGAGACGTGTTTATTTAGACGTATATATATATATATAAATATTAAGATGAAAATTTGAAAATGAATTCATCATATATTATTGTATTTCTGATGTATATCTTATTAAAATATCAGGAAACTCAATAAATTAGTCTTTTGCTTATGATGATATAACCATTAACTACCCTTGCATGTCTGCATTTGCACATAATAATTATTATTACTCATGAAATGCATTTTTGGTCATGTAAAAAACTTCCTGTTGTCTGAATATATGAATGAGAGTCTAATAAAATGAACTTCTTTTGTATGAAAAGAACTTGTTTTACCAGAAATTGAGGAATTCTAAAGAAGTGTACAATGTATATCATCTGATAACTTTTGCAACTGATGAGCATCATTTAAAGTATCTATCTTAAAACTAATCGCTCTCGTATTCTGAGAAGCTTCATAATCAAAGGATAATTAAAGAATAATAAAAGATACCAACAATGGTGTGAGGCAATTATGATCAATAATTAGATCTTATGTAAAATAAAACGCAGATGCACCAATTATCTCACGTTCTTAATTCCTATCCTATCCTAGCCTATTCAAATCTAACACTGCATTGTTTGAACTTACGAAAATGTAGTCATGCAAAGCTGATATAAATATGACAGCAGTCGGAAAACTTGCTACAGTTTCAGGTTTTCTTTAGTACTATTTGTTCTCGGATAACGAAAAAAGCAGAAGAAATGAAGAACTCTGTGTTCCTATTGGGAATACTTCTCGTGGTGAGTTTTATCAATAAGATATCAAAAATAAGAAATTATAAATGCTAATATTTTTTAACAATATGTAAATATTTAATTAATGAAGTGATTGATCATTTAACGTTTGAGATTATTAATTTTATATTATTCCAAATTATTAAACAGTTTGGTGTAAGTTGCGAAGAAGAAGACCACTTGTCAGAAGAAGTGAAACAACATATAAAAAATTGTATGGAAGAATTAGAAATAACACAGGGTGAGGATTAAAAAAAATGTTTAAAGTATTTGTTATCCTCGGTTTCTAAATCATCTGATAAAAATTAAAAACGATCAATCTACTTCACAGAAGAGCACGATCAAGCATTGCGTGATAATGATTTCAACGAAAATCCAAAATTTACTTGTATGCCTGAATGTGTATTGAGGACATCTGAAATAGTAAGCTTATAAATTTGTATGAATTATTGAATACGTTCTCAAAATTTGAAAGGAGGTGGTGGTTTGTCCAGCGGTGAGGGTATCTAAATTCGTAAGAATACATACTTTATAATTTGTGTTAAAATAAATGAAAATGTCGGGAGTTTACTCAATTTCGTATGGAAAGTTTGTACACATATTTACTTTCAGTATTTAATAAATAGTGGACTAACAAATTAAGGAAGTGTAACTTACAATTTTTTAGATGATTAACAAGAAAGTTAATCTAGAGAATCTCAAAGAGCATGTACACGAAATTAATCCTGATGTGCCTGAGGACCAAGTCGAAAAAATTAACGAAAAGTGCTTGGGAGAAGGTAAGCAAAAACTGAATCATGTTTTTGTATATATGTAAAAGTTTTTTTACAATCATTTCGTGAAATGATTTAAAAATATACTAAATAAAATGTTTATATTTTGCTGCTGTAGCTGAAGGTAACGACGATAAATGCGATTTTGTAATGAAATATGATATATGCTTGATGACTGAAATTTCATAAGAAGAAAGAATAAGATGAAGTACGATAAAGTACGATGAAGTACGATGACGTCAAATTAACATTCTGAAATCTATAAACAATTATTTACTCTTCTACAGTAATGTAAAATTAAAATTTGAAATACAAGAAAACAAAATTAAAGTTGTGTTTTTTCTTATTAAACTAACTTATATTTATTATATCTAGTGTTAAATTCTCACTTACAATAATGCAAGTATTTTCGTAAAAGTTTGTTTCCAGATAATTGTTCTGAATTATTAAAGTATCGTTAAGAATAAATTAAACCAACATGATATAATATTAAACCATTATTTTTGAATCTTCATTTAATTCTAAGGTAGTAAAATAAATGACATGTATTTCCTGTCATCAAGGAATACGTTTTTTTGTGAATTAGTGCTTTTTATACATTAAGAGAGGATATAAATATTGTTAGTTCTGCTTGCTTGTCAGTCGAAAAATTGATACGGGTCTTTGATAGTTATTTTTTGAGTGTGTAAGAAACGAATTTAAGAAATCATGAAAGTTTTATTGCTCTCAGGTGTACTCTTTCTCTTTGCAGTGGTAAGTAAAGAGTTGTTCATCTATGACTGAAAAGTCATAATTTTCATATGAACGTTCAAATGAACGAATTTTTGTATTTATTGTATTTTAAACTAGAAACAGTTTTAAAATATTGATTCATTTGCATTGAAAATAATTCTACATAAAAGAAACTCGTAATAACTATTCTTATTTTTAGTTGGGACAATATTTTATTGGATAAAATAGAACTGGCAAAAAATATTTCGTTCATTTGAACGTGGTATATGTTCATCTCTTCTTAGCTGAATTATATTTCCTTTAATAATTAAAACTAAAAACTGTAATTATTGATGTAAAGAGTTTCGATAATTAAGAATTTATATGTTCTACTAAGCTTTATGCAGAAGCTTGGACAGATGAAGGTGAAGTAATTGCAGAATGTAAAAAAGAACTTGGAGTACCAGAAGGTAATCTCGAATCATGTAGTTCACGTCTTTTATCTTTTCCGAAAATTACAAATTGATACATTAATTTATTTCAATATATTAGGGAAATGTAATTTTCTATTTTGACCATAAAATGTTTATTTTATGGAGATAATACAATTTTACATTCCCGCAACAATAATTGATAAATTGTGTCCAATACTTTGATTCGAAAATTAATGAGCTAATTATCGTTTCGATATATTTCATGTGAATATAATACGGAAAAGACAACACAGATGAGAGTAAGCTTCGCTGTATGGAGGCATGTCGTTTAAAGAAATTAGGTATTGTAAGTATAGTTATCAAAAAAATATATAATTTTTTTATGCAGTCTATTTATATTTTTAGACCATTTATTGCGGAATAAATTAATTATCGAACTCAATTTTCAGACTGAATCAGGTAGAAAAGTTAACGTGGATACATTGAAGGAAAAGATATCACTAAATGTTGGAAAGGATCAAGTAGATGAATTTCTTAAGAAAATACTAGACTGTAGGGCAGCAGGTTAGTGATTAAATAAAAATAAATTAGACAGATATATATTTTCTTGTGACATATAGATATTTCAGATTTATAATTTTTAACTATTTTAGATATGAGCATTGAGGATGAATGCGACTTTATCAACTCTGTTACAAAATGTGTCAATGATAGTTAAGAGTGGAAATAATTATGTATCAGAAGTTTTGAACGTTCAAATAAACGAAATATTTTTTCCCAATTATATTTTACCCACAATTACAATTTTTCCAACAAAAAATAAAAATAGGCATTACAAGTTTCTTTCATACAGAATTATTTTCAATGCAAATGAGTCAATATTTTAAAACTGTTTTCAATTGAAAATCCAATCAATACAACAATTCGTTCATTTGAACATTCAAAAATGTTCAGTCATAAAATAATTTAGTAATAATAATTTAACATAGCACTGTTTCCACTAAGTCACTTTTTTCATAAAGAGACCGTTAGGATAAGTGGCAAGGTTCTGGAAAAAGTCAATATTTATGACATAGAGTAATAATAAAGTAGGGACGTAATTAAATTTATTGCTCTTATAAATTGAATGTTTAACTTCCGCTTTTTATTCTGGTAAATTATAAGGTGCTAATTGCATTTTACAAGATTTCATGATATGAAACACATTAATAACATTAATAACATTTTGTGAAATAAGTATAATATATTATATAATAGAAATAAAATATATCAGCCTTTACTTTTTTTATAATACCTATTTTTCCCATCACTATTTACTCATTATTCTATTAGAAAATATGTTTTTTCGAAAACTATACTTGGAAAATGTAATCAAGGAGGATTATGAAATTAATGAAGTAGATAAAACAAATTTTATGACTAATTTATTTCTGTTTATGATCACATTCATTATAGTTACGTTATATAAACTAAGATGTATAGTTACTAAGCAAAAAATAATAATTATGATAATCATGGTTGGCTATTGAGTATTTAAATGTAAATTATATGTTTTTAGAATTTTTATGGTAAAATAATTTATTCATTCTTACATAAATATGCAAAAAAAATTATTTTGTAAATGTTTCTTCTGGAATTGTATGTCCAATTTTTTTTAAAAAGTTGCTAGATGACGCACAAAGCCTTCGGAAGATACAAATACCAGAGAAAATGTATAAACTGCTCAGTTTAAAAAAGGCTATAGTTCTGATTACTTATAAGTAATATTTAAGAAAACAAGATGAGAATAATTATTTTTTCGATTGGAGTGCTCCTCATAGCTTTGGCAAGTGTATAAAGTATTTTATGTATTCTATCAATTATTCCTTAAGTGAAGTGAATAAAAATTACATATAAGATTCCTCTTGGTAGCTTTCTTATTAATTCGATGTATTTTCATAATTAGACGGCTATAAATTGTGATGATGAAGTCAACACAATAAAGCAGGAATTTCGGAAGTTTTATCAAGAATGTTTGAAAGAACTAAATATAACTAAAGGTATTTTATTCTTTAATTTATAAAAACTGTCTGAAAATAAAATAAAAATATTTCCGTTTTTTGCAATATTTAAAATTTTTAATTATTGTCTTTTACAGAAGATGAACAGAAATTTAAGACCGATACCGAGTTCTCATTATTAAAACTGCGCTGTTTTTCAGCATGTTTTATGAAAAAATCTGGGGAAGTAAGAAAAATAACATTAAGAAATGAAAATCTACATTTCTTAAATATATTTTGATATTTATAAAAAAATTATAACGCGTACTCTAATAATTTTCCATGGAATTAAATATATGTAAATATTTTAGATAGACGAAGAAGGGAAGCCTAATTTAGAAAAAATATCAGAAATTGAATATGCTCTGAATCCAAGAAGAGCTAAACAAGTCATAGAAGTAACTTCACAATGTCTTGAGGAAGGTATGTGATGGAATAAATTTCCCGTAAACTTTGTTGTTATTTAGTTATATATATTTTTAATTATTAATTAATGATATTAACTTTGGCTTAATTGTTTTGTTGCAGTAAAAAGTGTCACAGATGAGTGTGATTTTGCGAATGATTACGATGATTGTGTACATAAAAATCTGCCCGCTTCGCGGGCACATTCTCATCGCGCGCTTCGCGCGCGGCTCGCTTCGCTCGCAAAAATGAGCGCGCCTACGGCGCGCGGGGGTTCGAATATAGTTCGATCGTCGCGCTTCGCGCTCCGATATATATACACGTCGCGCTTCGCGCTCCGTGTTGCGCG
>CAJFCO010000030.1:5279657-5324327 GCA_904066015.1 Synergus gifuensis
GGGGGGGGGAAATTTTGCACAAATCTAATACCTTCTCTGATGAGAATGTAAAAAAACAAAGGAAATATTCAAGCACGACAGAATACCTTGAAGCTTAACAGATAAGAATTAAAAAAAATAAAAATGCATAATACATTATCAAAAATTCGATGTAAGAATATTAAATGTTAGATATTATAATTAGTTACGCAACCTATTCTGAGTAAATTTACTATAAATGTATGGTATTATATAAAAAATCAGAAATATTTTATATTTTTTTTTATATTAAAAAATTCGAAACGACGCTTTTCCGTTTTTGCTTCCTCGTTCCCCTCCCCACTATATACCTATTCGGAAGTAATTATTTAATCCAGGAAGACTTTTATAAAAATAAAATTACGTGGATTGAAAAGAGACTCTTTTGGTTCGCTCCGCTGGCATTAAAAACGGCCATATTCACCTGGTTATAAAAATTATATTTGGACAGCTTTATGAATAGAAAACCTTACAGAGCGTTACGTATTGTTTGAAAGGCTCTCAATCTCTTTTCAATTTAAAAATTCATTTAATTTATGGCGATTTTAGCTATTACAACCAATTGTTATTTTTGCTTCCTCGCTGTTGAAAATTTGTGTAAATAAATATTGAACAATATATTTGCAGTGTCATGATAATTTTCATTGAGTATTACATAAAATGTAGCTTCTGACAATTATATGTGAATATAACATCCTGCAATAATAGTGTAATCTGTGTAACTCTTTGTGTTAATGTGTTGCGAATAAAAAAATGCAAGATTAGATTTTATCTTCGACTTGTTGTATAAATATAGAAGCAGATTTGTCATCTCTTCAGTTTAAGCCCGAATTCGTATCTTTCTGGTTGCAAAATATTTTTATACGGAGGAGTCATGAGATATTTCGGAATAATCGCTGCACTGCTGTTTGTTGCAGTAGTAAGTTCAAATAATTTTGCAATTTCATAATATTAAAGATTTGATTGAACATAAAATATTCATTGATTGGATTCAATAGGTGGGCATCAATGGAAGACCTGATCGACATCCTCCTCCAATGACGGAGGAAATGAAGAAAAATTTGGATGAGTGTAGGACAGAACTTGGAATAACAGAGGGTATACACATTATTAATAAATAAATTAAAAAGATACATGTGGATCCTCAAACTAACTAGTAAATAATATTACAAAAATTGCAATTGCTATTCAAACGAACGATTTTATAGATTAATAATGAAAATAAGATTTTCATGCCTTTTATACATTCACCTGGTAAAATGTTGGTGACACAAAAATGACACTCTCGTGAAAATATTCATAGTTGATAATATTACATTTTGATTACATACGTTTAATTTCAGGTTTATATAATAACTGAAACGAAAATCTCTTTTTCAGAGGAAGTGCATAAAATGCACAGGCATCATGATGATAACAATGGAACGATGCACTGCATGTCTGCTTGTTTGATGAAGAAAGATGGCTTGGTAAGTTGCTAAACTAGTGTAATATGTGAAGAACAAAATAAACAAATTTTCAAAAGAAAAATATGAAAATATTTGATTTTGTAGCTAGATGAAGATAACGAGCTTAATATTGACAAAATGGTAGAGGTCACAGTAAAGATTTTTGAAGCTGAACCTGTCAGAACAAAAGAAATCATCGAAGAATGCGAAGAGAAAGGTATAATACAAAATTTTCGTAGTTATTCAAATTGAAAAAAAAATCCCGTTTAATCCACAGTATATTTCATTTAAATGTTTCAGCGGAAGACATAGAGGAAGAATGTGATTTTGCCAACAAAGTCCAAAAATGCATACATAAAAAGATGTGGCGTGAATTCAAACGAAACGGACCTCCACATTCAGAGGAGATGAAGAAAAATTTCAAAGAATGTAGAGAAGAACTTGGAATAACAGAGGGTATGCAATTTAAATTTTATTAATCATCTTGAGGATGTTTTATATTATTATAAGCGTGGAACGTATTTTATACTGGCATAAAATAAAATATATTTTCACGGAGTGTCATTTTTATGTATGTAAAATAAAAATAAGGCGGATATCTAAAGGCTTAGGATAATTTTAGAAAAAAAATGTACACACTTGAAATTTGTGTGTTCTTACAGAATTATTGCAAATTTTGTAAATAAATTACAATTATGGAGGAAGCCACATTATACTTTTTGGTTTTATCGCACTAAGTATTTTCTGGTTGAACTTATCTATCACGTGAAATAAAATATTTTTTTGTAGAGGAAGAAAGAGAAATGCATAGGAAGCATGATCTTGACAACGAAAAGATGCGTTGTTTACCAGCTTGCATGATGAAAAAAGAAGCTATCGTAAGTTGAAAAATGAGTTTTTAATATTTAATATACAATATATGTCATGAAAGTCAGTTCACAAAAATATTGGAAAAATACTAGCTAAGAGTGAAAAAAAATAATTGTGTTATATTTGTAGATGGGGGCAGACAGAAAAATTAACAGAAAAAAGATGCTGGAAGTAGAACTTGAAAGACATCCCAATGGCAACAAAGAAGCAATGGAGGAGATTATTGAAAAGTGTTCAAAAGAAGGTAACACAGGCAAATTAACGTCTAACTAAATTATAAGATCAAAATGATTCTAATAACTTAGCATTTAATTGAAATATTCTAGCGGAAAATGAAGCAGAAGATGAGTGCGATGTTGCTCGTCAATTCTTTCACTGTAAGCATATGAACAAACCCAGACGCCGTAAGGAATCTGAGGAAGAATAATTATAAAGTACTGAACATGTAATTAATCTAACGTAAAATTAAGACACGTGCAAATTCTACTAATAAACATATATAATTGCATTAAATTTTTGAGTTCGTCATAATTTTAGTTTTGTGTTAAAAAAACCTTAGGTAAGTTTAAACAAATAAGTAATCGAGTAGAGGGTCGAAATGTTCTAGACTTCAAACTTTAAGATGAAGTCTATGAATAAACAAGCAATTTTAAGGTTTTCATACATTGTTAAGTAGGACTTAAACTTTTACGTCTAAAGTTATACTAGTGCACTACATTATTTAGTGGCATTCAGTATTAGTAGTTTTTATTGTTTTACAAACATTTTCAAATTTATAGAACTTCCAATAAGAGATTAAATATGAAAACTTATTCCAAATGTACAACATAATTGCAAGTTGTTCACAAAGCAACTAAGCTTTTAGAAAGGGGAATTAGTAGAAATACAAACTAGCAAGTCGTGGTTGTCCATTTGACCCGACGTTATGTTTATGCATAAGAGGTTCTACAAGTTGAGTGGATACCTAATGAATTTTCTTACTGTTACAGTTGTTTGCAATTTAACGGTTTTCACAAGTTCCGCAATAAGTGTTACAAGTTTACAAGTTTAGCAAAACAATTCACAAAAGTATGGATATTTTGTCCAGAAATTTGGTTAAGAAGCAAATTGTAACAGAAATGATGTTTGTACTTTTAAGCGTTAGAAGTTTTATCAATTACATATTATATTTACACTGAAAAAAAGAAACCTTAAAATAATTGGCAAAGAGGAGGAAGTGCTTTATTCTATTTTTTTTCTATTCTGTGTACATTTTTCTCTGAAAATATTTTGTATACTTAATTAATGTGAATCGAAACATGTTTCGCGCTGCGTGTTTCAAAAAAAAGTTCCAATGAAAATCTACAACAAACAAAAAGAATCTCATTTGCATTCAGCTTTAAGTGAAAGCTGGTTCTGCCTTTACCATTTACTTTTTAATCTTGCACAAATGAACTCCTTAATGATAAAAAAAAAGAATAAAGAAATAAAACATCAAGAAACTGAAGCTTTCCGATTATTTTTATTACCTTTTATGGACATCTATAAGAAATTCGATTGTGACTCTATCGACGGTTGACATCTCCATAACTGATGTTAAAAGACTCATAAAATCTCTTGTTATCCCTAAAACTCGCGGATTTAATCGACGGATTTGATTAGTAGTTGTTTAATATGGAGCTGTAATTGAAACTGTCCTACAATTATATAATTACATGTCATTTGAAATCGTTGGTCCTTGCTTACAATTTAGTTGCCAGAGTTTTGTGTAATCCGAGACAATTGGATAAATGTAAGTTATGAAGGATTATTAATATTGACCTTCGAGAAACTATTTAGAGATAGTTTCTAATTATCACTAAATAAATAATTCTAACATCGCTTCTAAGTTTTAAGTATATATTAAAATTGTTTAAAAGTCTTAGATTTTATAAAATATCCAAAATTTCCGTAACTTCCTACTTCTATGATCATTGGATTGTCTTAGAATTTTCTAATTTACAAAGAAAAATTGTGGAGTTTGACTAACAAGTATCTTGATTGCACAGTGTTTTCCAAATTATAGATCAGGTGCTTTATAAGGCTTAGTTATGATAGAAAATCTCCTAGTTTAATTTGTCTTTACGATTGAACATATCTTGAAATTCTTGAACATGCTGTACCCACGACTGTATATCCTTTTAACCATAATTGCCCTTTACATCATAAAAAAGGCAGAATGTGTTAGTCAAACTTTTAATTATAGAATTGAACTATTTAAAATTATATTATTTGCAATGTATAAAGTTAATTAAAATTTACTTCTAGGCCATGAGTCAGGACCAAGTTGATAATATGGCAAAGGGGATGCGTAAATCGTGTTTAGCGAAACTACCTGAAGTAGATGTGGGTAAGTCTAATTGTAAGACAAGCAATCTTAATATAATTTTAGAATTCGGAGTGTCTAATTCTTCAGCTTATCAGTCTAGTGGAATATTAGCAGGACGGAAAAATTCCCCTTTCCCTTTCCAATTCAGACAATCAATGCGAGACTTAGAATTATTAATTTTCCATACAGTAACTGTAACATATTATAATTCGGCGATTGTATTATATTCATAGTTTCAAGGAATATAAATTTTCAAAATTTTTCCAGCATTGGTTGAAGGAATAGGTAAAGGTGAATTTCCTGAAGATCCGAATCTAAAATGTTACATGAGATGTGTTTTGAAAATGACGAAGGGGGTAAGCATGTCGATAAATATAATTAAAAATAGTTAAATATAATCACTTGAAGTTAGATTAATTTAGTTTTTACGGCGGCTTTATAGATCAAGAACGGAAAACTTGAACCCAACATGATAATAGCACAAATGAGAATGCTACCAGCAAATTCTGATAGATTGATTGAAGGCGTGAACAAATGCACAGCTGAAGGTATGCAAACATCATTTGCTATTTTTAAATTGGTTAATTTTTGCAAGAATTTCATGATCAAATATATCACTGACTTTTTTACTGCAAATTTTGATTTCTTACATTTTCTTCTAATATACGTTAGAAGAAAAGTAACAAATAAATTATCCTTTTGTTTAGTTGCGGCGGGTGAGGAATGTGAAGTTGCCTACCAGTACACTAAATGTCAATATGAATTTGATCCATCAATATTCTTTTTCCCCTGAGAGGAAAAACTGACATTTTCAAAAATCAACAAAGTATATTATAATTGTGTGTTTAAAATTATATTCATTGGTTAAAATTGAATATCTTGTTTTACTTTATTTGAGTAACGATTTTACAATATAAACATTAGTTTTTTACTAATTTAGATTTAGAGAGCAAGGATGCTTTCAAGTGTTTTGGAACTTTATATATGCATAATGTTGTATACTCTAAGTTTGTTCTCAAGTTCACACCGAAACGACAGCTAATAAACCTAACTGCCATAAAGAGCTCGAGATAATTTTCAAACTCCGACGACATTCGCACCCACCGCACAATTTTGGCCATAATAATTTGCGGGTGAAACGATTACGACTGACCATAAAATTAAGACCGTGTTTAAAGCACCCAAGGGAAAGAGTCCCCTCCAATTTTGGCTCTCAAGAAATTTCTGGTATGGACGTGCCTATTATTTACTACTCTAACCCGATAAGCCATTGTCTGAAAATTCATTCAAAAGAAAAAACGAGGAAGATCTGCATCAAAGTTAAAAATTTACATTGTAGTTTTCTATAATTACGTAATTATAAAAAAGAAGCGTTTTTCAAAAAGTAGTAGACAAATAATTCTAAATAACTTGCTGATTTTCTCGGTTCTCTAGCCTTCCAGATAAATAATTTTTTTTTAAATTACCGAATATTTTCAAAACACCCTTTATAACAGACAAGAAGTCAATTCTTTACTTAGATTGTAAATGTATCTTTTACTGTATAAAATTTATAGTTATCTCCTGGTTTGAAGTTACGAGGAATATACTATAGATATAAAGGTTCATGCCCTGTCTGTGTCTCTCTCAATCGATTTTAGGCGCATGGACCACTAGAGATACGGACCTTTCCAAGCAGAATTATTATCCCAAACGAAAATAAAAAGTGCACCAGTTCATGCAATTCAAGTAAACTAGATTCAAAAGATTTCCGGAAAAGATTCTATGCATATTGCATGAGTTATGTTTCCGCAATATTAAAGAACAAGTTTCAGAAGCTCAAATCAATTTTGATAGATTCTTACAAAGTTCAAGAAAAAGTTGAAAAAAAGCGTTGATTGGAATTAAAAGGAATCTTAGTTAAATAAATAAACCAAATAAACAAAATAGAATTTGTAACTCTTGAATATTAATAATCAAAAGTTTTTCTATTTATCTTTAACTCCATTTGTAATTGCCTGTTTTGCAATTCTCGGTAAACAAATTTTCTTGCTATTTTTATTGGATACGCAATCTTACAAGACGATTCAGAGTATTCTGTGGGCACACCCTTTACTTTGGCGTTTAAAATTGCAATTTGCTTTGGTGGCCACTTACTTTTATTGGCAGGCTTTTTATCGTTTTATTATATCTTGCTATTTTGCTCGACTATGTCCTTTTTACAGAGTTATGTTTAAGACAGTTGGTAATAAAATATATATGATCCTCGTTGTGTCCAGCGAATTTATTAAAATCTTATTGTTATATTATTGACCACTTTATTTGCTTTGATAAAAAATACACATAGTAACTTTTCTACTGAAAGACTAGTGCAACAGTTCCATGAAGAAATACTCATGCGGAACACTCATTAATAAACTATTGTGAAATTGATACTGTGCTGATTTATAAGGAAAATTATCACAATGAGCAGAGATAATCTTTGAAGACTAAACTCCTTTCTGATCATGATTCTCGTATTATGGATACAACTGGATTCTGGATAAAGAACGCAATAAAAGAAATTCCATCGCATCATCCCCTTCTACTTGACACAAGCGATTTCTATCTTCACCCTCATTGTGTCTCCTTTCTGAAAAAGCCATTGTTTCTTCCCGTATAATACAATTGTTGTACTCTTGACGTCCCTATGTTTTGTCTCGATTGCGACGGAAAACTTTGGAAAGCGGGCATCTTTACAGTCCCCATGGAATCTATAGAAGACCAACTGCCTTGCACAGTTTCAAAACTGCTTTCTTTCAATGAAAAACAGGGCTGCGACGACTCTTTTAAAGTACACAGATAATCGCGTTTATCCTTCATTCGATACTTTCGATACTTGATAGCACAACTGCGAGGGAAGGGAATTCAATTTTCCTTTTCCAGAAACTTTCAAAGATACTCGAGAAAGAAAATCAGATTTTAATAAAAATTTATCAGCTTCTATTTCCCGTAAAAACCATCATTTCTTAAGTTATTTTAAAATTATTTCAAATTGAAAGTCTGCATAGTCTGACATCACAGGGCTGTTTTCTTTTTCTTTCATATATTGTATAATATAAGATGAGACGTTGTTACGCCACTGAAAGCAGAAAATAAATATATTGTATCCAAAATATTTAGTTTCTACGCACAATATTCCGCCTCCGCACAAAAATTTTGACCGCGGCTCATCCTCCCATGTGAAACTCGTCTGCTCATATAATTTAAAAAAACCGAGGGAAACCGTTCACAAGGTGTACGAATTTATTTGAAGTAGCAAGAGTTTCTTCATCGCACACCAAATATGTGAAATGTGCGTAGGTTCCTGTTTTTCCTCGCACCCACACGCTACGACATGGGAACGGGTTTCGCGAAATGTGTACGCTATGAGAATTTTATAGTCCGTTCACCACCGCGACATTGCACGCTCGAATTTGTTCATCAAATTGGCATGTGTATATTCTAAACACATTCAGGGATTTAAAATTACACAATAACTAAGCGCCTCGAGGGAGTGATGTCTTCTTTTATAGATTGCATGAATGGTGGGGATTAGATAGTATTTAAATTTTAAGTCTTGAGGATTAAAAGAATAGAAACATGTTTTGATAAGGAATATAAAAGCAATTATTCATTTTTAAAAGCAGTTCAAATATCTCTAAGAAAAATATTTCTTGTGAAGTAATATTGAAGTAAGATCTTTCTTAAAAGAAAAGGAAATGAAACTTCTCTTTTTGCAGAATGCTATTTTTATATGAATATTTGATAAGTTACGATTGTGTCACTTCTATGATAGCATATACTTGTGTTGTGATAAATTTAGCTCCTATTTGTGTTGACTTAAAATTGTTTTACTTTCATGATTGCTTATATGATGATAATACATCTATATAGTAATAATTTAGCTCCGTGGAACCGTGTTAAAAAGCAGTTATAAAAAGACTTTATAACTTCTGCGCACTTGGAACAAATTGTTAAAAAGTTAATAACTCGTGCGTGCTGTCAAATTCTCGTCTTTATTGTTTCTCAAGTCGAAGATTCCATGCATTTGTTACAAAAAATATCGTGTGAAACAGGTGCAGAAAGTAGGCAATTATAATTCTTCTGTTTGCTGTACTTGCCATCGGCTCATCTTCTGATGAGTCGATCTTCATCGTTTCCATATCGTCTTTGATTCGCTTCTGGCTCGTACAGCAAACTTCACACTCGTTTGGAACTGCCTACTTTCTGCACTTGTTGCACAATATACATTCTTGGTTAATGAGACTTAAAAGTAAAATATATATGACTCGCGTCATTACAATGTGTGTAAAATTAGTTCCTTCATATGTATTAACTCATTGTAAAGTGCTCCCTGAAGAGTCAACATACAAAGTTAAGCTTTAGAATTGAATAACAGATTTATCATAAACCACTAAAATAATTCAGTCAAAGATTCAGTTAAGCTATATTTGATTCTAGTAGTAGTACATTGAATGTATTTGAGTAGATAACAAAGACTTTTCTTAAGGTTGCCTTCGAAGAACTTGCACCATGCGAGAATGACTCAATTCGCGGAATCTACTCTGACGTTGAATGTATGTATTTTAATTCAACACGATCCTGCACTTTACCATGCTTGCTGCAGTTCTAAACTACATCCGTGACATTTTCTTTTCTAACTGATCTACAATCTATTCCTAAAACATGTTAAAACCTAAAAATTAAATTTTAAAAGATAGAGCTTATTGTTAGAATTTACAATTTGCAATAAATATTTACAATATTTAAAATACATACTTACATTTTTGAGATAAAAACAAACTCACCAATATTGAATGCAAAATTTTTACACCGCATAAAGTCTGTCATGAAAAGAGAATTTTTTTATTGTAATTAATAGATTCACAAGAGACTCTATAAACTGTAATCACTGAAGGTATAATTACGCATGAATAACAAAAACAACGGGAACAAAAGAGTATTTTACCTTGAAAAAATTTCTTGGAATACACTAGATCACCTTAAAAACGGGTCATAAACTATCAATCTTCTTAAACAGAAGTTCTAATGTAAAAATCACTTTCAGTTGGTCACTTTTATTTTGAAAACACACACAGAAACCCGAAAAACGTGTCACATCACCTGTTGCACGAGAAATTCACCACGAGATCGCGAGGGAAACTGAAACATATCATACATATCATCCATTCACTGGCGACATCTTTTTCCTGGAACTATCTTCATGCACAGTATTTTCTTATCAAGAGCTTGTTGGTAATGTAATAGAATAGAAATATTACCTTTCTTTTTTAGAAAGAAATTATAAATATACTGTGACAATTTATGAATGTATAGTTTTATAAATGTTTGTCTAATTTATTTTGTTATATTAGATATAGGACGTATCATATATCGATGGCAGATAAGAGAGCAACAGAAGTGAATAGAGATTTAAATTTTAAGGATCTATTATATCAACAATTGGTAAATCATCCCTTAAATAATTGACAGTAAAATTGTAAAAATTATCATTCAAATTTATTCTATTACATATATATATATATAAAAAAATTTATTTTAATTTCTTTTTTTAAAAAAAATTATGTAGAAAGTAGTTTAAGCCACAACAGAACCACTGTATTTTATCAATCTTTGATATATATTATTTTAGCAACGGCGCACCCCATAAGAGGATGTCCGAAGCAAAGACTGCTTAACTTCACTGATCGAACAAGAAGTCGTAAAACATTCTGTATATCCAAGCGGACGTATAGAATTTTGATTAAGTTTGTAGAGATATTTATCGGGAACATTCAAAATCTTTTGGACAGGGTAAAAATAATGTATAAATTTTACATGTTAGAAATTCCTACAGTGTAGGACTAAAAAGACGTTTAAAAAAATGAGATCTCATTGTTATCATCACTTTATAAGTATGAACAAACATAAACAACATTTACAATATAATATAATATATAATATACAGTAGATTATTTTTAAGTACACGATATTGCTGGTAACTTATTTGGTTGATACGATGCTCTCTTCTTTGGACGCGTCACTTCGTATTGTCTGTTCTTGATATCGAGAGCTCCGGCAGTTTATAATCTGTACTTACTTTCAATAAAATTGTATATATTTTCCTACAATACAGTAAGTCTCAACGCTATATTTCGTTTATACATAAAAATCCTAAAAAAGAAATGTTGTACAAAATGAACAACATACGTTGTACAAAATGCAATTAGGCTTTACGAAAGTCGTTTGATATTTAATCCCACTTTACTTTATCATCTCCATCTGAGATTTCAAGCAAGATTTTGTAATCGTTATAGATTATTGGAACTCGATTGTTTGTGCGATTAACGTAAGCACTGTTTCCCAGAGATTATTTTCAGTCGTTTCAATTGCCTTTAGAAGACGTTTCTGTGCGTTAAATCGCGTTAAAATGCAAAATAAAAAGTCTTTTGAATTTACGCTGATATTTCAGTGGCAGCGCATTTTTCGAACATTGCATCAAGAACTTGAGAGAACTTGAGATGTCTCTCTTCTGGGGATACTGTAGCTCCTCTACTACCCCATAAAAATTTTATATGAAATTCAGTACGAAAAGCGTCTGTGAGAAGTTCGTCACTTCTACAACCCTCTAAGGCGATTTCGGCATTTCTTCGATAAAGAGAGAGGTTTTCTGTTAATTTTCGGGAAGATTCGAGATGAGCCCAGACAATCGAGAGACCACAGTCTGAAGCTGAATGTTCCCAAGGTGCAAGGACTGCTGCAGCTACGCCTGAAGGTGATACTGTTCCTGAAAATTAACAATATTATTTTTAATTTAGTCAGATACAATCCTAACACTGTTTTCAACGTAACAACTTCTCTAAATTCTTTAATCCCAAACATCTTAGATCATAATTTATCAGAATTACCTAAAACATCCTCAAGTCCACGTTCCCCCAATAGAGCAATAGGCAGCAAATGTGGTAAAGTAGTATTCGGAGCCTGTGGATTCGTGCACTCATTCATAGCCCTTAGAGTGGGCCTAAGTTTCGCCTCAAAACTAAAAGCCTCATCAGTATACTTTTGTCTCAAAAGATGCCAAGTATTCGCTAGTTTCTGGATTTGGGGCAGGCACAGGCCTAACATGACACCACAAAATCCATATAAATTCCCCAAAGCAGTTTTGGTATCGATGGCCACCTTGATCCATTTGCTGATAGTAGCGGCCCTTTCAATAGCGTTGGCTCCAGCCAGAACAGTCACAGCCACCAATAACTTCATGCATTCTGATCTCTCGATCAGATCTAACCTTGCCTGACGTCCATGTGGCAAGGTGACCAATTCGAGTCCACTTAGTCCTCCCCGATTTCCCATTCCAGGGTTCAAAGCTATCTCAAGGTCAATTCTTGTAAGGTGCGTGGCGAGGACCCTTGGTGCGGAGTCATGCAGCATTCCAGAAACGCCTCTGAGTGCCGTGGGGTCCAGAGGTCGATGCTCACCGGCTGGCAGCAACAGAGTCGTGAAACCCTCGAGGTCAAGTACTGTTGCTATTTCCAGAGAAGGCGCCGCTACGACCAACTGCTCTTCAGTGGAGAGTTCGTACTCGCTCGAGTTCCCATTCGCTCCTTCGTTCAGATTATAATGACTCCGTATTACGACTCCCTTTATTGGCACGAAGGATGTATTGCTTCCAGAATTATTTGTCTCAAATTCACTGTCCCCGGAACCATTACCACTGTCGCTGCCAGATGCTTGATATCCTTGATGATGGTGGTGATGATGGTGATGGTGGTGGAGATGATGCTGATGATTTGGTGTGTAGGGAACTCGCGGTGGTTTCGGAGGTGGGGTGGGTCCTTGGTGATTTTGATTAAGTTGAGTTTGCTGATGATTAAGTTGGGTTTGCTGATGATTCTGTTGTTTCTGCTGATAGGGTTGCTGCTGATGCTGTTGAAGCTGCGAATGCTGTTGTTGATGTTGTGGAGGAAGTTGCAGAGAAGGATCAGAAATAACCCTGGTGATTTTTTGTCGCCCCAGCGAGAGGGAGCAGGAAGGTGGTTGGTTCTGAATCTGAGGTATTCGAGGTAGCGTACTTGATTGTATTGGCAGAGTGCACGGGGGATTGGGATGGTCTAGGGAGTGTTGTTGAGGTGTTAAAGAATGGCTGCGTTGCTGTTTTCTGGGCAGTCGTGGCGGAGAACTAGTTGAGAGGGAGGAGGAGGAAGGACTAGAACAATGGTTATTTCCAGGAGCAGTGCAAGTTATAGGCACTGATCTTGGTCTTGGATTTACTATCCTGGCCCCACTTGCTTGGCTTATTGGCCTACCGCTGCCAACGTAAAAGGTAATTAAGTCAGCAACAGTGTCGAAGGCTTCATCCTCAAATTGATATTGAGCTCGCTCGTATACCGTTTCGGGCTGGAGGACGACCTGCAAAAGGAAGGTTTTTAGAAAAGATAAAATAATTTATATTTTATCATTTTTAGAAAAGGTTTAAGTTGTACTTTGTTAATAACGAAATGAAGAGCTTGGCCCTTGCACCGAACAGTTAAAACGTAGTTGCCTGGTTGAGATGCACAGTCTCGAACTAGAAAGTCACCCTCGTTAGGTACTTCAGCTTCAGCCCCTTTGCGACCTCCACGAAGAGTGCTGCCATGGTACCAAGCATGAGAGCGCAAATCTCGAGGATCCAATAGTCGAAGTTCCCTTTCCAAGAGTTTACGTAATGCTTCTTCGGACTGGTCCTGAAATTAAATTCATACTCTATTAATAATTTCAAAAATCATATTTATGACAAAGTATAGATCTCTAATAACTGTATACAAATTATTCTTTCGATATCTTCAAGTATTGTCTAACAAGAGTGAATTTTAATAAATGTTTTTAAGGAAGATATACTACAATGGCAAAAGAATATTGATTAATTTTGTGCAAGTGTTTATGAACTGAATTAAAATTCCTGCCTCTTCGGAGAATTAATATTATTGAGAGAAAGCAGCATGGTCTCATAAAAGCCTATCAAAGACACGCGTGCCTGTATAATTGCCTTATATGCCTGCACAAAAGACACTTAAATCGTTATTATATCAGTCAGTGATGAGAGGACGTGCTAAAAGATTGGCTCAATGAGAGCAGCCTTGACTGATGGATTCGCATGAATCAAAACACTGTCAACATTCTTGCATTCAACAACCGTAAAATTTGAAATGTTTTCTGAATCGAAACTGTGTGAGTTCATTGTACCGAATGACAGGGGTTTATATCCTGTATTTGGGGGAAAAAGAGGGGTCCGTACTGCAAACCCACTTCTGGTATGAGTCACATGCGCCCCTCTAATACTTGCACTTTTAGCCTTTTAGGAAACCACAAGTGGAATGTGTTCTTTGATGACTAAAAGGCAAAAACCTACTAAAGGATGACATTGAATTAAATTAAATAAGGTCAGTTTTAGAGGATATCAAGAATGTAGAGTTTTGCATTTAAAGTCTTCTAAGTTGAATCAGTTGAATTTCTATTATTTCTTAAAAATAATTAAAGAATTAAAAATTTAATATATGTTATTGAGAATATTAGGCTGAGATTCTTGTAACAGAATAGCTCGCTGAGATGGGAAATCTCGTAAGCTAGATTGAAGGGCCCTCATTTTATTATGACTGGAAAATAAGATCATGAGTGCTATACTCTTAATTACCACGAAGGCCCTCAAGTGTCTCATGCTTTTTTTATTGGATAAATCAAGAGCAGTCTTTAATTCCCTCTTCCCTGAACTTATAACATCCCTGATTGATTAAAGATCTTCCACGCCCACCAGCATCTTCGGCTATGTCTACGGTATAATTATTGCCAAGTTTATTTTCTCTCTTAAAGCCGGAAGCTGGTATTATGAACGGCCAGAAAAGATGGGAGAACCCTTTCGTGAGATCGTAAAGTGTAAACTTATAAAGAATCTGACACCCTTGGGTCATATAAAACCACATATTTTTTACATAAATTTCACATGAAGGTACATTAATAATATCTGTCATTACAGTCCATTCTAATTTATTACTTCCACACAAGAATTAATTAAGAAATCTACTTTTACTATTAAAGATCACTGTTTCAATGTAAAATTGCTGAATAAAATGGATTGCACTAATGATTCTTTTTCTTCTAAGCCTGAATGAAGTAGAATTTTGGTCTTATGAAAAAGGATTACCATTTTGGAGTTGTTGTTTTCCTCAGGCCTTTTTGGCAAGGGTCGTGATCGAAAAAGGCATGCGTCGCGCCCCTCTATTTTTTCTTGTTCCTTTACCTTCTGGTCCTTCTCCTCCTCCTCCTTGTTCTCCGCCCCGGTGATTCTACGAGTACAAAATAGTATCACCGGTACCACACTGCACACTCATCATGAGCTATTTGAAAATGATCAGTGCTTATGAATGGATTTCAATTAAAATGGTATTTTCGTGTGACTCTACGCCCTATCGAAAAAAAAACGCGGAGAATAGGGGTAATACCACGGCTCTCTCCGAGCGCGCGCGCCCTACTGAACCATGTTCATATTCCATGAGCCCTCCACTAACAGGGACGTAATAATCTGAGGCGCGAAACATTCTCAGCAATTAATCAAAAAAGCGGATAGAAAACTGAAAATTTAATTATATTCTTGACCCCAGAGGCAAATAAATTGTATAAATTAGATACATTACGTTAATTAGAAGAGAATAGAAGATTTACGCAGTGTTTAATGTAAATTGATTAGGGGTGAACTTAAAGTGGACTTTTTTTTCAATAGAGATTTTTTACTAACTCGTTTCCATTCCTTGAGACTATAAGGGTAATCAAACTTGAGCGAAGATCTCTTTTTTGGGTGATTTCGTTACATCACTGTGTCTAGCAGTCCGTCTTTGTTACTCTCACTCTGGTCCTACACGCTTGCGTCAACTTGCCGGTTCTTTTTTGGGACTTTTAAACGATCACTCATCGTGTGGTGAACTCGAGACGTATATTGTATGTTAGTCACGGTGAGACACCTCTTTACGGTCGATTTCGACTTTATAATGTGGTATTATGTTTTCTTGACACTTTTACCCTGATCGTCGTCAGTGTAAGTATAGAGAGAAACTTATTGATCTCTGTAAGAGGGGATACATTTATGGGGGATGATGGGGGTTGGCGCGCTTGCGTATCGTGACCTACGTTCGATAAGGGAGTAAGATGCACGCGCGTACACGTGCACTTTTTATTTCGTTTGCCGGCCGGTTTTAACAGACCCTTTAGATGCTTTAGACTTGAATGAAAGGCTTTTCAATGCCTATTCATGTAGGTAATATTGCTAGTTTCAAGGGAACACCACAAGAACCACCCGCGAAAACTCTGTGCTGCTTTTTTATAAAAACACAAAATTAATTGCAGAACATTTAAATATATAAATATAAATTCTCAATATAGATTAGCAAGAAGTTACTATTGAAATAGTACTGATTCATTTACTAATTCACAGTAAAAGACTACCAATTGATTTATTAAAGCTATCAGAACCTGAGAAGAAATTTTAAATATCTCAAATATAGATAACTAAACTAAATAAGATGAGAGCGAAGCGCACTTTAAAGAAGTTTCATCATGTCAGCTGATGAATCAAATTTATCGCATTGCAATTGCGTTACCAGAAGTCCAGGAGCGTACTAGAAATGCTTTCAAAGGATGGTACATCTTAGAATAATCTTTGATGATAATACATCAGCTTGTACACATTTCTGGTATGCGCCTTAGCCTTATGCAGTGAAATCGAGCATGCAGAACAGCGGGTGTATTTCTTGGAAAGCAAAGACTATGTATAAATGGAATATTTTATTTTAAATAAATCAGAACTTCTTTGTGTTAAATAAAGATAACTTGTTTGACTCACACAAAAATTTTTCATTCAGTCATAATAAAATATATTTCAATGATGGATAAGAAGCTTATTTTAAAAGGCGGTTAAATCATACTTTCAAATATTATTTTCCTTTTTTCCAATTTAAAAAGGTATGGAACTTTTTCAGTAACTTTTACCAAACTACTATTATAAGAAGAGGAATTTCAAATTATGTAGAGTGTAAGATAGATCTAGGTAGCTGATATTCACCCAGTTTATATATCCAGTAATAGGACGAGATTTTCAATTCTCTTTTATTAGAGTGATGGTTTCAGATCAGTAATCACAAATGATTCGTTTCTTGCCCCTTTTCCGAGAGTTCAATTCACTTCGTGGAAGATTGAAAAATCAATTGAAAACTGTGATTTATTATGACTCGTATAAAAAGATCAGATATTTAATTTTATATTATTTTGATTTATTATTTATCTGAAAAATTGTTTAATTTATTATATTTCTTCATGTTATAAGATGAATTATTGATTACTTCGCGTTTCTTTATAAAACGTTTACCTTGAAAAAGCAAGAGTTCATCATGTCATTTACAAACGGAAACTTTTGTATTGTTTCCCTCTTTTATTCTGTTCTGTGAGTATAATGTTGAGATCATAGACTCTCATATACTTGAGTGAGCTCAACATTTGAATCATTTGATGGTAAAGATCAAGAGAAACCGGTTCGTACTCAAGCGGTTCCATTATACTCTCGCTCTCTAGTTTTAAAGCTCTTTGTAGATAATTCATAAAAGTCACAGCTGAGGGATTTTGAGTTCATGAGATTCGCGTGAGAATTACCCATTTTATATAATTGAGAATTGAGAGATGTTGTTCCAATTACAAACAAATCCATTTCCCCCATTGGGCTTAATTGAACTGTTTATTAAGAAAAATCTATTACTAAGAAATTGCCTTAAATGGTTTGTTTTTAACATCTTAAGATCAGTTAAAAGTCGAATTTATAAAGAAATTACTTTACTACAAAATGTATACCTATTCTAAAAAAAGTAGCCCATACAAAAATAGTACGAATAGTCGCGAAAAAGAAAGATGTATTTTATCTTCTCATATGTACTTTAAAAGTAAATTTTATTTAAATTTCAGAATACACAAACTTATTTCAGCTTGTAGTTTTTTCAATTGATTAAAACTTCTTGGTCCCATAAGACTATATAAAGTACCTGATAGTACGTAGAACTATTAATAATTCTCTTACCGTCCATTGAATTTGGATTCACTCTCCGGAGATGGTGGTGTAATAATCAACGATGGTTCTCGTTGCACAACCACTTCCGGTTGCAGATGAAGTGTGTGTCTGTTTTGACGTAAGTCTTTACAGGATACGGAAGTTGAGAGGTCATCTCGTTTTCGTCGGCGTCCACTGGTTCCGAAATTCTGCAGCGTCACCATGGACGGGAACCGGAAACTCCATGCAATGCCTGTAATGATTCATGAAAATGTAATTAACTCTATAATTGATAGATTCGTGAAATTCTAATAATAATTTTTTCTTTCCGAGTTCAGAGAAGGCTCTGTCATGAATTTTCTAGGCTTGAGTAGATGACAAACACCTCTTCTGCTTATCAAATATTTCTTTATCGTAAATCGATGTCGCAGCACTTTGACCATCTGCTTTAATATGCACAGTAAAGTTATAGATACTACCCGACCATCGTATGTTACACATATTCTTAGTTTTAAGTAATAAAATTTACGGCTTTACTTTGCGAAAAAAAAGTTATTTACTATTTTTTATTATATAGAATTATTATATTCCAAGAATGTTTTGTGTTATACCGAAAATATTTGCTTTTGAACGAAGGTTATTAATTCAATAGTATATTTATTGATTCCCGAGTATTTTTTTCTCAGTGAACAAAAGAAGTCTCTTTGTTCTTACTCTTTTCGTCTTGATGGATGTGTGTCAATTTTAAGGATATGAATAGTATTTTACCGTAAGAACAATTTAGTTTCCCCAACTTTACGATATCGCAATAATAAATATTTCCTTTTAACACTAGTCCATTTACCTTCGTCTTTCTAAAAGTGGAGGTAAATGCTTAGTTTTAGTAAAAAATTTTTATTATTGAGAACGTAAGGTTGGGAAAACTAAATGGTTATAATTATGGTTATAATTACCACATGTCCTTCTATCGTCTCAGGTTTACTATTATTCATTTGCTGACTCGTCATTAATAAAAAAACGTTTCCTTATTCTTAAAATCTTTTATTGTTACAGACATTATTAAGTACAAAATGAAAAGAGAGACGCGTGAAATTAAAATGTACGAGTAATATAATTCGTGTTGCAATCTTCTAAAACGTGCATGTACGAAAAGCCTTTCCAAGAGAATAATTCAGGTGTGTATGCTATTCCTTTGAAGTCTGTTAACATAATATCTGTCCATGGTGATAAGGTCGACATCGTGCGAGATAACTCTGTGTGTTCAGTAGTGTATTAGATACGAAGATGCCCCAGGGTATTGATAAATTTACAATTAGCAAAAATTATCTTCTACAATACGACTCTTTTTCCCCCAAGGGAAATGTCATTGAGCAGAGTATAGTTCCAAAGTTTTTCTAACATAAAAAAATAAATGACAACTCTTTTGACTATTTGTTTAACTCCAAATAACTTAAAAAATTATGTTACATAATTTCTATTTTAAGTAGTTTAGATTTTATTCAAAGTATATTTCTGTACAGAATCTGCAAAACTAGTTTCAGAAATTTTTTCAAGGGATAATCTCGAAAGAAAGGACTCTAAATTTCTTTAATTTCCTTTCATGACGCATTTCACGGGTACTGGAATCGTGACTAGAAATATAATCGCACCTGTGTTACGCGAAGGTCTCTGTTTCCGAACAACAAGACCGCAAAACGTTGTAGATAATTTACGTGACTTTGTTGAAAAAATATGTACTATTTTTAACAACAAAATGAGTTCAAGAGGAAAACATTTTATCGTAAAATTTAGAAAATTGCACAATGCAAAAAGAGATGTTATTATTGACGTACTCCGTCTATCTGATTCGTTCACAAATTCACTTTAATCACCATTTTACTATCATTTTTAACTAATTGATAGTAAAAATGCTTATTAAGGTGAATTACATAGTATAAACGAACCGGCACTATTACATTGACAATTCTCACTAAGTCAGATTGAGATAGGAAATCAAAATATGTGATAGCAAATATTGTTCAATCTAGAAAATTGTATGTTTTTGACAATTTTTGCAAACGGCAACTACAACACTTTATATAATAAATTATTATATAAGAAAGCATTATAATTTTTACAACCGATTCCAAGTCATATAGACTTAAGGGGGTTGGACCCAAGTGTTAAGCTCAAAATTCCATTCTCCATTTTACTCAACGAAAATTATAGATAAATATTTTTTCGCTCTGTAGCGCTAATCTTTTTTCAAATATGAGACTGCATACAGAGCGAAAAAATATTTAATTTCGATACTCTTTGCATGAAACGAAGAATTCAAAATCTAACTTCAAAATTGAATATTTTCATTTTACTTAAAAAATATTTGAATTAAATATTTTCTTGCTCTGTGTGCATAATTCTAGTTAAAAATTGATTTTTAGATTTTTTAGAATTTTTAGATTAAAAATTGGCTCCAACACCCTTAAGACTTCTTCAATTTTTTTTATACAGAGCCACTTTTCACATTTCACAATTTATTTACATGATTTTAAGATAAAACACTAACTTTGACTACGTTTAGATTTCAATTTGCTGGAGGCTTTTCCCATTTTTGAAGATACATCCGGCAACCCCGAGAAACGTGCAAAAGCGGTTTTTTCTCTTTTGGGACCGAAAACTCAACGGGAACACTTCTGGACTGAAACTGTGACCGTAGCATAATGCGACACCGAACGAACTGTTAGACTTTAGAGACGAAAGGACAGACCACCAATGGATACTCAGGAGTGGAAGAATGCGCTTTGAGTGCAAGAGAGATATAAAATGCCAAACACGTGGTTTGAGGGTCTTGCTTAGTTAGGAAGCTGAGAGGTTTGTGAAAAAGTTTAAGAGATGAGATGAAACATAGATAGGACAAGATTGTGAGAACGAAAAGGAAGAGGCATTAGGTATGGCAACTTTATAAGCAAGTGTTTAACATTTAGTCACACGTTGGGCTCACGTGACAACTGTACGAGCCTGTATGTGATGTCATCGAAAGCCGGAGCTGTTCCAACATAGCTCTTATACTTATAAACTCTAAACGATTTGCTTGCACAATCACTGCAACAATGTGCACCTTCGCCTAGTCTATTAGTCCCCGACTCCACAATCCGCGTTCTGATTACGCGCTTTGAGCAATTGCCCATATGGTAATTTTTCAAATTATAGAGTTGTCTTTCGTAAGATGATAAGGCAAAATTGAAGACTATTTGTAAATGGATTACGACTTATTTGACAGCAATAAGTCATTTAAAAATTGTTAATTGATGGCTTTTCTAATACAATTTATTTTACGAGATAAATGAAGTACTACTGAAAGTTTTGCATAGAAGACGAATTAAATTGCATTTTCTAATATTGTATACCAATTAATTATACTTACATTGTTAAAGTAATGATCCCAGGCATCAGGAAAAAAGTTGTCAACAAGTCCTACATAATTCGTTATATAAGTCTTCCCTAATAGACTAAATTACATTTTTTTCATCGGAAAAATATTAAAAGTCAATATGTACTTTAATGGCACCTGGAAACATGAACAGAATGATTATCCGAAAATTGAAATAAAAAATTAATATCAATTTAATTTGCATAATTAAGTCAACACTATTATATTACAGCCAAGAAGAAAGCGGATGAGTGTGAGTTTGCTAATGCATTTAGATATTGTATTCTTATTAAATTTCCAAAAAGACCATTTCATTAATGAGAATGAGATTTCAAAATAGGAAAAATCTTGCATTCTAATATTTTATTGGACATTTCTTTACTTGGACATACAAGATTCTTTCGTTTTCAAGCAATTAAAGCATAAAGTTAGCTAAAAATCTAATTAAACTTTGTAGTTTGAGCAGTTAATAAATCATAATTTAAATTAATCAAAATAGCAACATTACTCTCTGTTACTAGCATATCATAATCAGTTATAATGAATCCTGCACGTTGATTATACGTCATGTACTACTAGAATACTGGTTGCCTATATATCAGGCTTTTTGACTCATCCTCCTTTTTCACTTGTATTGAACGAGTCATTATAATAGTTTTAATTATTTATACTCAGTACTTACTATAGAAGAATTATATATGACTACTTTACAGCGATTTTAGAAATTTTTAAAACTGCGAGCAATAGAGAATTTTGTAGAATATTTTGAATTTTTGGGTTTATTATTGTTTTAATTTTTATCTATGGGTGTTTTTATAAATTTCAATTAAGTAATGTTTTTCTTTTCAACTATAAAAGTTGCCTACCTTGAGCCTGGTTTCCTACAACACCATCAGATCAAAGAGTAGAAATACCAGCAATCAATTGTAGGAAACATATCTCTCGGTTTTATATTAACATCTGTATTTACCAACAATAGTTACATAATTTTAAAATTAATTTTTGTTTTACTCGAAAGATTACATGATTAACGATAACATGATTATTATAACAAAAAATAAGTACAAAGGATTTTTTTAATTCATGGATTTTTCTTTAAATTTTAAATGTATAATAATCAATTTTGAAAATAATAAAATATTATAGTAAGACATTACAAATATTTAAAAACAATTAATATTACTGTTTTTACAAGTTGTTTAGAGTTTAATCAATTCAGCTGATGACTTAAAAAATTGTGGTTTATATAATTTCTTATTAAATCTTAATTTTACATTGTTTACTATCTCCGAGATCATCTCTCTTTTTTCAAAATTATATTATGAAACATAGAAAATATGTATTTTCAGAAATTTTAAGATTTATTTATTGAACAAAACTTTAGCTACAACATGGAGATATAGAAATAAAATATAGAGGAATGCTTTTAGTATACGTTCTATATTAATCTATATCTGACTATATATTGACTAAATTTAACACCTTTCTTTTCCTAACGTTGTATTACATTTTGTAATATTTTTTCCAATCTTAAAAATCCCTCATTAATGTTGGTAACGTTTCACGAAGACAATCTTTAAATGCATTAGCAAATTCACACTCCCCTGCGATATCTTTGGCTACAATATAAAAATTTTTAAAATGGTACACTCGAAGCTCATGATAGCAACGCTCGTCTTAGCGGTTCCGTATACAGCTGTAGAATTGGCGGTACTATATATAGTTGGTAAGGGGTTCAGTGGGGGGGTTCAAATGCCACGTTTCCATTGTTTCCAATACGCCCGTGTTAGCGGCCGACCAACCGAGCTAGCCGCTAACATGAGCTTCGAGTGTAGTGATTTTTTTTTGTAACAACACATATACTGGTTGCTTCAGACCACCCGTCCATCCCTTTTGAAATATATAATACCCAATCAAATTAAAAATTCACTACCTCCTAATAGTGAATAGACTGTGCCGGATCGATTGGAGGTATATTCAACTTTCGGCTCCCACCGGAAGTGGCCTATTCAGACCGAAAGTCATTTTTTGTTTTAATGGAATAGCATATTTTGAACGAAAATTTGTGCTAATATTTATTAAATTAATCTTATTCAGATGTTCCCTTATTTGATCCGACAGCTCAGTTAGACTTCAGAGAGCATTTTGGGGTGGAAAACGACGATTTAGAAAAAAGATTTTCTTACTTTTTAGCGTAGAATTGAAATCAATAAAAAAAATGTGCCATTCCATTTTTAAAAAATGACTTTTAATCGATTCGGCATTGCCTATTCTCTATTAAGTGGTACTGATTTTTTTATTTTATTATGTATTTTAGATTTCAAAAAGGGTGGACGGATGGTCTGAGACACCCTGTATAATTATTTTAAACAATTTATTTATTTACCAGTCTCAGCACATTCTTCGAAGGAACCTACTATTTCCTCAACTTTATCTGGCAATAAGGCATTTTCCCTAACTTTAACAAAATTTATCTTGTTCCCTGCTTCCAACTGTAATAATAGGTATTAACAATAATTGATAAATTTATTCCTAATATTTAATCATTTAAAGCTTTACTTTATCTAATATACCTCGCCTTGCTTCTTAAAAACGCATGCTGCAACGCATTTGAATTCCGGTTTATCACTATTGGCTTTTGGTCCCGCTTTTAACATATCTATAAAAACAATTAAATTCATAAATTAATAAGGTACAATTTGCACAAATAATAATATTCATTTACCTGCCGATATTCCTTGTTCTTTGGCACATTCTTCATATAATTCTGGATGAGGATGGGATTGAATACCACTCTATATAAAAAATTGAATATGTATTATATTTAATATAAACTGTAATTACTTTTTTTGTCGTGAAAATTATGTACACTCGACTCTTCCAATATTAGCGAATATATAGCAACCAGATGCCGAGCGCAACTTATGTGCATTAAGATGCTGGTTGACACTATAGAGAGAGATGCTGGTTAATATTGAGAGAGGAATTTGATTAATATTGGGAGATTGTTAATAATGGGAAGGTTAATATTGAGAGAGTCGAGTGTAATAAGAAATTAGAGCTTACCACTTGAAAGAGTACAACTCCAGCCACAAGTAATAAGAACTTCATGGTTTTTGCGAACGTTTAGTTGGTGACTCTGATACTTTAAAAGAGATTGTTTTGTACTGATTTGTAAACGAGAAAAATATCGTATTTATACGCAGCACTGATCTCAGATCTCTATGTGTGCTGCGTATAATAAATATATTTTTCTTGTTTGCAAATCAGTATAGAGACAACCGCCTTTGAAGTATCAGAGATTCAAAGTCACCAACTAACTAAACATTAGCAAAAACCAGAATGTTCTTATTATTTCATTATTATTCGTGGCTGGAATTGTGCTTCCTAAAGTGGTAAGCTCCAAACAAATAAATACTACAATTACTTACTATACAATTAATTACTAAAATTAATTATTACTAAGAAAAAGTAATTACATACAGTTTATTTTAAATAATACATATTCAATTTATTATATTGAGTGGCATTCAATCCCATAAAAAAATATTTGATGAATGCGGTAAAGAACTAGGAATAATGGAAGATAAAACAAAATACATAAAAAAATTAGAAAACATTACTAACATATCACAATGAGTTATAATGAATCCTGCACGTTGATCATATGTCATGCACAACTAGAATAGTGGTTGCCTATATATCTCAGGCTTTTCAACTCATCCTTCTTTTTCACTTGTATTAAACGAGTTATTATAATAGTTTTAATTTTTTATACTCACTACAGAAGAATTATATATGACTATTTTTCCGTGATTTTAGAAATTTTGAAAACTGCGAGCAATTAAAAATGTTGTAAAATATTTTGAATTTTTAATTATTTTGTATCTATGGGTGTTTTTATAAATTTTAATTAAGCAATGTTTTTCTTTTCAACTATAACTATAAAAGTTGTCTACCTTGAGTCTGGTTTCCTACAACACCATCATAGTTCAAAGAGTAGAAATACCAGCAATCGATTACAGGGATTACAGGAAAGATATCTCTCGCTTTTATATATTAACATTTGAATTTACCATCAATAGTTATACAACTTCAAAATTAATTTTCCTTTTACTTGAAAGATTACATGATTAACGATGACATGATTATTATATCAAAAAATAAATATAAAGGATTTTCTTAATTCATGGATTTTTAAAAATTTCAAATGTGTAATAATCAATTTTGAAAATAATAAAATATTATAGTGAAATATTACAAATATTTAAAAGCAATTAATGTTATTGTTTTTACTAGTTGTTTAGACTTTAAGCAATTCAGCTGATGACTTAAAAAAGTGTGGTTTATATAACTTCTTACTAAATTTTAATTTTACATTGTTTGCTATCTCCGAGATCATCTCTCTTTTTTCAAAATTATATTATGAAACATAGAAAATATATATTTCAAAAATGTTAAAAGATTTATTTATTGAACAAAACTTTAGCTACAACAGATAGGTATAGAAATAAAATCCAGAGGAATGTTTCTAATATACATTCTATATTAAACCATATTGATTAAATTCAACACCTTTCTTTTTCTAACGTTGTATAAAATTTGGAGAGATTTTTTCCAATCTTAAAAGTCTGCTACGGATGGTGGTAACATTTCACGAAGACAATCTTTAGTTACTTTAGCAAACTCACACTCATCCGCAATACCTTTGGCTGCAATATAGAAATGTTAAAATGGTATTGACTTTTTCCTTGTAACAATACGTGTATATATTTATATTTGTCTAATTATTTTGCGCAATTTATTTATTTACCTGTCTCTACACATTCTTCGAAGGAGTCTTCTATTTCGTCAGCTAAATATGCAAATTCTGGTGGTGTATTTTCCTTAACTTTATCCAAATTGAATTTGTTGCCTTCTTCCAACTGTAATAATAAATTTTAAAAATTGATAAATTTACTCCTAAATTAATACTTAATCATTTAAAGCTTTATTACTGTATCTATATTAGCCTTCTTACTTCGCCTTGCTTCTTAAAAATGCATGCTGGAACGCATATGAATTCCGGATTATCCCTATTGGCTTCAGGTCCCGCTTTTATCGTATCTATAAAAACAATTAAATTAATAAATTCATAAGGTACAATTTGCACTAATAATAATATACATTTACCTTCCGATATTCCTTGTTCTTTGGCGCATTCTTCATATAATTCTGGATGAGGATGAGATTGAATACCACTCTGTATAAAAAATTAAATAAGTTTTATTTAATATAAACTGTAATTACTTTTTTTTCGTGAAAATGAAATAATAAAAAACTGGAGCTTACCACTTGAAGGAGCACAACTCCAGCTACAAGTAATAAGAACTTCATGGTTTTTGCAAATGTTTGGTTGGTGACTCTGTTTCTTTAAAAACCATTGTCTCAGTACTAATAGTGATGTCGTCTAAGACGAGAAAAGATGAGAGTCTCGCCGAGAAAGGAACGAGACGAAACCGAGACAGTCTCGGTTTTAGAGACAGTCTGAAAACTATAATACTAGTCTCTGTTTCATCTCATTCCTTTTTAGGTTTTTTCTCGCTCTTTCCTCCCCTTTTTTCGATTTGGCTTGTCTCGTTTTGTTTCATCTCATCTCGTCTCGGTTTTTTTCGAAGACGGAGTATCAGATGTGCGGACAGTCGGCAGGACTGTTCTTATTTCTTGGACAATCTGAAGCGCTGTTGCTAAATTAGCGTTCTTACATAAATTGCTAAATTGTAAATGTGATAAAATTTTCAGCTTATTTATCAGTTGATTTAATTTAATATCAACCATGACTTAGATTCTACTATATAGTTGCGTAAATAAAATATATTTGTTCACTTGTCTGGAAGATGTTTCAGTTGAGAAAATAATTTTTTTTTAATTTATAATTTTATTTTTAATATGCAAAATAAATCTTGAGAAAGAAAAAACAAAGATGCTAAAAGAATAAAAGCTATAAATAAATCTTTAAGAAATATAGTCACGTTTTATATCAAATTAATCAGTAACCAATAAACAAGCTAATTTAACAATAGCGCGTCAGATTGTTCGAAGAAAATTCCTGCTGGTTGTCTGCACATCTGGCACTCGTCTCGAAAAAAAAGGAGACGATACCGAGACGAGACAAATCGAGACGAGTAATACCCAGACTGCAGGTATGACTCATCTCATCTCGTCTCGTTTCTTTATATTTTTCGCTCGAGAAATACCTTATAGTAAAGGTTATTATATTAAACTGTTCGAACTTTCGCAATGTTATAATATAACAAAAAGAAGACGAGTAAGAAGCTTCTTAACACTTTGTGCACGACTAGTGCAATACAATGTAATACAATACAATGTATAGTGATGGTAATTAGGGTAGATAAGATAAAAATATATGATAGTTTCAATAGCACATACGCAGTACTAGTTTTTTCTAATGTTTAAAAATTATGAATCTTATTGTTTTTACAAGTTGTATAGAATTTAACCAATTCAGTTCGGTAGGGACTCTGAGTTAATCGCCTTGCTACGAAGCTAACTTTGCTAATAAGCAAAGCATATTTGACTAAACCTGAAAAAATTAATAATTATCAAAATAAAAAACACTATTTTATCTATTCCTACACTAAAATTTGAAGTTTAGCCCCGTATGATTAAAAAACAAATCCATTTAGCCTCAAAAGATAGACTCAGTATATTAAGAACATTGCTATGATTTTGTTTGAAAACTTTAGCTATGTTCATCATGAAGTTGGCACTTTTATGGATGAAGCACAAAACATTCATGTTATGAAGGTAGTGTCACGTCCCGCGACGTAATACTAATTACTCATTATTATTTTATACCTAATTCTTAAAAGACCAGCAATTGTAATCCGTATAACTTAGCTGGCAATTAACATTTACATCACTATTTGTTTATTATATCTTTTTCTAAAAACATAAATGTAATCTCAAACAAAGGACAACCTATAGGAAAGGCCATCCCTTCAAAAACTCTCGTTTTGTCATCTCACATAACTTACAATTTCTTATCCGCTAAATTTATGTAATCATAAACATTTCATCCTACGAATTTTCTATGAAATAGAAAACATTATTTATGTAAGTCGTAAAACCAAAACTACGCATCCGAATCCTTTTCTAAAAATGAACCTTAAATGTCAAACACCTACAAAACCTAAATTTATAAGGCAATAATTGTCAACTAAAATTATTGGTCATCTCCGAATAACGAAAGAATCTGTATGTTCTAAAATAGATTTCCAAGAAAATCTATAAAATTTGGGTCACTACGTTTAAAGCGAACACCTGCATTTTTACCTATGAGAAAAACCCTTGTACAATCTCTACCCACGCTTCTAATACTAATCTTCAAACGAAGGGTGACAACAAAGGAAAACACTAAATTATCATATGTAACCAGGGAAACACGTGCACCCCATACTCTTAAATATTCTGAGTCATACAACCAGTTTCCTCGTTATGATTTCACAGAAATCATAAATTGTCCTATTGAAATGTATTTTCGTCGAAGTACGAACAGGCCCAACTACCCTTCAACCATGTATAGCGGCCATCTTTAAATTGGAAGATTTATAACCAAAGGTCTTATAAAAACAGAGGATTTGGACCCAAGGAACCAGTCTGTTTTGGTCTGCTGAATCTATAACATCTAATAGGGAGTCTGTTTTTGTCTGCTGAATCTACAACATCTAATAGTCAGTCTGTTTTCATCTGCTAAACCTATCGGAACACCTAAAAAACAGTCCGAGTTAAATTCAATCAAGTTCTCTAAGTGGAAGAAGTTGTCAAGTGCATCGATAGAAGGTCACCCCAGTTCTAAGTGGTCCCCTAAATCTTTCAAAGACGGAGACCAGCCTCCATAGGACAAATACACAATAAAAACTACCATACAGGTGAGCAGGTCACTTTTCCTTAAAAATATATAAAGGTCTATTCTGAAAAGGAGATCGGAACTAAATCTCTGTCTCTTTTCAGATCCAGATCCAGAGAGAGAGAGAGTTTGAAAGGGCCAAGCCAAATAACCTTTTTGTATCTTTAAATAAAACTAATTATATCTAACTTTCTTTTGAATTATTTGGAGTCGAGTGGTTATCCTCATCCCGGTAAAGGAAAATCCTTTTCCTTTCCAAAACGAGGAACTTTTTAAATTTAATTCAATTAAAATTATGGGATGTGTTCATCTCAGGATGTAACAGTAGCAATTCTTGCTTTGCTATGAAGCTAGAGTGTCTAACTCAGAGTGCCTCCCCTGATGACTTAAAAAGTGTGGTTTATATAACTTCTTATTAAATCTTAATTTTACATTTTTTGCTATCTCCGAGAACATCTCCCTGTTTTCAAAATTATATTATGAAACATAGAAAATATGTATTTTCAGAAATGTTAAAATTTATTTATTGAACAAAACTTTAGCTACAACATGCAGGTATAGAAATAAAATATAGAGGAATGCTTCTAGTATACGTTCTATTCTGGTTCTATATTAATCTATATCTAACTATATATTGATTAAATTTAACACCTTTCTTTTTCTAACGTTGTATAACATTTTGTGATATTTTTTCCAATCTTAAAAGCTCTTCATTAATGGGGGTGGGGTCCTTTTGGTAACTTTTCATGAAGACAATGTTTAACTGCATTAGCAAACTCACACTCATCCGCAACATCTTTGGCTGCAATATAAAAATGTTAAAATGGTATTAACTTTTTCATTGTAATAACATATATTTATATTTGTCTATTTATTTTGAGCTATTTATTTATTTACCTGCTTCTGCACATTCTTTGAAGAAGCCTATCATTTCGTCAACTTTATCAGCCATTTTTGGTGGTGTATTTTCCTTAACCTTATCAAAATTGATCTTGTTGCCTGCTTCCAACTGTAATAGATTTTAACAATTGATAAATTTACTCCTATACTGTATCTATATTATACTATACTTACCTCGCCTTGCTTCTTCATAACGCATGCTTGAACACATTTGAATTCGGGTTTATCTTTATTGGCTTCAGGTCCCGCTTTTAACGCATCTATAAAAACAATTAAATTAAGAAATTAATAAGGTAAAATTTGCACTAATAATAATATGCATTTACCTTCCGATATTCCTAATTCTTTGGCGCATTCATCAAATAATTCTTTATGGGATTGAATGCCACTCTATATAAAAAATTGAATTTATATTATTTAAAATAAACTGTAATTATTTTTTTTTTCGTAAAAATGACATAATTAGAAAGTAGAACCTACCACTTGAAGGAGCACAACTCCAGCCACAAGTAATAAGAACTTCATATTTTTTAAAAATGATTAGTTGGTGACTCTGTTACTTCAAAAGCGATTGTTTCTGTACTGATTTGCAAACGAGAAAAATGTCGTATTTATTGCTACGGGAATTATTCACACAAACACAGAAACTACGCGTGTATGTTGAAAAATTTTCTACACCTCATAAGTCAAAAAGAAAACGGAAATACGCTGGGCAATTACTAAGTGTTAATTGCTGCAGAACAGGAAATAATTCTTTCAAATAGTTTAATGATCTAGTAACTTTATATAACGCTATTGTGTATTCATAAAAAATCATAAATTTCCGCAGACACCTTGTATTAAAATGCTATTAAAAAGCGGAAACTGAGCATTACATATCATACTAAAAATATACAACCTTTTTGCACTGAATGTATTTGGTTATTAGATTTGTGAAAAGTGTCAAAGTCAGCATAATTATATGCCTATTTTATCTTATTACGAAGACGGAGGTATAGAGAGTCTATAAAATAATATTCATTTATACTGCTGCAGACATATAAACTTGGGGAATGTGAATTTGCTTTTGCTTATGGTAAATGTTGCATATCTTTAATTACGAAGAATGCCATTTTTAAATAGAACTTTTATACCAAAACTTCTTATGGATTAATTCTCAACTTTATAATTGTATTTTAAACAAAACAACTTACATAAATAATGTGATTTTCATAAAGGGGAATTAATTAAGTATAATATATTTGTTTTTATCGTGAACTTTTTATTCTTGTATAATAATAATCACCCTCGTTATCACCTTCTTTCTTTACAATAATAGTATGAATTTGTGTTTATATGCACATGAAGTTATTGGTGAAATGCTGAGCGTCAATAAATGTTTCAATTTCATCAGACAGTCAGCATAAATTAACGCGTCTCGTAAATGTACAATTTTGTGAATATGGGTCATCACAAACTTTGACAAGAAACAAGAGGCATGTTTAAAAATCCTAAGGCATGAAAACAAATTGTAACAAAATTCATCTGCAAAACATGCGTACACCTTTACCTTATTTCAAATATATGCACTCTTTGATTCTCTGGCAATTTTTGCTATGAACTTTGTACACGAGTTTACATACTTAATTATTTAAATTTATATATTTTTATACTGCAAAAAAGTCGAGCTATTAAATGCTTATGAACGAGCAAAATTTATTTACAATATACATAATTACAATCAAGTTTATGCTTTACATTCTGTTATGTATAATAATATTTATAGTCGAGGATGGGTAAAAAAATTCCATTTTATTTCTTCAAAAAATCATAATTTTAAAATTTAGAACCTCTTTTCTTTTCTTTAAATGAAAACTTCATTTTTTTAAAATATACACCGAGTCCTTTAGTCGGTTCAAGAGTCTTAAAAGTGTTAGGCTAAAGTTGATAAGAAAATAACAACCTTGTGCAACCTTTAAATATTTTTCTGTAATTAAAAAAATGTTAGGTGGAAAAAAAGTGAAGAATAAAGATTTGTTTACTCATCCTCTTATATAATGTGTTCTCATTTAATACAACTGAGTTTTTTCGGTTTCCTCTCTAAACCTAAATTATTGAAAAGTCAGTCACTAATTCTTTACTTTAGTGAAAAAATTCTACTAATTTTTGTTAGTCATGTTTGACTAAAACTTTAGTGAAAAGTTGAAAACTACAGAATAAAATAGTGAAATACTAGTAATACATAATTAGTAAAAAATTTCACTAAAGTAAATTAGTGACCGGCTATTCATTAATTCGGGTTTAGAGAGTCGGTTCTAATTCTCTTATAATGTATGTTTGCTTGCTTTTTTTCTTCATTTTATTTTTTGAGGGGTAATTTAATAAAGCTGGGAATCAATAGCTGCTTTCCGTGTGATGATTGGAGTCAAAATGTTTAAAAGTGTCTGAATATCGCACCTAGAATCAAAGCAAGACACACATTGTACTATATTCTATAGCTTATATATCTTTTTCAAATTAAATCAAAAATTTTAAATGGTTTTAGGTCGCTCTAGTACTTTAAAGAATATAATAAGTGTTTAAAACTCGACTGAAGGATTTATTTTCATAAATGTGGCAGTTTGTATCTTCAAGAAATGATTATTTTTCGTAATATGAGTTAACATTAAAATTCATTAACTAAATACTCTAAAATCTTTAAGTTTGCTTTCAAGGTACATGTACGTAGATCAATAGGAAAAGTTTCTTTGAAAAAATAAACATTTTGCTGGAATTTCTTTTTTGAAAGATTTCCTGACTAATTTCTACTGTTAAATATATTATAGTTGACACTTTTTCATGGTCTCTCTACAAATTAATGATTAGTTCTAAGGAGATTTCTAGTATCTATGAAGGATAAAATTTCTAAAGATGTTCGGATTTCTGCTTAGATTATACTTTGAAGAAGGATATATATTTTTACATCGAGAGATGATGTTTTGCTAATCCCAAAATTTAACCAGAGAAGCTCTTGATTTCTAATTTTTTAAATTGTGATTTACAAGAATGGTGAATTAAATTTTCAAATATCACGAATTAATCCAAAAATTGCAAATAAACGATGTGTATAGGTATACCTTAAATACATTGCTTTCTTCATATAGTGAAAGTTCAAAATTACACATTGGAGAAAAAATACTTTCATAAAATTCCCGTTCCCCTTTCTTCAGTTCGAAAAATAAGGATGCGATTTATTGACCTTTCATTATGGAGAAAACTCGACACCTCTTTACGCACTGAGCGTGTCTTCAATCGAGTAAACATTCGATGAGAAAACAATATGTATATATTGGAGACGAGTAAGCCACGAGAAAAACTTGATGAGAGAAAAGGAGGAGCCCATATGTTGTATTGTACACTAAACACTTCCTTTTTCGACTTTTTATTTCTTTTTACCTTTCATCTCATTTACCCGTATTGCAAAAAAGATAAAAATTCGAAGCATATTCACATAAAGACAAAAACAGGACATTTTATACAGGACACTCACCTTTGTAGGACAAATTTCTGAAAAACAGGAGTGTCCTGCCAAATACAGGACGTATGGTGACTTTAATTATTATAAGTAATTGCAAACGATCGCAGAGTGATTACAGTAACTTATGTACACCCATTACACAAGTTATGAGCTCCTCGAAATAATCACTGAGATAATTACGCAAACTTAATCATATTTAATTTTGCACTTAATAACACTGCCTAAATGTATAAGTATAAAATTATCGAAAACATACCGAATTATGTAAAAATATTGCAATGCTTTAATTTTAAATGTCGGTAGTATAAATAAAAAGATTTCTTGGACTCGAAATCATAAATATTTTTCTCATATCCTTTTTAATTGCATGCACGCACCATTTTTTTCTCAGAGCTTCTCTGATACTAAATACCGAGTGTCGCCAAGAAGATGAATTTTGGGACTTTTAATGGGTCTTCCGTGGGTGTTTGGACTGGCGGGCGTTTTTAGGCACCCATTGTCCCTTTGTAGTAACATTATTCAACATGTAAAGCAGTAAGGCATTGTTAGATATGTCAGCTGAAAATTTCTGGCCATTCGGACTGCGCGTTTCGAAAGCTTACAAAAATATTTGTCTCTCGGAGCCCGTCCTGCCGAGTTGCTTAAAGAAGATTCGCTCGGGTAAAATGCATTTCTACATTTCTTGAACCGCCTCTACAGTATCGCATTGTTCGAAATTCGAAATAAAAAGAGATAATATTATCCCAGTAAATTAAGTCGTTTATAGTCAGATGTTTTAGTTAAGAGTCTTAATAAATTAGTAGTAAAATCGTCCCTATAAGACAACTAATTAACTGGGATAAATTCTCTCTAACACTGTTATCATTCTTGCGTCAACGAGACTAATTTCGATACATATTTGCTAAGACCTTATTTCAATTTTCGGTGAACAGTGATTCCGAAAAAGGGGTCGCAATCCATTTTCGATGAATTGAACATTTCCTTATTATTATATTTAATTTTGTTTTAAAATTGATATCAATATATCAGCTTATATTAATTGAATTTTATATTAGTTTAAAATATCAATGATTTATATATACGTTAATAATTTTCATTTGCTAATTTCATACTTACGTATTAAATACGTATGACTGGTTTTTAGAGTTATTTACGAAAAATTTAGACTAATTTTCTTTATTGCTATCTGTATTTCGAAACCACTATTCATACATTTTTTTCCACTTTGGAAATATGTACATATTTTCATTTAGAGAGCGGTTCGTTGAAAGCAGTGTAATGCGTATTTCAACTTCTTTGTGCGTTGCTATTATAAAGATAGTGAGTAGAAGAAAACCCAGTGTGCACCGATTCATAATTTGAGAATGACTCCCTTCATTATTAATGACCTTAAACTTCGTTGGTCATCCCTGCGCCAGAATCGTTCTTCCTTAGTTATATTTTATTATTATTATTTTACATATTATTTTCATTTTTTTTTCTCAACTTGCGCATCAGCTTTAACTAATTCTGCAAAGTTTTTAATTTTCAGCAAGAGATTATTATAGCAAGAGATAGATTATATTAACAAAATTCTGAGAAGTAATTATATGCTGTTCCTTTGTGAATTGACAACTAAATGTTTATCTCAACTCAATGTCAATTTTCTCATTTAGATCCGCATCAAACTCAACGAGCGGAATAGTTTCACATAAACATTTATTTGCAAGTTTCTGAGAAAATTAGAAACTTTGCAAGTCTATTGCACTACTTTGGCACATTTCCAACTTAACGGTCCTAGTGAAGATATAACTATACACATATACACACGCGCGCATTGGCATTTTCTCACAAATTTACTTGGCTTCCTTGTTCACTTTTAATTATTCCATCACTCCCTAATTTTTTGCCCACTGCTTTTGAGAAACCGCGGACTATCGTGCAATGATAAAATATAAATGTTAAATATCTTAACTTCATTTTTAATGAGAAATTAGCTCTATATATCGAGGTCTACTTTTCTAAGCGTAAATCGAATGATTGTCCGTTGACTGCAAATGAAAATTAGATTTATGGTAGGATTTGTGAATAATGCGAAACGATTTTTGTCATGTACTTTTTAATAAATAATTTAAAAGACAGGAAGTAAAAAGTCCTTATTCTGTATTCAGTTTTTAATACATGTGTTTTGAAGCGTTGAAAATAGTTGTTTTGCTCTTTCCGTAGAAGGTAGAAATTTGTTATTCATGAAATTTTCGTGTTGGGGTTGATTAGTATATATGAAAAATAGGCACTAAATATAAATTTAGCAACGATTGATCATCGAAATAATAATCGCAAATAATATGAAAGATTTTTTTTTTAATTTTAATATGTGTGCTACTTAAATTCTTTACAATATTAAAAAATTGAATATATAAGTGCTAATTTTCCAGAATTCCAGAATTTCTGTTATTACTTCATATTTTCTCTATCCGTCTTATAAAAAAGAATATAATTCGCATGAAGTAAAACTGAATGTGATCTGACAAGTACAAAAGGTATAAAACTCAGTTGTCCACGGGTACACTTGTTTTACAATTTTGCTCTTCATAAAAAATAATAATCTGTGTACCGAAAAAAGTGTTGCGGAAATCGGATAATATGATTGTAAGAAGTTAATTTTTCAATTGATAAATTTTTTATTATACAAAGCAATTATTTTGATAACAATATTATAGTAGTTTATTATTTTTATTTCGGCAACACCTTTTTTTTCTTTCATACACGATAATCAGCGGTTTAGCGGTTCTGACAAAGAATTAACTCTGAACTACAATTGCACAGCTAAATGTAACTTTTGAAAATATCTTATATATATATATATATTTTTTTTTTGCTCGCTCTTGCACACGTACTTTTGAACATTTTTGGGTAGGTTTGCAAAAGCCTTGTTGATAGCATAATTTACAATTCCACTACTTTAGTTTTCGGCAATATCAGGCTTATATATATATATGTACTAATATATAATATACTTTGTAAGCTTCAACAATTCCCATAATAAGTCTATATATTGTATACGACGCGCGGTACAAGACGATAATCATGAAAATAAACTATTTTTATTCGTTTTTATCTAGAAAATTACAATTTAACGCCAACTTAATTTTTGTGAATCTTCGAACTACACAAATTCTTTTAGCTTATTGATTAATTGAAAATATTGTTGGTAAAAGAAATTACATTATGTACAAACTTTTTACTGTTATAAGTAAATAAATTTACTCTAATATTCACTTTCACGATAATCGTCTCGTCCCAAGAAAATTTTATAACAGTTAACAGTGAATATCGCATTTTCGCACAAGATCTCAACCTTACAATTAATTAAGCGTAAACCGTGCCAATTTCTACTTTCTGTACAAGGAGCTAGAATCCGTAATGCAAAAATTGAATTGCATGATCATTCAGTGAATCGCTGAACTTATGATATTTTTTATCATATCAGTTACTTAAAAATGTAGAGTAAAAAATGTGAAAGGAACTCTGTTCTTTAAATGATACCATTTTATCACTTACAATTAGTACCACGAAGTTTCTGAAAATCGAGGATATACAAAATTCTAGCTACCATGGTACAGACAACGTGGTCAAAACGCGTGCAGTGATAGTTAACAATAAGCATGACTTTGGCACAGTGCACGCATTTTTTTTTTTATTCTTTGTCTGATTCACTGGCTAGTCTTTTTAATACTGAATGCAAATCGTTAACGCAGTTCACTTCTGTATTCTTCTCTCTCTCTCTTATTTTATTTTAAATTTAGGATCTTTAGATTAAATTAGTTAACTTGTAATTTTTTTCACTCAGGTTTCTAACGATTTATGCGTCGAACCAAGGTTTGCGTAAATCTTCCCACCACCAGGGCCAGGATAATATTTTAGTAACTTGTAGTATATTTTTTGAGAGTTTGTGGCGATTCCAGCACCAGTTTCCGTTGATGAGGCAAAAATTAGTGTTTCTTCTTCGTCCAATCAGTGCTTTTGTCCTTACATTTATTTTGTACTTTCTTTTTACATGCTCTTGAATTAAAGGATCAAAGAATCTTTCTTCCGCTTTCTTCCGCTTTTTTTTTCTCATTCCTTTTTGCACTCGTTGCTGCAGCTGTAATTCTTGAAAGAATTCTCTCTTCCTTTTCCTTTGCTGAGTCTTTCCACTTCTCCCTTGCCCTTCCTGATTAGTTTTCTCGTATTCTGTACCGGAAAATTCCATAGAATTGTTCCTTTTCTTTTACTTTCTGGACTCTTCTAATACTTGTTTTGCTCTTCTTTTACCTCCATTACCGCTTTCTTATCTGCTCTTCTATCTTTGTTCTGCAGACTCGTTTATTTTACCCTCGAACTATATATCACGCAAGTGTGACATTTATAAGCAGGAACAGAATTCTCATTTCGAATCCAATCACTTTTTCATCCGGCACCTTCTTGTTCTTCAGCATCCAAATCGACTTTTCTCAAAACAAGTACTCTAGGGGCTCTTGGCTATGGTGGCTCCGGCTCGGAGGTGGGAGATTCCTGCTACGCCTCTAGGAAAATCAAGGCCGTTGGTTTCGGCTCTAGGTTGCTCTTTTTCGCCTCGACCACAAGGAACTCGATCTCATTGCGATCTCTACGTGCCCAGGATTCTGCAATCAGTCTGGCTACCTCTTGATGATGAAGTCCTGAAAAAAAATTTTGACTTTCATTTTTTAAATTCTTCCTGCTCGTTTCATAAAGCAAAATAAAATCCGACGGCCTTCGAAATTTCAATTCCGATTTCGGGGTGACGACTTGACCGGGAAACTGGGAATTTAATTTAAAAACCGGGAGTTCACTTCACTTCTGAAAATTCAAGTTTTCATTTCTATTAATAAAAAAGATTCATTAAATTCATGGAATTTACAGAAATTTTAATGAGACTTCAAAGGATTGAAAAAGATTTTTAGTAATTTTAGGAAATTTTAAAGGATTTCATAAGATTTAAAAAATTATAAAAAAATTTCAAGGGATAAAAAGACTAAAGGGTTTAAACCAAATTCAAGAAATGCTGAGAGCTTTTTATTGATTTTGGAGATTTAAAGTGGCTTTTAAAAGAGACGGAGAATTTGTAATCATCCGCCGAATCGCCCTCCTGGATTTTTGTCAAATTGTAGTTTTATCAAAAATGATGAAATTTGAAATCTCCTCTAGGATTAAATTTCTCCTTCAGAGCTTAATGAGGAAATGAAATTTTTAATTTAAAGCACTGAATATTGTTAAAAATATATGAAAGGGAAGTTATATGAGCGACCTTACCTTCGACCTTGTGCCCGTCGACTTCGAGAATGAGTTGACCCACCTCGAGGCCGCCAGCTTCATAAGCTGCTCCATTGTCCTGCAACATATTGAAGACCAGGGCCTACTTAATAATATAAAACATAGGATGTAGATCTTGCACTGCATCAACCTCAGAATGTCAATTCAAATCATCAAACTTTCATTCGTTGTCAGACAAAAGCATATCATGTGGCTTATCAGTGTTTACTTGAGAAATAAGCTTATATCATGAAATGATCTATTCAAAAACTTCTGAATGCACTTAATTTATCGAAGATATAAATGCATCATCATATTTCTACAATTTTTAATTGCTGCGGTTCAGTAAATCTCGTACGAAGTATTGGATCTACAAAGAATATAATTTTCAAAGAAAATATCAAATCATCCTCGAAAATTTAATTCTATCTTTATCTCATCAATATATATTAAAAAATCAGATGAGTATTCAGAATTCTTTCTTTAAAAAATTGTAGTATTTCTGGTTATCTGAAACGAGCTTAGCAAGTTGCGATTGATGCATATTGTCGGTCATTTTTCAGAAATTTAACCAACCAGGCGTAAAATGGAACCTCATTTTTTTGATTGCTAGTCGATTACGTTTCTACTGAAATGGAACTGTAAAATCGGTTTGAATTATGAATAAGCGACATGGGTCTGAATTGTGGGATATATTGTTTCCGGTATATGAAAATTACAAGGAATTTAAGCCTATTCGAGTTATCGTAGCGGAAAATCAAAGTCCGGAATAAAAGCCCGTTAGACTTCGTTGCTTTTGGATTTAATCGACAATGCGAAGCAAAGAAAGGAGCACCGTTTTAGGTTTAGACATGAATTATTGTGTGAACTATGGAGCATTGATTCGTAGCAGGGGTTTTCAATCTTCACGAATCGCGTGAAACCAAAATCAAGTTGAAAAACAATCATAACTGAATTTTTTAGAAGAAGAATATATGTATTTTATTTTTTAAATTAAAAAGAAAATGATGAATAGTTATACGAGTGGTTAGTAGGTTAGTTGTATTGATTATTTGTCTGTTATTGGCGAGAAGAGTTCAATAAAATAAAAGTTGAAAGTCCCTGAGCAAATTGTGTATTGAAGTCATGATGAGTTCCTCCTACAATGTCATTCATCAACTTTCAATAAGGGAATAGATATCATCTTGTTACGGATAGATAACTTGGTGACTTGTAAAAAATGATAACTGTTGTTCTGCTAGATTTTAATCTACAATTAAAATAATTGATTTAGACGAATGAATTAGCTAGTTTTTTTATTAGCGATGATGATATCTATTACATTAATCAATTTCCAAGTTTCTTTGTTGGAAACTTACACTGAACTAGTTTTTTCTTGATCTGTTGGAAAAAAAATGACAGAGATAAAAAGTGTGGGATAGAGTTGAACGGATAAAATAAAAAATAGAATGAAATATATGCGGTCTTCTTTCTCAGGATGTCCCGAATTTGTTTCCCGAACTTTTTGCGTCTCTTCTTGTTCTAAGGTGATAAATACAGATCTATTTTATTCCCTCTCTCCTACTTCTTAGAAATGTCAGGAATTTTTTAAAAATTCTTTTGAACCTTTTTAAAATGTTGGTATATTGATAGCTTACATGAATGTTGATGATTCTGGGTAGCGGATGTTTGGTATTGGCTCCTCCTTCGATTGCAATACCCAATATTGACTTGGTTTTCTTGACAGTGATCCTTAGGTTACCCTGATGATCAGGTACAACTAGAGCAGCATCTTCTTCTCGCCTTTCCGACAAATCACCTCTTGCTAATCTCTGGGCACTGTGGTGTCTTCGAGGTGGTCCTCCTGAACCGGCACTTCCGGTAGTTCCACTTCCGGAACCACTTTCGTCGAGGAGCTGAGCTCCCTGCATATCGAAACTGCGAGATAGCTTGTGCGCGAGTTCCTGAAACGAGCATAACTTTATTCGTCTTTTTGCAGAAAACTGTCATTCGACTACTAAACCTTTTTACCGTCACAGCGGTTATACTTTCCTCGCATTATATTGTTCACAGTTATCATTTTTTTACTATTAACAATATAATATTAACTATTTTTAATCATTAACTAGGTAAAACATCCAGTGATGTTTAAATCACGTATATTTTTGACATTAAGAATTCATAGACGTATAAATAAGACTTAATTAATTTTTAAACTTAATAACACCCGAAGAAAGATTTATTTAACGACTTTTGATCTTTTATCAGGTTTCTTTTAATTATTTTAAGACTTCTTTGGGATATATATTAACTTTCTATGAAACATGAGACCATTTTTAGGTTTTTTGGTATTCTATAAATAATACTTATTTTTTTGTTCAGAACATAGTTATTTTTCATAAAGAATTTTGTCATTTTAAATAAGAAATCGGTTTCGATTATTCTTTGAAAATCTGTCTATTTCCGTATTTCTAAGATTGAAATCCTGCTATGAAAATCAAGAGACATTTCTTCTAATGACGGAAATGATGCTCGAAGTAGAAAGTTGTTCTTATAGTAGGCGTCAAACATCTTTGCAGTTTAAAGTATATAAATATCTCTGGACATGTATAACGTAACTTAGGAAATTGTCTTCTTTACGTAAAATTATTTATTTGTATATGTGTTTATCTCCTCTTTACAGCTTAAAATGTAAAAAGATATTTTATATTATTTATTTTATTTTATTTTATTTGAAGTCCTAGATTTATGTACTTATGCTAAGAACGATAAACAAAATCTATATAAAAATTGTTATAAATCTTGGGTGTTCAGAAAGCAGTAATAATTTACTAAAAATTATTCAAATTTATATTTATTCAATTGACATCAATTGTGACTTAATCCTGTTTTACTTTAGTAAAATTTTACTAATTCAAATTAACTAGATTTTATAAACAAATATTAATGACATTCATTATTTATATAAATTTATAAGAAATTGGATGTTATAATTATTATACCATGAATGGATAAGGTTTATAAAAAAGAGGCACCAGTCAATTAAAATAAGTCTTCTCTTCGAGTGTATCGAAGAAAATTGCGATTGATTTTTCTATTTTAACCCTTTGGCTTACCATATTTTACACGTATTTTATTTTTAAAAAATAGATAAAGTTCCGAAAGCGCATTACTTCCGTTTTCGTTGAAGTTATGTATAATTACGTATTTTAACTTGCTGATTACGAAAATGACTATGAAGATTGGCATAAATGACATCTTCAAGGTCAAAACTAAAAAAAAATATTTTTTAAAATTTTTTTCCACTTTAACTTGATGAATATTAGTTTCACGGACAAGTATTTTCAACAAAAATTGTAGAACGCAAAAAAAATACATATTTTATATTCAATACATTTTTCCTGAAAAATAGTGATTCTTTAGAAAAAATGAAGTATTTTTTTTTCAAACCAATATACCTGTTTAGATAAACCTCTGACCGGTGTCACTCTACAACTTTTGTTCAAAACTTTGTTTCCTCAAACCAATAATAAATATTAAAAAATTTTCTTTAAATCGTTTATTTTTCGAGTTTTGATCTTAAAAATGTCATTTGCGCCAATATTTTCACTATTACAATCGCAATCAGCGCATCAAAATCTATAATTATGCGTAAATTAATTAATTAAAAATTAATAAAGTAATAACAAATATATTTACATTCTCATTTTAAAAAATTTGTTTGACAACTCTAGATTTTACGCGAAAGGGTTACAATAAATGTCTCAAATAAAGTAATTTTTTCGTAACTTGTAAATTTTCCAATCCAAAAAAAAAGGAAAGTGATGCAAGTTGCATGACCGCTGTCACGTAAATATACGCGCGAAGCTCGCATATTCGACGCACGAACACACGACAAAAGTATATGCTTATGCGTTCTACTGGCTATAACGATAAAATATATATAATATTAGTAAAAACCTATATACAATATACATATTCGTATATGTATATAATATATATATATAATTATTATTAATTAATAATATGTGAAATATAAGTATCATGCTTGCTGATAGGCTAGTAGTGGTGGGGTGTTAGTGGTGCTCGGAGAGTGGTGGTGGTGTTTTCTATTGTACACGTCACATCGAGTTCCGACACTTGAAAAATATTCAAAAGTCATATTTTTACATTTGCATATTTCGATAGTTTTACTTGTTGACATTTATTGAATCAGAAAGTCTGACCAATTTCTTTTCTCTTATTCTGAATCAAATCCTTTTTCGGCTCCAAATTGGCTCGAAAGTGATCTCCGAATGTATATGAATCAAATTTATCGAAATCTGACCGAGAACTGGAGGTCTCGGTCGGCAGGCTTGGAAATCGAGTTAATTACGAAGTTCGCGGCTCGTTTCTTTCAGTTTTCGAGGAGAGAAACGTGGATGAAAGGTGAAAGTGTAGCAGATAGATACACGTCGGATTGTGCATCGCAAGTCGTTCAGAATCGCGCGAGTTGGGACAATGATCTCTTCTCTAACTAAAGAGCCAAATCCGCTTCACGAATTTCACATCCGCTCTCAGAGAAGACGCCTCCCGAAAGTCAGGGATGCCAGATTTGTCACCAAGATACTAAAAAAAAAACATTTTTTATATAAAAACGGAAAATTCTACATCTTGGAATTGATTTTTTTTTCTACATATAAAAATAATTCATAAAATCTGGTGTATCCCAATTTTTTATATCTGAAAGTAAGGGATATAGAAGTGTTAAGATAAAAGAGAGTTATACTGGAATAATACAAGAAAAAGGGAAATGTACTTAGAATATGAGTACATATTCTATTTTTACTATTCTAATTACTATTTGCAATTTAACTATAAACTATTTTGAGTACGTTATCCTACTGCCTAGTATTATATAATTTTCAAACCTTATTACAAATAGACTATGCTATATAACACTTCTAGACTAGGTTTTAACTACGATTACTGGCTACTGTATAATATTTTTTTTTCGGAAAATTTTTCTCACCGCGAGATTACTGAATCCTGAACTCTGGAAATATTTGTGGACGCAAAATGCAAATTGCGCGTCTGGCAACCCTGTTTGTTGAGATTCATCACTCGATAATGTTGCAGTTTATGGAATGCGCGGCAGACTTTTGGAATAATCAAAAAATTTAGGCTTCATTGTTCGATGTGAGTTGTGATCGTGCATGCTAAGACATCTATGTAGAAAATCGTGCTTGAAGAGTACAAGAACAATGAAAAAAGGAGCATGTGCAAGACATCTAAGAAAAACACGTACACACGCTATCGACTATTCGCTACCTCTAGTACAGCATTTTTGAATAAATTATTGTATTAGGCTCGAGTTTTGTGAGATAGAGATCTAATATAATTAATCATGCCAATAAAGAGTGCCACTCGTATGATGATCCTGTCGAATCAATTGTCACCCGGTTTTTGTCAATGTTACCGTCTTTTATTTAGGTACACTTATTCTTTATTTTTAATATCAATTCTTTACTTAGGTCTTGTTTCGTACTCATTGTATAATTTATTTTCTGCGAAATTTTATGCGTTTGAGAAAAGGCGTGGATTACAGAATTTTTATTAGTGTCACAGGAATTTTATGTTTCAAAAATTATTAGCAATTACGCTTGTGCGTTCTGCGGTCATAACGACGCATTTTTCCAAGAAAATATAACAAAAAAATATTGCTATAGAAACACATGACTTATATTTTTTTAAAATAAAAGTTGCTGACTCTGTTTACGAAGTGCTTCAGTAATGTATAGCGGATTTTATGTGGACATTACAAAATTTTTTTTCTTTCGAGTTTATGTGTACCACATACTATAAAGTGAAATATTTTTCATGAATTTTTGTTGCACTGTTATCAGTTTCTTTTTATTATTATTATTATTATTATTATTATTATTATTATTATTATTATTATT
>CAJFCO010000030.1:5324337-5402196 GCA_904066015.1 Synergus gifuensis
TTGTATTTATTTTTCACTTAATCGACATCTGATTTATTAACTTTTGGGTAACTTATTCCTGTGACACTTTCTTTCAATCATTGCATCCCTCCAATTTAAAAAAAAAAAACATTTACCGTATTTCTTTGACTCCTCTTAAGTGCTCTTCACCCTCCCTAATTCTCTTTTTCTTGTTCTCTCAAATTAACTTAATTGAATTTTTTTTATAAAAAGACACGTAGTCGACACGATCGTGTGTAATAGAGTAAAGTGCGTGTGAATTAAATAGATCGTTAGAAGAAAAATCGCCTGGAGAAAAAAAGCCCGATGAGTGTGATTGATATCCGTGATTACGATCAGACAGTAGCAAATGATGCTGAAGGTGGTCTCAGCTGACGTGAGATAGACGTAAAGGCCAAGATATATATATACATATGTATATAGGTATATATGTTATATATACATATGTGTACGTATAAAAAAAAATTGTGCGGGAGCTTTGGAGAAACTTACGAGGGGCCTGGCGCCCCAGTACCAGGATTTGACACGTTGAGTGAGGCCACCGAGTAGGTGAGACCTCCAACCACCGAAACCTCCCCCACTCTCCGAGCTCCTCTCCTCCCTTCCTTCTTCCTCATCCTCAGTATCGCGATCACGATCACGATCTCTTCTCCTCCCGTTACCGATCATCTCGGCGTCGCTACCATCGCAACCTCCGTCGCTTTCCTAGCCCCCACAAACGGCCCCCAAAAGAAAAACACGGAATCCTCATTAGTAGACCTCCACTTTTAGGCAAAAGCCTTTTTTCTAACTTAATTGGGGAATTTAATGCTGTACTTAAAAAGACAATAATACACTTAAACTTTTTTCGTTTAATGCAACTGATCTTGTTATACGTATTGAGAGAAATTTAATTGTTAAATATTTTGATACACAAAATTTATTTCTAAGAGCCTAGTTCGATGCGCGAAGTAAATTTCCGACTTGGAAAAACTCTTCCATATATAATCAATCTAAATATTTTTATTTGACAGTAGTAACTTTTGTTAAATCTCTTGAATTGTTTTCAAATATTTAAAAAATTTTTTCAAACCATTTAAAATGTTTCTAAATTTCTCAAAATTCATTAAAATCGATTGAAATCTCTTAAAATTCTTTAAATTCTCTAAACTCGCTTGACATTCATTAAAATCACTAAAAATGCCTTGAAATCTTATGAAATCTCTTGCAAATTCTAAAACCTTTTTGAATTCTTTAAAAATTCCTTGAAATTGATTAAAATCATAAAATCTCTTGAAATTCTTTAAATTTGTTTAAAATCATTAAGATTTCTTTGAATTGTCAAAACAGATTTCCATATTTTATAGAAAAGATTCAGTAAATTTTTCGTACCCAAAATAGATAAATTTTACTCAATTCGCATCATAAAACATTTGCATTAAAAAAATTTGTTAGGTGACTCTTTATTTCTAGAGAGTTCAATATGCTCTCTCAATCTGAATTATAGTAAGAAGTTACTAATGAAATAGTGTCAATTCGTTTACTAATTCACTTTACTGCTGTCCAAAAGAGTATAATCTAGTAAGTGACATTTGCCATAAAGGTTATTTTTCCGTGCACGTATGTCGTATGACTCTATGGCAAATGTCACTTACTAGATTATACTTTCGGACAGTTTAATAAGCATTTTTACTATCAATTATTTAAAAACTACTAATTGATAGTAAAAATGGTTGCTAAAGTGAGTTAGTAAATAAAGCAGCGTTATTTCATGAATAACTCCATACTAATTCAGATTGAGAGAGTGGATTTAAAAAAAGGACATTCTTATCTGTTTTTTTTTAATTTAGAATAAGGCAGCAGCTTTTGGAGGTCAAGTGGTTTTCTCTAGACTTCTTTTTGGGAATTTTTGCTTACTTATAGGTTTATAGTTTCGTCCGCTATTGGGATTTTTTATGGTTTTATTTAATTGCCTGTATTTTTAGAGATTGCAGTGCTGACTGCTGCGGCGGATTAAGGCTTTGGAGCAGGAATTTCATGTTTATAATACTGCTGCGAATTTTAGTTTTTAAGCCTGATATATAATATTCGAATCAATGAAGATAATAACAAAGTGTGATACAGGAAACTTTGGCATATTGATTGTTCAATAATCTCCCCTCAATATTTTTGAGGGGATTATTGTATTTTTCAAAAAAGTTACATATCTGTAAAGGTGAAGATATGAAATTTTTTACTCGAAATCTTTAATCCGCCAGACCGGATACCTATATAATTTATCTTTCTGCTCAACAGAATATTGTAGGATATTTATTACCCTCGATATTACCCGAGAGTTTTTTTTAATTCCTGACTTTCCTAATTATTATTTGATAAATCGCGAATATTAATTATCGAGAGTAGTAACGTGTATTACACCTAACAGCAGCAGACTTGTGCGAATTTTTTAAATCTTGTAGATTTTATTTAGTAAAATGGAAGTGCTCATGGTTGAACAATTGTGCATAAGTTAAAAGTCATTAAAATTAAATAATTCTCAATACATAATATTTGCAATTATACGCTTTTATAGATATGATGAAAAAGTTGGTTTGTTTGGGGGCGCTGAAGCTTATAATTGAAGTACTTTAATATTGTCATTAATTATACAAATACCTGATGCGGAAAGTTTCTACAAGTAGAAATTGAAAACTCGTTAGCGAAGGCGCCTTAATTATAATGAATTACTACTTCCTCAGAATCTAATAAAACAGGTTAATGGTTAATAATTACTTGTCAACTTGAAGATCAAATAATTAAGAAATGTTCAAGTGAGCAATTATCCATGAACCGCTTAAAAATGTATTTCCTATTATATATAATTAGAAGTAAATTAGAGAAGGTCTATTAACAAACGGCTCAAATAAGTTTCATGAACTTTAATTTCTATAGTTGAATTTAATTTTACACTTTTAAATATTAGAGACATGGAAATTATTTTTAGAAACTGATCTAGATTTTTGTAGAACCAGTTCCAGATACACATTGAGTCTTCTTTGTTAATTCTTTATATTATATACTCTTGGGATAAACTCACACTCCCATACTTGGAAACGATTTAATACTTGTTTCTAATTATTGGCCTACATTGTAAAAATCATACAAAACACATCGGGTTCAGTATAACGAAGACACGTCAAAACTTTCTCCACAATTCACAGTGCCCTATTATTTCTGCGGTTTGTCGTGCAGTATATCCTGTTGCTGAACCGCAGAGGTCAACGTTTGTGGTTGGAGGTTATTCAGTTCAGGAATATTGCTACTAATTATCAACTGGAGAATGCACTGCTCCACGTTATTAATTTCTCGAAAATGTCAAAAATTCATAGCTTGATTGGAAATTCCTCCATCAACCTAGAATTCCTGTTATGTCTAATATTCCAACTTTATGTAGAATGTTTGCAATAAATAATACTAATAAATTAGTACCTGCTACAAACTTCACAAAGTTTTACTCCATGACTTCCTCAAGAAAATGTTCTACATATATCGTTTAAGAATTTACTAAATGCTTGAAATATTTCCAATCTCTTGAAGTACTTTAATAACCCGCCTTAAAATCTATAAAAAACCTTTTTAGATTTTTTAAAATCTTTAAAATCTTTTATTTAAACTATCAGCGGATTAAAACCGTTTTATATATGAAGATATATACACGCCAATAAAAATTCTGCATCGCTCAAGCTCAATATATTTTCTCAATCTCAACATCTGTTTTCGTTCCGAATAAAATTCATTGTTCAACGGATGTCGGAGGGGCATTTTTCTCGTACACTCTAGAGTGCATATCGGAAGATCTTGTTCGCGTACGTTTCCACTCGTCGATCGTGGATCGAAACACCTGTTGCGATCGATCGATAAGGATCTAATCGAAGGTTTTCTCGCTGGGCAAATCGAATTCAATGGGAATGGAGGAGGGAAGTACCAAAAAGAAGATACAGGATCGGAAAGCACGTCGCGGGTAAAGTAGCGAGAAACGTGGCGCTCGTTATCCCGCCTGACTTCTTACTTGCTTCTTTTTCTCCGTTTCTTGTATAGACGTCTTCTTTTATATTCGTGTTTCTTTCGACTTATCGAAACGAATCGAAGCCTTCAGCGATCACGATCAACCATGCTTCATTCTCTACATCTATACCCGCGGTATATCTGCCCCCCTGCAACCCCCATTGCAAATACCCACTGCAAATGGTACCGCGTGCCCGCTTCCATCGAGCGATTTCTGATCTGGACTGTGACCTCGAAGCTGGTTTAATGGGACAGATTTCAGTCGATTCTATATATCGTTTGATCAAGGATTTACTACATTCCTTATATTAGGCTCCACTCTCTCCCTTATTCCCCCTCTTTCAAAAAAATTATCCCCTTTTTGTTTTTTATTTCAATTTAGACTTAATCAATAAAATCCCATAAGAACATTAACCCTCATCAGTTCTTAGTGTCAAATTGAAACTATTTTCAACTTTACCGGACAATAATTATTCTATTTAAATATTTGAAGAAAGACGCGCTTGTTTCTATACATAAAAATATTCGAATCAATATAAAAAAAGTTCTTCAATCTGCTGGAATTAATATTTCTTCATTGATTCCATTTCCATATGAAATGGAATTTCCAAACGAAATAAGGGTCTGATGAGGATTAAACTATTTTTGATTGAAAAGTGAATTATCCCGTTAAATTTTAAATTTTTTAGTTGAAATTACACTTAATGTAGTACATACCTATTATTATCCTCTTCTTATTCTACTATTTACGTGAAAAAAAGCATCCTTGTAGTTATCAAGCTCGTCTGAATTTTTTCTCTAACTTCAGTCTTGATTGCAAAACTATAAAAACAGATGGACAATAAAGAACTACAAGCAATGTTTCTTTTATCAAAGTGCAAACTATAATGATAATTTTCTAGAGAAAACGTCTTCAAACAGTGTATAGATGCTAGAACAAACCCCATTAGTTTTTATTGAGTGTTAAGACTGGAAAGACCCATTTAGAGTGATAAGACAAAGTGGGATAAATCAAAAAAATAAATAATTCTGAAAAGAGAAAGGTGGATCTGGTCAAGTGCAGCATAATATTTCTACGTGGTCTCTCGAGTAATGGGCTCAGTTTGATCGTTTCGATCCAGACCTGGGGTAGATAGGCGATAATCATGATGCTTTAATGTAATACATTAACGATCATTATCGCATTGGATTTCCAATAAATATTACATTGCATGTTACATCTACCACGTGGTCTTCCGGCCTACAGAAAGGTCAGGGTTTGAAGCATCTCTTCACTCTGCAAGACGCTAATGGCCTCATCTCTATATTTTGTACTAGTTACTGTATTTTTTCTAAAACATGTGTGATTTTTTTCTATCAATTCAAAACTCTAAAAATTATGCAGGATAATTTATGAGGAAGAGAGAAATTCTGCGAATAAATGCTAATTTGAAAAAAAAACTTTCGTTGAAGAAATTTATAGTTTGATAGCAATTTTTCCAGTCAAGAGAGTCTAATTAATTTTATTCGAGGAAGATGTTCTCCCATGATTAAAATAAATCTCAGACATTCACTTTCTCACTTTCTCAAATTAATAGACAATTACTGTAAATATGTATATATGTCTCATATTTTTCGTATGTTCATTTCTTTCAATAATGATCTCGTTATTCACTGAAAATATCAAACGAAATTTGATATTCTAGTTTCATCATTAAAAAATCTAACTTTGAAAATGAATCAAAGGATTTCATAATGTAATTTAGTTGCAAAATTATTCAGGAAAACAGCTCGGAGCAATAGCAATCCGTGTCTGTGAAATAAATACGGAAGCACTTTCAAGGTCTGAATGCATTAACATCGTCTTTTGCCTTTGCGAAACTGCAATAATAATTAGCACACACTTAAAGAAAAGTGTGTTTATATACAATATATATATTAAGTATCAAAGTTCATATGCTTCGTGTCGATCCCGTTATCGCGGAAGACGTATATATTAAGTTTTATCAGGAACTTTACGAGTCTCTTTGGAGATACTGCCGATCGGTAATTAATCGAGGTGTGTAAATCTAATGTAAATAGAGTCTAGAGTGTTCATTTCAAATACATAAATCCCGCTCAACATGATTCCAAAAAGGATACATGTTTCCATTTGAATCAATTAATAATTGAAGTTATTCTCTATGAAGAGACTCGGCATTCGTTTTGTTAATCGTTGTGTAAATATCATTCTTGAGTATCGAGTCTCCAAATTAAGTTAAAATTTAAGTTAAGTTAAAGTTTAAGTTAAACTCTGGAATAGCTTTTTTCATTCGAATTGTGCATCCAAGACCTGTATTTTTACGTCAACGAAGACACAATAATTTGAAGAATTAGAAGAACTTTACTGTATTCCTCGAACGTAATTTGAAGATGCTTGAGATTTTTCTTGTAAAGACGTAAAATGCGTAGTACTTAATGACTTCTGCGAAAGAGGTTTCAGAGCATTTATGTGTGTTTCTTGAGACTAAAGTCATGTAGTTGCATCAAGTAAATTGACAAAAAGAATATGATGACCTGCATTAAGTGTTCTGTAATCAAGGGACCCCATTGAGAGACTGAAGACTGAAGTCGTCTTCTTCCCCAGGGCGTTTAAACTCGTCGAACAGCTCTCCTTTCTGAGTCACTGTGTGTTTGTGTCTCACGTGGAGCCGATTAGGATACCGAGAGCAGACAAATGGGTGAGCGGGTAATCGAACTGGGGCGTATTTTTCCTCAGTAGACAGGCAGACGGGTCTCTTCCGCTACATTGTGAAAGAAAACCTTGACCGCGAACAACATATATTTTATACAGATATAGGATATCACTCATGTGTTTCATGGGTGTGGTTCCTTCGAAAAAGAAAAGAAAAACATTTATTTCTGTCGTAGAATCAAGTAATTAAAAGATACTAGAAATCCGATTCTCCCAGTCGTTTATTCAGCATCTGCAATTTCATGTCATTTTATTCTATTTAGTTCCGACCTTTTAAATATGTAGGTTACTCTTTTTCGTCTTTTGCTCTGTTTCTTCGCGTGACAGTAAAGCTTGTTTCCAACTTTTTCAGTGTTTTAATACACATTTGTTCTGTATTAAAATAATCTTCGACAATTTCCCGTCATTAAACTATTCACGTATTGCTAGTTTTAAAAATCATTTTTACTCAGGGCTAAACAATGTTCTAGATTTTTCAAATTTTTTAGAGTCATTGACATATGCCGTTTTTTGTACAATGTGCTGATGATCACAATGACTTTAGGATCTGACAATGAGAGCATCGCTTAAAATAGTTTTTGCGGAAAATGATGGTCTGAGGATCTAGGATGTAAAAAAAGTAAAAATTGATGAGATTGGAGACAAATCATGTATAGCCTGTGTTGGTGAAGTCGACAACTTGGCAACGGTGTAGAATCATTGGCCTCCCTTCCCAGTGTTACCTGGCCTGTCTTTTCCTGTCTCTCTCAATTCATCTTGTCCTCTTTCTCTTTTACTCACTCCCGATCAGGTAAACGTAAACCTGGCTGCCTCCGCTACTTCATGCTCGGTTCTTGAATCAGTCGAGTCAGTTCCTTCGTCTGCATAAGACCTTAATTTAAATCGTGCTCCTTGGCTTCCTTAGCCTGACACCTTCCTCGATATCTTCAACTTCGACCTCTGCTTCGATTTCTACTTCGACCTCGATTCCCATCCCCGACTTTATCCGGCGCATGCAATCTCCTTCTTCGAATCATAGGTGCCAGGAAGTGCTCAACGTAAACCACGAGTGAGTACAGCGCAATAGATATTTTTATAACTGTTTGTTATGAAAAGAGAGAGTTAAACAAAATTAATTTCAAATTGGTTCCGAGATTGGTTCCCACTTGTCTGAACCTTGCAAGAGTCCTCAATTCAAATAAAATTAATGCGGAATTAATAAAAAAAATGGATAGATGGATTCAATGTTATTGAAAGATATTTGACACTTTCCATTTTTTATGTCATTTCCATTTCAATTTGATGGTATTAACAATTCGATATCTCATTGATAGTATATTTAATTAAAAAATCCTGGAGTCATTTTGAAGTGATCTATTTTTGGTAACATTGGTTTTATCTCGCTTTGATTCAGTTTAGTAAATATATCAACTGGAAACTGGTTAATTCCTAATTGGGTCAGCAAAAACGTTTTAGTCTGTATTCATAAGAAATTTCGTAATGTTTGGCAACTTCCGAAACTCAATCAGAGTAGCAGCTGTCGTTGCAGTCTCGCGTGAGAAAGAAAGCGTCGCCGAAGCGCGAACTTTAATTAGTGATTACGACAGTCGTCCTGGCGAATAAACGATGCAAGACATATTTGCGGAAGAGTTTATGGAACCCGGGATAAGTATTGATTCATGAAAACAATAGATGACACTTAAAAAAGTAAACAAGGGTGAATTAAGAAATAGACAAAGTGTATAATCTTATAATTAATTTCTGCACGTTAAACTTTTGTTTCTTAAACATCTCAGTCTAACTTTTGAATAAAGATTTCGGGACTCACGATTCAATTCTACTTTTTTCAGTGTAAAAACACCTAATAAATATTTTGCCAAGCTATTGACATTCAAAAGAATTGTATTCTGTTTAGTGAACAAAGTTGAATTTTTATTACTGGAAATTTTATTTCAATTATTGCATGATGCATTTAGAGTACTCTGGGGGATAAACAGTGCAAATGTAGTACCTCGCTGAGTAAGCTGAGTAATATTGCGAGACAGGTATGATGGGGCTAAGTACACAGAATATATACACACAACAAGATCTTTCATGTCAGGGGATTCGCAAACGTTATTATTGACGTAGCAAAAAGCGTAATTTAGCATCTCTTCTATATCAAAATGCAATTCACGGTCATTCTTTCAGACTTTATTTCTACTTGAGTCATCTTCCATTGCTATGTAATCTACAAAGTGTTTTCTTTTTGTCTAATAGCTAAAAAATGGGGTAATTACCATAAGAGCAATTGAGTTTCGTCTTTTTTGCAATGATATATAAATACTTTTCTTCAAAACTAAGCAAAGAAAATGATTATTTGCTCTTATATAGTAATTATTACATTCCCTTAAGGCTTAAAGCATTAAATATTGATTCTATTGAAATCTTTTAGGTGTACATTCAAAATTCGAGTTTTCAACCCCTGAGTAAATCGTGATAGACTTTTATAACAGTTTTTATAATGAAATACGAAATACCCTCAAAGCAAAGTTATCTATTTACATGAAAAACGTCCTTCTAAAAACTCTTTCTCTGCATAACGGTAAATCTTAATTTTCTTTACCAATGTTTCTGTATTAACGTCTAGTGAGGAAGAGAAAGAGGCGAAGAAGCCGGGTTTCTCGACGGGTCACTGTAGTGACGTAGAATTGCATAATGCAACGAGTTTGTGCGGGTATACACGCACTGGTGGGTATCGAGGAACAGAACAAAGTAACAATCGACAGTTAGAGGTAGAGGAAAAGGAAACTTGGATAAAGAGAAGAAAATAAAATCGCGTTATGCAGAAATGAGATATCCTTACATAAATCGCTTCACTGACGAAAAATTCTAATCCCCGCCATTTATCTAATCTCTTTCTCTCTTTATTAAAAAAAAATGAGGGAGAAGGGGATGAAAAGTGACTCCCGGCAGCAACTGCATCCTCGGAAAATTTATGAGCGATTACAAACGACTAAGTGAGCATGTATGTAGCTTGTGCACATGCAACAAGGAATAACGACCCACGGGATCTAATGATCACTCGCTAAATAGTAAACAGGCGACTTTTCACAGGCAGTTCGTGGTTTCATAATCAGAGCGACATGGCTATATTTAAATTTTTTATGGCGTTGGCGATTTAAAAAAAAAAGTGAAAAAAATAAGGAGATAAAGACTATCTATTCCAGAGCACGTCGTGACGCTCGAGATATACGTAACAGAGAATTGATTTGTATGTTAAAATTTATTGTAAAATTATTCATGATAGGCGAAGTATGTAGGTACAAAAAAAATATAATTTAACTAGGCTTTAATTTCATTGAATCGGAATTTAATGGAGATCAATTTATAAAATTAGATTTATAATTTGCAAGAAAAATTTATGATGTCAATACCCAATTGCAGAAAACGTTCGTAAATACTATAAGTGATCAGTATATTTATCCCAGATTAAATAGCTGTAACAAGAATCCACTTTGTAATAATTGTTTTGTAATCCCAGTGGTACAATTATTAAATTGTCCGTGGCGACAAAATACTAATTGAAGAGAAAATAAATACCTTCTGAAACAAAGAGACGTAATCTCTCTTGTAAAAGCTAGTTTAAAAGTAGAGTTATGTAGGACATTTTTAGAATCACGAAGTTAATTACGTAATTTTTGTAATTTAATTTCTATTGCAGCTTTCACGGGGATTTATTTGATGGGATATGTATGTTACAGTATAAAAATAAAGATATTTAATTGACCTGAAAAATAATGGCAGTAAGTGGTGTTGATAATTAATTGATCGAATAATAAAAGTTCCAGACAGTTCGTTAGTTAGAATAATTAGTTTCTTGGCTGTGAAGAATTTTTAATATGGTTTTCATGAGATCAAAAGTTCCGTTATGTCTCTTTTTTTAAAATAATTAATGTTTCTTCACCTGTAACAGTAGAAAAAACTCGTGTTAATTCTATTTCTAAGCTTGGATCGTGTCACTTGAAAGAAAATGAACATTTTATACTAGCTCGGATATGATTTTCATTTTTAAAGTTGAAAAGTCATGATCTTTATTCGAGGTGAGTATGAATACTAAATAACTGTAGTCCGTTGTACGGTACAGTGTCTGAGAAATAATATTTTTAACCGGTTTTATCGTCATTTATCACCAACTACAGCCGGTCGCAAGTTGAATGTCGAACAACCGGTCATGAACGAATTTCTTCGATTTAGCTAAAAATTGTGTAACGGAACTATTTTCAACTCTTAGAAGCCGTTGAGATAATTGTGGACCTTTAAAAGTATATCAATAAAACTTCCACAGGATGTCAAAATTTTATTTCAATACTTTTTGATAATCACTTTTCCGAGAATGAATCAATTGAATTTTATCTGCTTCAGAAAAATGGAAGTTGCAATCAGATAAAGTAAATACGAGACGAGCAGAAGTAAACAACAGAAATGCTGTTTCCAGAAAGAAACTTATCAATCCAGTAACAATTTTTATTTTCTTTTTTATCGCTATCCAGTAAAGAAAGATTATCGGATTATAGGAATATCGTGAAATTGTCAGATATAAGAAATTTCATTGTTCGCCGTTTACTTTATCACAAGTTTAATTGTTTCAACATCTTTGAGAAATAAGACAAGACTGAAAGAAAACTTTTGCAACTTAGAAAATTGAAGATCAATCAGAATTTTATAAACAACTTTCTGATCAACGTACTAGAGAATTTTAATAATAGTACAAGTTCTATCGACTGAATTATTTCTTAACGAACTTCATCACCCTTAAAAAAAACCTTATCAAGCTTCACATCTTCTAAACTATCTTCAAAAGTCAAGAAACCACACAACCCTTAACAAACCTTGCATGAAGTGTCTTTAAATCTACAAATCTTATACATGTATATTGTATATATATAAAACCCTAAGACTGTCCATAAAATTATATCTATCTAAGAGTAGCAGGATTATTTAAGGAAGCCTTTTAACCCACAGCTCTCTTTTATATCTAAACATCAGCAGCTCTAAATCTTTTCCACAACTTTTTCCAGTCCCTGATTTTCCGCCTTGATTTGCGTCCCTCAGGTTTCCCATCGTGAAAGAGATTAGTAGGCATGCAACCCTAGTCGGTAATTCTGCATCAGCTCTGCTGCAGGTACTAATTGGAATCCGCCTAGATTCTCGCGAAACGACCTTTTTACTGTTGATTTAACCTCGGAGGAACCAGACGTAAACAAGACCGTAAAACGGCTGAGTTGGATCAGTGGAAGGAGCGAAAGGGGGACTAGTTTTTTTTTGCACATTTTCTTCGTGCTTGTAAAATTGGTATCTGTGATTCGGTATCGACGGACGCCACCGCCTCTAATTGGATTTACTCGGATACCATCATGGGATGTCAGACTCTCCCTCGTCGGTTCCCCTCGTAGTTTCTGATCGTTTCCTGCCTTGATTTTGCAGGTTTGCACGAACATCGCAAAAAGGAAATGACAAAAAATGGAATCAAAGGAGAAAGAGGGAGAGAATGATGAGATAAAAAAGAGTTCGTCTCAGTCTGTCGAGCGAGGTGGCCTAGTGATGATGCGTACCTGTATGATATGACTATATGTATATTACATATGTATACCTGAACACGAACACGTATCTCCACCGACCACCAACTCCGATTAAGATGCAGACCGCGACTCGATCCCGACAGTATTCATCAGTTTCGTGTCCCAGTGACATTGTCGTTAACGTTCACCGGGTCTACGACCTACTTATTCCACCCCAACGATGGATTGAACATATACCCTAGGTATTTTGGCTGTTCTGACATCCTTTAATGGGTTTTCTAGTCTGTTGAATACTGAAATATTATTGTTGTGTGGAATATTGACAAAATCGGGGGTTGAACTCGGATATTAAGTGGAATAACCTCGGGAATAATAAATTTGTCTGAGTATCCTTGGAACATCTTCGGAATAAATAAATGGGTTTGATGATATAAACCGGGAGTTTACTTCTAATCGCAGTAAAATTTAAGGATTCATTCTTTTAATAATTATCTGTACTATATTAATCAAGTTGAATTTTTAGACTAGTCTGACGATTTTTTTTATATTTATTCATAAGTAGTTGTGGGGTCGTTATAAAGGTTGGAGTTACGTTTCTTTTCTAATAATTTTCTACAGAAGTGTTTCAACTTTTACAAGGTTCAATGAGAATTATTGGCTTCATTACGGTACCTTATTCGACTTACGTAGAAGGATATCTTTTCTGGGTGTTATAATATAAAAGTCTTTTCCAAAGTTTACCATCCTTCCTTAGAAATTTGCTTAATAATTTCCTAAGGGAGTCGCTGCAAAGTTTCTTCATAAGATTCTGACATGTTCCATCATTGTCATATAGCGTCTTTGGTGATTCGAAACGTCTTTAGTAAAATATTATGCCTCGAAGATAAAGGCTATTCAAGTAAGAGATCTTATAGAAAAGTTCTTTAAAATATTTATTTGACATCTTCCTAATTAGTTCCGTGAAAAAAATTAATTCAAAAGGACTTTTTTCTGGGAGAATTCTTTAATCTGTGAAGTTCCTCCGCTTCAATAAATAGAAGAATATTTTCTTTGAAAGTGTTTCTTCATTGTTCTTCAGAATATTAATATAAATTTTATATTAATTTCGTTTCATAGAAAGGGGTTCAAAAATTCTTTCTCCAGGTTCTACGTGGGTTCTTAACTTCATGAGAGTACTTAGCTGATCTTGCAATATATTAAAGGGAAGGGTATTATTTTCCTTACAGAGATAAAAACTAAGAGTCCTTAATTAATGGAGTTATCTATATATAAAGCAGTATAAAGTATCGCAAGGTTTTAATAAACTTCTCCACAAGATTCCACGTATAATCCCTTTTAATTTAATTAGAACGCACCACGCACACATTTCAGAGATTTTTACTCTGTAAACCCTATTTTATTTACACCCTATGAAGTTTCTGCATAGCTATTTTAAAGAGATCTCAAGAACATCAATTCTGTAAAAGCTATTTACACAATCCACAATCTATTAAATGGGATTTTTTTATTAAAATAAAACTTTGGATGTGATACTTTTGACAGTTTAAAAAGTTCATAGCATTTTCTTAAGACCCTTCTTAAAATCCTTTTTTAAGATCTAACTAATATATTCCACGAGTTGCTAAATTCATCGCCTGCCCCTCCTTTCGACATATTCTAGAACCAAATTAATCATTCAGAGCCGCACTTGGCCCTGAATTTCTAATGTAACATTTTTTATTCTCCACTCGTTTCAGCTTGACACCTGTAATTTGCAAAAAGTTCAAAAGGACTTGTTCGTAAGAACACTCCCTGTAAGAAAATGAAGCTTTTCATCAAATCCCATTAGTCTATTTTTCCTCACTCTACTTTAACTAATATTACAACACTCAATTAAAAAATGAATGAATACCTACTTTGATTTTAAAAATCAATTTTTTCTTTTCTCCTTCTTTAGCAATTTACTTGATAAACTTTCGAAGAGAGGAAGGATATTAGGTTCTTCACATGATCATCGTTAATTCACTTATCGTCCTTTTAGCACTCCTCGTTCTTCTAATATGATTACTAAAACATTCATTAATCCCTGAATCTCTAATAATATTTTCTAGAATTTTACTCTCCTATAGTATAATCCGCGTTAGTTCTTTTAATGAAAGAAAAGATGTATATTGCGTGAATATAATAAGCTCTTAAACCATCTGTCATAATTTATCTTGGTCCTCCCTTTTTGACACTAAAACACTACTCCTTCATTTTTCACAAGGTTTTTATTTCATTATTCCATGTCCTGTATCCTTTCTCTTTCTCTATTTCATTTCTTATCTGTTGTTTCATTCATACCGACAAGTTGTAGATGCTTTGATCTTTTATTTGGTACTAATTTATCTCTTTTTATTATTCTTGTTCTTCCACTACAATAAATCGAAAGTAGAGCAAATTCTAATGGGTTATATATCTACAGAATCATAAAAAGTACTCTCGTATTTCGTAGTAACTATTTTTATAATTCTCTTTACTGCTGCCATAAAACACGTCATATTTCTACAAACTGAGAAACACATACCGGTATTATCAGACTTTATACTCCTATAAGTGACATTTGATTGCATATTTCATTGGAAAATTTAGCTGTGAATTTTACTCCACTAAACTGAGTCGTATTTTTACAAAACGTAAATTCATTTGCATTGAATAGCTATAGAAAGCTAAAAGAATTTCAAAGTACAAAACACTAAATTTCCTTCAAAATTATAGTCTGGATATTTTACTTGAGGGTTAGAGTATGTAATTCTGGAAAGGATAAGGTTATTTACTACTTCAATCCTATTCCTGAGGGAATTTCGTAGGATTGTGAAGTGCATTTCCAATATATGCTCCTAGGGGAGTGAATTGATATAAAAATTTAAAGGAAAGTTATATCCCAAGCTTCTGAAAACGAAAAAGCATCTTATAGGACTTTAAATTTCTTTTTATGGGCGTCTTTCGAACTTTACTGTTTCTACCATGAAAGCTATTAGCTACTAAAAGGGTTGTAAATTTTTTTTATATAAAACAAAATACTGTAGTCGAATAAGAAATTATCAAATATTTATTTTTTTTCAAGCATTTAATTAACCTTTGATTTTTTTTTCAGTTTCAGATAACACCTAACAATGGAAACTTGGCTCAGTGAGGTTCAGCGGGTACGCATCCCGCGACCGAAATTTGGTAGCGGAAATACTGTTAGACGATCTAATTCTACGGTGCAGCACATCAGGTCCGAGGTTCACGTAAGGCAGGTACAGGATGTGACCAAAGCGACCGAGGAGCTTCGCCAGGCGATCCAGGATAAGCTCTGATTCAAGAGGAAGAGCACTGGATCGTCTTTTTATTTTACTTTGCGTACCTTTTCACATCTCGACAACCGAGGACACTCCGTAGGTGTGTAACAAAGTCGTCGGGATTCTCCATTCAGAGGCAGCGTGAAACCCGTGCTTGGATCCTTAATCGCAATGGCCCATAAATCTCCAAGTGGAGCACACATCGAGCAGAAACAAAGAAAAAGAAAAAGACCATCGAGATCCATTAGTCCCGCTGGAAGTATCCACGCGTCGTTTCTTTTCTCTTCATTCATTGTTCTTTCACTTTATCAAGACACCATATATGTATAATTCAAGGCGAATCCATGATACCTAATCCTTTAATTAAATCTTTGCCTGTCTTAAAAACGAAGCCTTAACAGAATAATAAATAAACGATTTGCAAAATTGGAGATTTTAATGCATTAAATTTCCTTAATATAAATATGTAATCATGGATTCGCTCAGCCCCATTCCCCTTGTAAATATTCATTTAAATAACGTAATCCCTAAAATAAGAAAACCTTCATTTATTTATGTAAGCATCTCCACAATGTTATCATCAAAGCAAAAAATGCTTGAAAAGCTTTAGGTTTTAATAAAAGAGATTCAACTGATTTTCAAATATTCAATTTCCACCAAACCTTGATAACATGACCAATTCATGTTTCTCATTTTCTTCCAATCAATTAAGCTTTTTCCATTTACCCAGGGTACAAATATTTATTCTGGCGTAAATGAATTCATTTACGCCAGATAAATTCATGTGAATTTTGTGCGATAAAGCGAATCTGAATTCAGTGATGCTGAAAGTAGTTTTCTAAATAGAATAAATTTGTTAATCCGACCTTGCATGTGTTCGTGAGCTTCGGCTCACTTATCGTGTAATTCACTCATTTGTATTGTAATAATAGTTAAGCAGGTTTAAATATACCTAAATCATGCTTAATTGAAGGACTTTTGGTTTAAATTACCGTGACTACAGAATCGATTTTCAATCTAACGATTTCCACTTTCTCGAATTGAAAGGTATGAATCTATTTCCTAGCGAAAAGGGAAGTTGAATTATTCCACATCTTGGAGGCTCTCTTTTACAATATTTTTCTCAAAAGAGCAATTTCTCTCGATCAAGAACAAAGTAGAAATGGATAAGATAAACGGAGCACGTCAGAGGCAAATAAATGATAGAGGAATCACCGATTGGGTTGAAGATAGATCAGTACCATGAATTGGCGTCTTTTCATCTTCGACTTACGTCTACAGTTCCTCGTCAAAGACAGTTTTCGATACCAGTATCGAAGTGTGATCAAAATTTTATATGCATAAGCGGAATATAACAAATGATCCTTGTAACGTTTAATTTCAATTTGCCTCGTTACATCGAGAATTGATCTAGGCAGAGTACAATCATTTTATATTCAAATTATCGCTCAATAATAAACGATTAGTTTCCATGAAAATTGATAGGAATCAAATTTAATGAACCATATATGGTATATGTATAACTGAAATTTCAATTTTCGACTTGTAAACTGTCATTTTTTTTCTTGACATCTGATGGATTTGTGTCAATTTAGAGGTATTTTAACTCCAACTCTATTTTTAGACAAAACAAGGTACTTAAAATAAGCTTACGTTCAAAACTCGTATTTCGAATGAAAATCTCTCTTATTCTCAGGACTTTTTTAAAACATCCTTAACTTTTTTCCAACTTTTCTCATAAATCTTATACAGAAGTTTACTGAAATTCCAAGAAAAATATTCCGCGAAAGTGTTTCTGAATTCTGTGAGTCTAAGTCAATTTCGCACAGGTCTACTGAAGTTGGTGAGAAGCTGCGTTACACCTAGTGATTTTTCGTAAAAAAAAATCTCACAGTATGTAAAATTTCTCACGAGAGTCGAGAAATATTGACGGCTAACACGAAACGTTTCTGAACTCTCGATGATTTCATAGCTTCTGCTCGGCAAGCCAATACTTTCGTCATTATTGTTCGCACACTAAAACGTGTAACACGGCTGTCCGTGAATCGTTACTCTCGATCTTTACCCGGTACCACACGGTACCGTACACCGTAGGTTGTAATACATGAGCGATACCCCCCAGATAAAAAAAAAAAAAAAAAAAAAACAGGTTAAAAAAGTTGTATAGGCGACCATGAACTCTTCGATATTCTCTAAACTCTAGACTTTTCTGCTGCTACCCACATAATTATGACTATAGCCATTTCTACACTCGGCTAATCCAGAGCTGCCACCTTTTTAAAACATTTTTCCTACTTTTTTTCAAAATATTTAGGATTGTTTACATTCTAGATATTAAATTTGATATTTTATTTCAATTATGTAATTTTTGAAGGTCTCGATACAAATATTTTAATTAAAAATGCTTCGAAATTGAAATTAACCAGTTTTTTAAATGAATTTATCTGATTTTATTTGTTCGGCTGCTTTGAATTTCCGCAATTGTGTAACTTTGGTCCTTTTAGTTTTTATTCGTTAATTTTATATTTAAGCTAGATTTAAGCCGATCTTTAGTCTTCAAACGAGACCATTCATTAAATTAAAGTGTAACAAAAGTTAGACTTTTTTGTGATGATATGAATAATAAGTAGTTTGTTGAAAAATTAACTTACAGGTGGCATCACTGGGCTAAAGACTATGACACCGTAAAATAAATAAATGTAATTGCCACTGCTCTAAATGGTCTACCTTCAAACGCCGACGCGTAACTAATAATACCTATTGCCTAATTCTTTTCATTTTTCAAACATGAAATAACGTTTCCTAGTTCTATTCAAAACTTTTCTATGGTTACTTTGCTTCAAAAGAACGAGACGATCATTGACTTCCTCAAAGAGCGAACATAGGAAACCTTTTAAAAGTTCCTTTTTGTAAAAGAAAACCAACGCTGAATCCATTTCTCAAATTACTTTATTGGAATTCTTAATAGTGTTTGTTGTAAAATTTCATAAACTAAATAAACTCGTTCTTTCAAAGCTTGAAAATCGTCAGAAAAAGATTAATTGGAAAGAAAGAAAGATAAAGAAGATAAAGTGCAAGGATCGACTTACCAAATTTTCAGTGTGAAGGTGATGATGGTAATCCCGAGGATTTCCACGAGCACCTCCCGGGGAACTATGCCGACGACCTCGATCATTTTCGATCTCGTCGTCGTAATCCTAAACAAAATAAAAATGGTGGTCTTACGAAAGGGCAGATGTTTTTAGACAAAAATCGCACTGTATCGACGCCACTTTTTTTTTCTTGTTTTTGAATAAATATAATGTAAAAAGGCAAAAAGTATAAAGGCTAGTCTTGATTTCAGAGTCGGTATCGCGTTTCTCTATACCTGATTGTCACACTCGTCATCGTTGGAGAGGGCGAGGTCAGAGGTGGCGACCTGGTGCTGCTGACCCCTCCTGCAGCCCACTCTGTAATGCCCAAAGTTCCATAAAACCAGTTTTTAATTTAATCAGATAGCCAATAATTATAAGTTCCGAATATTCCACACGCACTTTCATTATACTAGAGAGTCATTCACCTTTAACTTATCGTAATTGGAAATATTTATGGGTAAGATCTCCCAGTAAAGATATTCCTCGAGTTTTTCATTCAATATTTTAATTAAGAAATTATTTGTAAAAATTGATTGAAGCATAAAAACCCAAAGTCGATTTTTATCTGAGAGTGAGTAAATCTAAAACTAGATTTATACACGTATTTTAAAATGTAGGTTTCTTGAGAGACGTACACAATAGAGAATATTTGAAATACGGAGAAATCAGTCAGCTGAATGTTTGAATTGGGTGAAGAATGCTTTGATAAAAACTGCTTTGGACAGTTGAGAAGAATATTTTGTAAGTTGAACTTTTGAGAGGTTAATCGGAAGTAAATTAAGATCCTTTTCAAGCTTCTGATTGCCATCTGTCGTTACCATGAGATTGGACTCACTCCAGAAGCCATAAACGACATATATTTAGGGCACTATATTTGTACTGAATATAGAAGCCTGAACCACAGAATCCCTTTGGAACGATTTTGTTGAGTCCTCCTTCCGTTTCTCTGACTTCATTGCTACTCAAATACACCGAAACTTCCGGTGTATCGATCTCATGATAATTTACTTTGGCCCAATTCAGGAGGGCGCCATTTTTGCACCTAGTTGCATATCCCACCTACCATTCGTTTAATTCAACTGAAGCAATTTACATTTTCTTGTTAACGAGTCTATCGATCCTCCATGCGGACATTAAAACAAATTCTGTTAATAAAAAAGTTATTAAGATGTTAAATACAGGGAAAATTGAATATTTAAAAGATGCAAATTTATATTCTTCCCGTTGATGTAATTTATTTTCAAGATAATCTGTAGACTACTGAATTGAGTAACTATAAAGCTATTTAAACCTGAATATTTATTATTATTTTCTAATAATAGGAAACTTTTCATAAGTTATTTACTCTGAGTAATTTTTGCTTGCTCTTGGAAAAAAAGTAGGTTGCGTTTACATTTTACTGAAATTTTATGTTAAATTTAACAAGTACCTTAAACAACTGAAGCACTCTCGGTGTATACTCATTAAACATTTCAAGCGTGAAACAGAGATAATTGAGATTTCGCAAGCCACTGTCGAAACGTTAAATGTTTAAAATGATAGTAATTCTGTGAAATATTGAACGTAATAGTTGAATAGAAGTCGACATAATGTGGTTAAAAGAAGTAGTTTGATTCTTGCTACTTCATTTTAAAGGATCGTAAATCAAATAATGAAACTTTTGAACAATTTCACCTTTTAGATAATAATACTATATTATTATATAGTCTATGTACACCAGTAATTGGTAATAACTATATTTACGTAATACGGAATTTTAGTAGAAGCTAAAGCAATTTCATTACATATTGTAGTTTATTTATCAAGCTTTCCTGTATTTAAAATTTAAATATCTGTCCGTAAACGTATGCAGCACCTGTTTTTAGTGTAAATCTTCCTCACGTCGTTTTATACAGTGGCGTAATCTTATTAGAGCAAAAGCTCTCCAGAAGCGTAAATTTCGAAGCTGGTCTAGAGGCAGATATTAAAATTTAGAAAATACAGCTTAAATCCCAAATGAGATGCTTAGGAAAATTATATCCTAAATTTATAATGTAAACTTCATATTCAATCGATTTTAACTGTCAGTGGCATAAACGTTGGACTTTAATAATTCCAACTCCTATAGGTGGTAAACCGTTGCTTCAAATTCTAAGTTTAATTAATTTGTGTGCCAAACTCGTGTGGACAAAACTTAATTGAATGTTGCTGCTTTGAAACCGTGACAAACTATATTTTTGAAGATACATAAATTTCCATATCTTTTATTAAAAAATGCTTCATTGAGAAATTTGTCCATTCTTAAGTGAAAATTAATTTTGAATCATTCTTTATTTATTGGGGAGAGCAAAAAAATCAGACAGATCCAACTGTGATAAAAAAAATGTATTCGAAACAAACGCATTGAAATGATCAATCAACTCTGCTAAAGTTTTCCATGGTAGAATTGAACATTAATTGAACATTGTCCATTAAGCTCTGCGAATCGGTTTTCTCTTTCATATGGTTCATTAACGTCCGTCGAATATTTTACGATCAAATTGAATTAGGACTATTTATCTTCAAAAATTTACAAAACAAAATAAAAGCTAGACAAGATGTCTTTTGTGTGGTGCGTGTTTTGTCGGTGTCCTATTAAAATTAGAGCAGAATGATTTTTGGTTTTTTCGTCCTCTTATCTCTCATATTAAAAGAATCAAAGATGCATAAATCTTCTTCTTACGCCATTGCTTCTTCAGCTAGGGAAGAAGATAAGAAGATATGAAATACGACTCTCTAGCACGCTGTTTCGTGCCCTTAAAAAATGGCAATAAAATACCCCGAGAAACGTGCAACCGATTGGTATCCCTTGAATCTTTTCACTTTCATGGTTAGAGAAACAGAGGCTCTTGGCTCTCTACTCTTGACTCTCGTTTACAGTGCAGTGCACGTTTTGCTATTCAAAAGGTGCATACATGAGCTCGCATCTGTTTATCTGCCCCAGGAGTGCCTCTGTATCAGTTTATCTCATGCACCCGTGCGAGATGCAACGTCAGGGGGCCTTTAAAGAGGAGACTCAAGAAATGAAATATCGATGTCCTATAACGACTCCTACATAGAAAAGCCATTAAGCCCAGCGAACCCACGTTTGTGGAATAAGATCCATTTAATTTTTCAAAGGCTGACAGAAATTTTCGTTAATATTCAAACGACCCTAAGATCCACTCGCGGAATTACCAGAACTTTGCTTAAAGTCCTTTCGTAATAAGATTCAGCGCGCGCTCAGTATCGATTATTCGAAGCATGAAAGTAGGAACACAAGCCGCCATTTTCCTCGGGATGAAGTTCGCACGTTTAACTTAAGCATTTAGCGACAAACTAATTATCACCTTCCTGAAAGTTCGATATGGGAGTTCATATATAGGAAACTATCTGGGATCCTATTTAGAAGCATGTAAATTGCATGTAAAAACTCTCGTGGGATCTCTTATTTAATGTTTTTTATGTCGAATTTTTTCGTTGAATTTATACGTGATTGTATTTTTACTTATTGTATTCTTTTAATATTTAAATTTAAAAAACAGCAAAATTATGTCCTTCACAATTTAATTATTCAAAAGAAACTATTATAGGATTCTGTATAAGGGCCCCATGTGGGGATTTTCAGAAGGGCACGGTCTTGAGAGTCCTTAAAGATCTTCCCAGTTACAGAATTCTATCTCCTTTCAGAGAGCAATTAAACTCTGATTTTTTTTTGTATTAATTACAGCGTTCACGCCTACGTTTGCCAGAATAGGTGGAAACTCGACCGAGGATAGAAATTATCTCTGAATTGAGATTTAATGGGGAATGAGTAATTGAAAGTTTCTGATTCATGCTTTCTCATTCATTTAGTCGTGAACAGGTTTAAGATCCTTATCACCTTACAAACTTTATCTGTTTGCAGATTTATGATAAAAAGATTTGAGAAAGAGTATAAACTTTAAAGCCATAATATGAAAATTAGACTGAAGATTAGAATAAAGTTTCATATGCGATCTTTATCAAAGTTATAATTGTGAAACTTCATCTTGAAGTTAATCTCAAGCTTAAATAATGATAACAGTGTTGTATTTAAATTTCCAGTTTTTAAGGGATATTTTTGCATCCATTGATAAAACTGGCTTCAGTAGTGGTAGTTAGTAAAGGTATGGCAATCAACTGTCCGCTCAAAACTTTTATGTCAAGACAAAGTACACAAGGTCGAGTTCCGTTTACCGCACCTACTTTGTCTACAGCTTCAATCGCACTTCTCTTGAAAGTCGATGAGTTTTCAACACCCATTTGAGCTTTATTACTTTATTGCGAACAGCTTTTTCCGCATGGTCTGCAAACATGATTACACGAGAAAATTGGTGTTTTATATCCTTTAAAGCAACGTAATTACAGTTACTGTGTGATAATAAATCGATTTTAAACAGGGGCTGTTAATTTGATTTTTATAAAAAAAAAAACTTCGAAACGCACAGCAGAAAATTGTTTTAACATTAAATGAAATTTAGACAGACTTACCTTTTATTCGTAATTCATCTATAAAATCATTCCATTGAAAGTTACTTTATTTTTCTTGGCATCGAGAGAAATATAAGAGAGAATAATGAGTACCTAAAAAACATTCCAATATTGTTTAAAGGCATGAGGTTATTACCAAAAGAGAAAATTTAGTTTCCCCAACTTTAATCTCGCAATAACAAATATATTTTGTTAAAACTAGGTCACTTATCTCCGTTTCATACAAATATCAAGTAAATGGCCTAGTTTAGTGAAAAACATTTATTATTGCAAACATAAAGTTGGGAAAACTAAATTGCTTTTATGGTGAAGTATCACATACCCTTGAAATAACAACTATTTGACTGTAGTCTATATTAATTTGATCTGAATGAAATCAATGATTTTTATAAATGATTTAAAAAGGTCGAAGAGACACTGCCATTTAAAAAACAGGCTTGATATTGTTGGTGTAAAGACTCTCGAGTATTAGAAAATGGTTCATGAAAGCATCGTATTTTTACAGAAAACAAAGGCTCTCGACCCAAATGATAGACGAAAAAAATACCCAAGAATGTTTGGAACTGGTAGGACTATTAAAAAAAAATTAATTTCGACCTGGTCCTGGGCATATCAGCCCCGAGACCGCTGTCCTCGCTCGGCGATCTATATTCCTGGTTTTCCCGTGGTAGAAGTGGTCCCGTGACTCCCAGGGGATCTCCCTCGACGTCCACTAGTCGTCCTGGCCGGCAACAAGCGCCGGATGCACCCCTCTGCGGGAAATCATCAAGATCCGGTCAGGCCGAAGGACACCCCTTACCAATAATCGAGCTTGCCCGAGCTTTGTTCATCATTCGCTGGAGACTTTTTCATTTGATTTTTGATTTTTTGTGTATTCCGTCTATATATCTATAGGCATATGCAATTTGATACGCTCTAGCTTCTGCCAGCTGGGCTCCAAGGCAACTAATGAGTAAAGGTCACGGCTTATGGTGACACCTTAAGAAACTAGGCCGTCTGTGACAAAGCGCAGCACGTGACAGGTAACGCGGTCTGCTTATGAGAGTCATGAAAGTTCATATATGGTCAAGTCCGATCGAGTGTGCATACGTATATATCCTAAATTTTCTTTAACCCTGAATATCAATTCACAATTTTTTCATACAGAATTTTATAATAAAAGTCGCAAAAATCTAAATTATTTGTCCGAAGATGGAGTTTAAAGAAAATATTTCGCAGTGCATTCTTATTGGAATAATTTTAATTAATATAAGAATAATAAAAACTTAATAAATAAAAAAACTTAAAAATAAAATTAAACTTGAAAATTAAACTAAAATTAAACTTAAAAATAAAATTAAACTTAAATAAAAACTTAATAAATAAACTTAATAAAAACTTAATAATAAAAACTTAATAATAAAACATATAATCTTATTTTTTCAAAGAAAATACAAGGCGTTATTTGAAAGCTTGAATTTAAACATTTTTTATTGCAAGTCTTGTAATTTTTAGTCCTTCATTTTCAAAGTAAACAATTGAATGAACTGAAAAGTTCTGAACGTTCAATTAAATGAACTTTTGTATTGATTGTATTTTGAACTACAATCAATTTTGCATTGAAAATAAAAATTTTCTGTATGAAAGAAACTTGAATTGGAACAATATTTCTGGATAGAATATTCAGGGTTTCTAGCGGAACGGGAAACCGGGAAAAAACCAGAAATTTTATTTGACCGGGGAAAAACCCGAGAACTTCAAATTGCCTGACCACTAGACACTCTGATATTGGAAATTTAATTTTGTTGGCTGCTGTTTTGAAGAAGCACAATTTACAATGTTTTTTTTTTGTTTTTTTTTTGTGTATGTGTAGTAAATATATATCTCGTTTATTTACGCGTAGTAAACTGTTATTTGATGTGCAAAACATCAAACATCTAACTATTTAAACATAAAGAAGAACATGGGAAAATCGAGAGTATCCATTATTCAAGTAGCAAAGTTCCTATCTTCCGAGGAAATACAAGATCTTCTCGAAAAACCTTCGATTTAGTCAAGCCAAGCAAATATATACTAAAAGTTTTATCATGTCGAATGCACACTCGGTCGTTGTCACATGAGATAGAACCAAAGAAAAAATTCAGCAAAGCTCAGGCGAACTCGTACGAAACGCGATTATTCTCTTCGGCGGTGTGGTGGAAAGAAAAGATAAGACAGTCGCTATATGTCGAATGGGGTATAAATGTTGTATATCGACGCCTTGTGTTTTTTTCTCGCTCCTCTTTAGCTTTCGTGCTTGGTGGAATTTATACTGCGCAAGAATATACACCGTGATATGAGGCGAGTGAATTCTTGAAAGGCCTGAGAAAGCGAGCGTACCAAGCTTATAATAAGAAATTATAAAAGTTCTACACGATTGGACTTTGCAGGGTTGGTGCAAAGGGTTATTGCATTTGGAATTCACATGCAGCATCACGTGATGAAAGTTAAAAGTGTACTGAATGTGGATTCCAGTGTATAAAATTCCTATTACAACGTTTAATGTTTCTTTCATGACTTCTAATCATTAAAAAATTCTCCTTTTATGCTCGCTACTTTTTATCGGAATTGAACATGTTCATCGTGTGAATATGTTTCTCCGAAACTCAAAATTTCCATAAACTCAAATATTCTATATATACAGTCCGCATTTTACATCTTTATATTTTAATTAAAAATCAATGTAACTAAGTCGAACATAAAATAGTCCTTTCGCGGGGTACAATTACATCAGTAGAGAGTAAAACTGTAGAAAAGGTCTAAAAGAAAAAAAAAATTAGAAAAATTATAAAAATGTTAATAGCATTTCGAAGAGATTTCCAAAACAATACATTTATTAATATAAATTCCCTTTAAATTGCAGTCTGAATTTCATTGAATCGCAAACTACAATGACTGCATAATTCCTAATTTCCAATGCAAACTCCTTTTTGAAAATGTAAATAAAAAATTAGCATACTTGTTTGTACTCAGATCTGATGTAAACTGGAAGAGTTAACTTATCGGTCAGAGACTTTATAAGTGAGTTTACAGCTTTACTCAGGCTTAAGAGTAATTTACTTTACATATAAATCGTGTATTAAGCATGCACCTCGATAAGGACAACTTTGCAACGTCTTGATCACTAGACGTCTAGAGAATCTAATTTCACTTCGTACCATACTTTTTTAATCTTTCGAATTGATTTTTTTATTTCTAGTTTACTACGTATCTCACCAGCGCTTACGTTTATTGGACACCTACTGGTTACATGATTGAAGGAATCTGCCCCATTTGAGTGAAGCAGTGCGTGCTGGTTTATGTCCGGTCGTTAGTTTTTATAATGATCCAAAGTAAATTACCAAGATGATTTTTGCATTAAAGAAATAAATTTCTCAGCTGTTTTTGAAAAGATTTGTTTTTTTAATGGTTTTTTCCGTTAATGGTTGGAAGATATTTGAGCTTCTGAATACCGAACCTATCAGCAACAAATTTTATACACGAGATTGACTAAAGTCGTAAAAGCACCAAATGTACGGTAATTCCATTTTATTTCGCAAAATAGTGGTCGTTAAGAATTGTATAAAAGAGTCTTATTTACACACAGCTCCCACATTGGATCCTTCTCCATAATTCTAAATTTTGATGGCCATGGATGTAGCCCTTTGGAAAATATTGAGCATAAAAAGAGAAATATTTACAAACGGGTCTTCATAAATCGCATCTCCAATTCTAAAGGAAAAAGGACATTAAAGGTCCTGCTCCTGGGCTCTAAATTTAAATCTCTGTGTGTCTTATTTCTCAAAGCAAAGCATTCCCAAATTTACCCATCATTCTTGCATCTCTCTTTACATTTAAAAATGGATGGAAATATTTCGTTTGCAATAGTGTGGGATAAAGAATTTTTATTCAACTTGTACAAACAAAATATTTTTATCTACTTTTTACTTTCAGCTGCTCAATTTATAGAAATAGTAAATTTTAAATATGGGTTATAATTAAATGGTAGAGTGTGTTCAAAAAATGACTCTGAAGCGATATTCTAGTGATGCCCAAGTACACTATACTTTCGTAGATTTTTTTCGAATTTATTAAATGTAAAGGGCATGTGATACTTTACCATGAGAGTAAATTAATTAAACCAATTATACATTCATAATAATAGATATTTTTAGCAAATAAGAGTCAATAATTATTATCAATATTTATTGACTCTTATTATCTAAAAATATTTATTATTATGAATGTATAATTGGTTTAACTAATTTGCTCTTATGGTAAAGTATCACATGCCCTTAAAAAAAAGTGAAAGTGTGTGTGTAACTGGATTACAAGGTGTTTGTTGTGATTTAGCAATTTGAGCATGCTTTTGGAACAGTAAAGTCCTATGCAGGGCACAAGCAATGCTATACATATATCGACAAAACTATCAATCTGTTTTTACTAAATAATGGCTCTCCTTGTCAAAGTCGTCTCTCAACTTCCTTCCTCGCACCTCTCCATTTGACAACGAGTATCTCGTTACACCAAAATTTGCCTCTTCACCATTTCCCTTCTCCTACACGTTCACTCCTTTCCTTTCCGAGTAAAGTTCCGTTTCCACTCGCGTCTGTGCTTCTCTCAACTTCAAAAGCGATTCTCTACGTGGAAGCTTTAGCTATCTAACCATAAATTGACAATACACGTGAACACTTATCGCAGTGCCAGTAGATGGGTAGTTTAAAAAATACACTGGTTTCCTTTTCAAGATAAGACAACACATGAAAAGAGGATGATTAAAGAGAAAAATAAAATTTCTAATAAAGAAGTTCCTCTTTACTTTTCTGGAGATGATTGCTACTATTTTTTAAAAAATGTTCTCACACTTTTTTCAGTGATTTCCTAGTAGTGTAGGAATTTTTCAGTCATAAATAATGTAGTTAATTTTACTTGATTAAAGAAAAATAATTTTCTTTTAAGTATTGGTGTTTTAAGATTGACACTTTAATGTGCAATAAATGTAAAAATAGAGCGTGAAATAGATAGATAGACAAATAGAACGACCGAGAAAGACACAATAGGCATCTAGTAGAAGGTATGCAGAGAAAGAAATAGTTATTACAATATAGTACAATATTTATATAATAAAACATAAGTACACATGAGGATAAATTGTGATCAATTTTGATAAAAGACTTACCGGAAGGTCGTGAAGGGATGGCGTCACCACCAAATCCGAGTGAGCTCGATCACCTTTTCTCTGAAAAATAAAAATTTCTTTTAATGCAGAAATATTATCACTAGTGTGCAAAATTTCATTCAGGTAGAATTAAGTCGAATTAAGCTGAGTTTCACCGAGTTCGAGGGAAGCGAAGTTTTCAGCTTTCGAGGCATCACAAACTTAGCTTATAACTTAAAAACTCAAATTAACTTAACAGCTTGATAATTCAAACTAGCTTTTCAACTGAAGAGTTGAAATAGGACATCTAAAGAGGGTTTTATCAATATTTAAAGCCTTTATGAGACAGCTCAAAAGCCCTAATAATAATTGGAATTAATTATGCACAAATTAGTAAAGAATCAAGAATTGACTTACTCTCGTCATCGTAACACGCGGCCTGTAAACTAAGTCGTCAAAGACTGCCCTATCTTTGCTGTCAACAAGCTCTCTGAGCTCCGTAAGTAGAGTGAGCTTTTCATGGGTGTTTAGAAGATCCGCCAAGCTCGCCACAAGTTCCTCAACTGTTATCCTTCGTGTCCTATAATCAGCGAGAAGTTGTGAGAGAGCTGCTCTCTCACTCCTTGCAAGAACTACCCTTGCTTTCTCCTCTACCATTGCTGCAGTAGCTGCTGACACAGAGTGGATTCCTCGATGCCTCCATTCGTTGGTGCTATTCCTGAAATCAAACAATTGCCATTTTTCTTATTTTTCTTGAAATATTCTTCAAGAGTCTCCTTTGTGAATTTATTTTCCAACAAGGAAAGATTTATCACTTCCTCTATCTTTATGTTGGTTTATTATTTATTTCATTTGATTGGAGTGTCCAAAATAAAAATAAATTTCCTTACGCAGGACTCGGAGGTCGGTGATTTGTAGGACTCTCTAGAATCATTGAATCGTGATCCTGATACCTAGATACAGGAACGACTATAGGCGTACTCGTCGTACAAGAATGGGGCACTTTGCCAACGTCACGAATCAGAAGGGACATCCTCTTATTCGTTTTTAAGATCTGGACGGCTTCATCGTGAGTTGCTTCTTCGAAGCTTTGTCCGTTAACTTCAAGTATCTGGTCACCAACCTAAAGACACACAAGATAAATTAACTTTCAACATCCATCAATATTTTTCACAATACATCCTAGTTTTCATCATAATTTGAAAATTTTGTAGCATTTCATCAAAATCTACAGTTGTTTATCTAAAGCAAGAGAAATAGAAACTGAATAGGAAGATTCTACTAAATGAAGTAATACTCTAGTACTCTAATACTCTATATTCTTTAAAAAATATTCTTTGATCCTTGAACTTACACTCTTGAACCTGTTCAATACTACACTACCAAAGCCAACATAATTTTAAAAAAGAGCATACTCGAAACACTAACATCATTTGTAAAGAACTTGAATAAAATAAACAGTCCAAAATTCTAAGGAATTGTCCTTTTTGGAAATGTATAACATGTTTGTAACAATTTTTGGTTTCCTATCTCGTAATGGAGAAACCCTTTGCACTGATAACACACTGATGCGCTGATAAGTGTCCTAATTCCCTCATAGGTGACAAATTGCAAAGTAAATAGAACCATTGCTTACAATTTGCATGTTAACTCACCAAAAGCCCAGCACGATCAGCAACACTATCTTTGTCGACCCCGGTGACATAAATACCCAAACCGTACTCCAGACCACCTCTGATCATGAGACCCAAGGACTGACCCGGTTCTATGCAAAGTTCAACCTTGCGTGATCTTGAACCATAACGAGAATCCCGCGGATGAAGCGGGGGTGGAGATGCTGGCCGGCCCTGTCGGTCCATCCAACTACAAGATTGTTGTCTTCCGGAAGAGGTCCACACTGGATGACCACCTCTGCATCGAGGATCCAGGGCTGGACCTCGTACCGTCATACTTAACGTCCGACAGGACTTTAACATCTGCGAACAAGTCAAAAGAGTCACGAGCTTTCGTTAAATGTCTATCGATAAGACTAAATCTTAACCCGGATTGACATTTACGTACTACAAATGGTACTCTCATTTGTTTCTTACTTCTAATTGTAAGACCATATTGAGTATAGTATATTCCAATTATTTTGGTGGTAGCAAATTGATTTCAGTGATACCAAAGACTCATTGCTTTGCAAATATTATATTAATATTTTTTTAAATTGCAGATTCATTATTTTATACTGCTATAACAGTATTTTACTGTGATTTTATTGTTGTAGTATCAATATCAATATCAGTATCAATCAGAATAATAGGCCAATCCGGACTAACTTCTTTTAATAAAGCACTGCCCAAAATAAGTGTGCAGTTTGAATTTTCGAAATTAGTAACAAAGGAAACTTGATCTGAGACGTTTTCTTGATTCAATGCTCATTTTTTTAGTGTCGCTCAAAAGTATATCCAGATTTTTGAATATTTTGTCTCTATAATATTTTACAATAAGATGAAGTAAAAGTTTGTTCAATGCAGTACGCTGAAAAGGTAGCAAATTCTCTATTGAGTGTAGCCAATAGGATATTCCAAAAAAGGTGAAAATTGGATATTGGAATTGATATTTTTATTTTATTAAACGTTGCTTTTGAGTAACAATTATTCAAAACCTGGGCGTTCTGATTCTTTTGAGCGGCACTGTTAAAAAAAGGTTATGTAGCTTGGAATAAATGGAGAATTTTAAAAAGCTATCAATTTGGAAGTTAAATAATAATCGTTTGATCACAAACTTTCGAAAATTCTTATTGCACGCTGATTTTTGGTTTTGTAATTAAATCTACTGAAAATCAAACGAAATTTATAACTGAATCTTAAAAATAAGGATTATTGAAGCACCCCATCTGGACCTAGGAGAATAAACGTGCTATTCATAAAAAATAGTATTGCGATCAAAATATTGACAAATATAAATTCTACTGTCGCTCAAAATTAACCTATAAAATTATTTAAGGACCAGATATTGTAATTATATTATTTATTGTCTAGAAAGCCATTCAACTCCTATTTATATAGATGAATAATTATTAATTTAACAAACGAAGTATAACTGAATAATTAGGTTAACTATATATGAATATACCATTGATATGTATTAATTTCAGATCTGTTTGTGATAAATTTATTATCTCTGATTAACTAGAAATTTGTCAATGTTCTTGATGTAATTTTGAATTCGAGATTCCATGATTTTATCGTAAATATTTTTTAGAATTTTCAAGAATTTTTGTATAACCCGATAAAATTAAATAAAATTTCGAAGTATTTTCATCGCAATATCATTTTTTCGTAAAAGGACAGTGGTACTATAAAGTATTAGTACCAAATTTTCGAAACGCGAAATCTTCTTAAGATTTTGACCCTCTTTCACAAAGTAAAACTCAAAAAATAAGACTCAGTGCTAATTTTTTTTTTGGCTCGAGGGGTGGTGAAATCTGTGTTTATCGAGTAAGTACTTGAAAAGTGTTACTTACACTCTGAATCTGAGGTGGCAAGACAGAAAAAGAAAACACAAAGATAGGACAGTTGTATAACCAGACAACAGGACTTTTTTATTCTAATAAAAATTCAGTTCTGTCCGATACTTTATAATCAATTGTATTTTACATAACTTGCAATAATCTCTTTCCAGAAAAATTGTCCAGTTTACTATTTCAAACTTATTACCGAAAACTGTGAACATTTTCTAGAAAGGAAACAAACCACAAGTTTATCAAAATACAATTTCCAATTCTACTTATATTTTAAATTTAGACTATATTTTATCTTTATTTTCCTAGCTAACTTTCCTGATTTTATATGCTAGAGCCGTAACCAATTTTTATATTCCTATCCTAATTTTCCTTCGCTATTGTGTTTCGTGATTTTAATCTCCAATCAACATTCTAGCGACTGTCAAAATAAAGTTCCTGTACCTTCAAAACAATTTTGAGGAAAACTTGTCAGCTTCAACCAGAAAGAGAACTTTTTCTTTATACATATAATTTACTAAAACTTTGAAGCTTTTCTATGTGATACGTAAAATTAGGAAAGTTCGTATCTCTAAATTGTCCCTTTTGGATTGAATCCCAGATGATCCAATCTATTTTAAGTTTTATTTCGAAAGCCAACTCTTTTTACAAAAGAGATGTAGAATTTTAAGAAATTCTCTTTATTTTCAAACTTAAATATAGTTTCATTTCATCATTTATTATACAAGTCGAATCTTGTGTAGATCATATTAACATTTTTATATTTTATTATTAGTAATATTTTTTGTTAAAAGAAACCTCTGGAACCTTTTTATAATGAAGATAGAACGAAGGATCAGCTACTGATTTTTAGGGCTCAAAAATTGTTTATTGAACAACTTTTGAGGACACTAGGAATTAAACATTAAGACAAATCAGCAGGCATAACGTTTCGAGCTGACACCATATGGTAACTAGGATATCGATCTCGAGGTAGCCCGTGACGTCACATCCTGCTTATCCTTGACCTGGCTCGAATCTCGTCCTTACAATATTTCTGTATAGATTGCACGAAAGAGAGCAAAAGTCATTCATTCTTTCGTGTTATTAACTGTCGACTGTTTACTTCGTTTCCAATCTCGGAAATCAATTTCGTGGAGATTTGCAGACGCGGCAGAAATGATTGGTAATACTCGTCTGCGTATTCAGGAGCAATTCTTTGGTATCTTTTTTCCAAGCATTTCCATTCAAATGTGAGATAAAGGTAATTAGAGAAAAATTTATCATAGATTAGAGCTGTACGTAAAAAAATAATTACAGTAAACTTTGTATTTATTGTACAGAAAGAAAGAAAAGTTGAGCCAAACACTAGAGATAAATATAAAGAAAAACGTTTCATAGATATAAGATAAGAGTTTTTTCAAAATATATTTCTTGCAATTAGAGTAGAACTTCGGGTAACAAATTATTAAGTTTTTAAAAGTTTTAATAGAGAGAACAAAACTGACAATTAACTCTCAATCGTGGGCATGATTATATTTCACCCCGTTTCAATATTAAACTTTGAAAACTATTGACAACCATTCATATTCAGATTAAACTGTTGAAGATTGAAATAGTAACTTTAGCTTTCGTGTGATTTATCTCTGACTTATAATAATCTGTTCATTGTCAAGGTTTATAGATTTAAAAAATCTTTCTCTTTGTTTCAATACTTGTAAATTCATGTTTGTAAATTTTATTTATTACTACTTTAAATTATAGAGAAGACTACACGTTTCCTTAATATTTTTCCATATGAAAAATTGTGTTATTGCTTAATAAAAAAATTATGGTAGTACTTGGAAAACAAGAATGACTGCGCAAAAATACAAATTGCGTAAGTAAAAAAATAATATTTGAGCCAGCCACGTTGGATTTTTTAGGAGTTTTTTTTATAGCCAGACATAATTTCCTGAGCAAAAATATAATATTTTTGAGAGTTATATTATGATTTTCAATAAAAATCATAATCAAGTTTTTCTTTTTGCACGAAATACTTATTTGCAGTAGTAAAAGGTTGAGTCGTTTGATATAAAATATAATAATACTCTTATAAGATCTGATAAAACGAGTAAACAGTTTAACGTATGCTGGCTAGTGTGCTGCTTGACTAAAACTTATGATACCTTAAACACAGTCTTTAAGCCGCCATTTATTCCTTACGGGGCATAAAGTGCGTCCGGTTATATATAATGGAGTCTAATAAAAGTGTGCCAATATCGATTGTCACGCTTTATAAATTTCAAATAATTTTTCTTTTATTTTATTTTCGACACTATAAACCCCACAAATCATTTTTATCCGAAAGCGGATTAAAGGAGTTTGCATGATTTTTAATGTATTCTTTAGAATGAAAATATATCAAATATAGGTGGTGAGTTAAAAAGTGCGTTACCCAAACTTATAAAAGAAATATTAATGTAAGTTTTATCCTTTAAGTTGAAGAATGATCTTCAATCAATTTTTTTTAAGAAAGGGCATCCGGTTAGGGTCAACTTGTTTTCGAAACGACTTCTTGGGTCGGAAGTTCGTCCATTATCGATACCTTAGATAACGATTTGCTACAAACTATTATACTCTTATGTACCCAACGCCCGCCATTTATGCTAACCAAAGGCCAAGCCGGAACGAAAGTACTATGATCCAAGTTTCAAACAGGATATTAAGGTTTAGTTTATGTGAACGGACGGTTATTTTCCTAGCACCAAGTCAGTTCCGGAATATGCTAGCTACCTATCTATTCACTAAAACACCCTCATCGCGTGCCACTTAAGATTAAAATTCCAAAGTGCAAAACCGTTGATGATACTAATAAATAACCGTCTCAAAAACAGAAGAAAAATAACAATTTGAAAGTGTATTGTTTTTTTTTTGTTATAATAATTAGTCGGAATATTTTCAAAATGATTTTAATTGATATCTATTCAAAAAGAGATGTTACATTTTCCGAAATAATGCATTTCTAAGTAGAGATGGGCAGTATTAGTCAGACATAGTATAAAGCAGATTTAATCACAGATTTCAATTTATTGCATACACCTATTACTATAATGAATTAATTTAAAAGGTTAACTAAAAATTAGAATATAAATAATAATGACACTCTTTCATAAAGCTTCTCAATTCATGATAGAAAATATTTAAATAATCAACGTTAAACAAGCTGCATTTTTAATTAAGGTTCTCTTTCATGTGGATACTTACCAACGCTTCGCATTCAAAGGGTGGAAATGCATTTTTTAAAGAAAAAATTCATCTCGTCTCAAAGTATATACTTTTTCTACAACCTCTGCCCTTTTTCACAAACGAGCTTTGCTTCATTAACATTTTTTCGCGTCACTGTTTAAAATAAAGTACAAAGCACTGGTTAAAATTGCTAAAACAAATTAACTGACATAGCATCGTTTAATCGTTATTTTACATTGACAGCAAGACGAAATAAATGATCAAAGGTATTGCTTTTATCTCAATGTTCTTGAATGGCATTCCATTATAAAAGCACGCTTCACAAAACAAAAAAAATCACATGTGAACAGATTTCAATTAATTTCAATACATTTCAGTAATAAATTTCTCTTAGACGAACGTTTTAATTATATAATATATAAATAATTGCATCACTTTATGCTGCGATTTAATTTGTATAAAAAATTCTTTCTTTATGTCAATCGAATTGAAGCGCTTTTAACCCAAAATAACTTGACTTTAATGCTAAAAATAAATTCTTGGAGAGCAGAAAGCGAAAGCTGAGTGGTGGAAGAGCCTATTTCAATTACAGGTGGATCAGAGACTTGAGCAAAGAAAAAGAAAAAAATGGGAGCAGAGCTACATGCTAGAGGAAAACCTTCGAGCTCTGTCTGGCCTGAGGTAATCTCCGGTATAAACGGTCTCGATGGGTTCCTCTGTAACTGGTGGCTCGTCATACACTTGTGTCAGGTTGCGAGATTGCGAACAAAAGCCTGTCTACAATGGACCATCAGAGTATCAGGTGGAGTGAAGAAAGCTAGTAGAGGAACGCTTGTTTGAAGGTAAACCTGAACGTATGTAGAGGTTTACCTTCATACATATGTCATGTACACATAAACAAAAGAAGAAGGTGAAATGAAAGTTGAGAAAGAAAAGAGGAAAAAGAAGAAAATATAAAGGAGAAATTGAAGACAGAAGGAACTATGACGTTCTACTTGAGTTACTAGTCTTTTGAAGCCACTTGGGTATCGACCCTGACTAATCTCTGACTCCTCCACCCTGAGGACCTCACAGTTTAACAATTCTCAAGGCTATAAAGTTCTAGATTTCCACTTTTATTATTTTCAACTCTTTTTTCATTTTTCGTTCTTTATTTATTCCTAATTATATTTATTTTCATGAAAATGTTTCTAATTTATGCAGTAGCTCATAATATTTTCCAGAAAAAAGTATTTTTATGGTAATTAATTATCTACGTAGTCGGATTATATTTGTAACCTTTACCAATAAGATTTGAATGTAAAATTCTCTGAACCAATAATTTCTGAAGTAGAAATTACTCGGGTACGTGATAGTAAAATTTAACGAGTAGAAACGGACGGTATTGGTCAGACAGTGAAGAATTTTCAATATAAAAGTTCGTTTTTGAAATAATAAATTAATAATCGATTCAAACTTTATTATGTTATTATACTTGCGAATCGAAAAAAAAATTACTACGTCTCATAAAGTTTTCAACTCAAATTAAACATTAGGTTACAAACAATATTAAATTCAGAGTGGGGTATACAACTCTTATTATAAGAAACAGAATTCAAAGGAGAACAATTTCTGTGATTTGTATAAAAGAGATGATAAAGTACCTGTTGAATAAATAATAAAAATATTTTATAAACATGGAAAATATCGATAGCTTAAATCAGATTTAATGTCTGCATAAATTTAGATTTCATTTTTATTATATAATGTACATTTTAGACGCGTTTTATTATTCATATTCAACCTAAAAAGCAACGATTAAAATTATTCATTAAAATAGATTTCTCTTGCTTTGATTTGTAAATTGGGTTATTCGTTCCAACTGTCTTGAATAATGAAGAATTTTTTTTCAATAAACGGATTAATTAAAGAGGAATAATTAAAATTTTAATTAAATTTAAAAGCGTGCCTCTCCATTTATTTTTATTTGCAAGAGTTGCAGTAATAAGCTTATATTCGAATCAGAAGCGGCAAAAAAAACAGTTTAAATCTTTCTTACCCTTAACGCTCAATTGAAAATTGAGGACAATAGTGAATGAACAAAACATGCTTGACATTCGAAGAGTTAGGGTAATCAAGCAGTAGAAGGACTAGAACATGGCACACAAACACGACGATAATAGTTGAAGGCTCCACAATAGTGCGAAGGAGATTGTTATCTCGGATGATGAAGACAATGGAGCCAGAGAATATCCTGAAAATCAATTCTCTAAACGACTAACTCAAGATTCAGAGATTGAATTGTCAGACAGTCGTTAAGTAATACTGGCAGTTCGTTATTTTGAAGCATTCCCAGGTTATTTCATAGGCAAAAAGAGATAGCGAGCGAGAAAGTTGATAACATGAAAAGATGAGAAAAATAAGGAGGTAAAGGAAGGAGATAGAAGCATGAAGAGTGAAGAGGAGCATCATTCTTCTTCTCATTGTCGCCTCTTATAGTGCGTGGTGGCGCCAGTCGTCTTGGCGCCATGAAACCCCGTCATTTATTTTCCCTACATAATGCAAAAGCTACTACCATGGAAGCTGCTTTAGATTCACGAATTAATCTCTTCTTTTCTCTTTCCTCCTCATACTTCCCTTATACTAGAAACCTCGAAGATCCGAACGCTGTATACGCGCCCCCTTCACTATAGATCGATCTAAAATTGCTTCGCTCAACGAGAAACGTGTTTGCCGACGAGGTAAGTTCAGTTTGCTTGGCTCGTCTTATGCTAGATGAAAACTGGAATAAACTGAACCAAGCTGAACTGACTACCAGACATCCTAAAATTTTTGTGATATTTGGAAGAAAAGAGCAGACACGAAAGGAAGAAAAGGTATATCAAAGTTGGTAGGACAGCCAACTGGAGCGAATACTTCAGGATATATTACATGAACTTGCAAGGGGAATCAAGTTTGATTTATCCACACGAGTAGGACCAGAAGAGATAAAAAGAGTTTTTTGGATGAAAGAATGTGTAACAGAAAACTGTAGATTTTTGTATTATTTTCATGAATTAACTTATTAGCTTTCTTTTGACTATATGAATAATATTTTTCTTATAAAGAGTATTATCATAAAAATTATCAAGTAGAAATGGTATATTTTGATCAGCCAGAGAGTGATTTTCCGTAGGGAAATTACTTTTCGAGTCATTGAATGAAATATTTTTTAATAAGAAAAATATTAAAACGTATAATCGTTTTCTATGTATAAATGGAATGTATTGATCGGCGATGATATGCATTTAAAAAGCAAAGGCTGTTTTTCAGCGAGCAATATAGGTTAAGTAGAAACAGAATATGCTGGTCAGCCATATAATATTTTTAAAGAGCCGATGACAAAACAATAATTCTTTGATGGAAGTGTCCATTTTAATGAAGAAAATTATGAATTTAATGACTTGAGCAATATTCAATCACTTTATATTTGCAGTCATGCATATTTCGTAAATTTCTCTCCTTGAAGAAATGAAAAATTACATTAGGTTTTACTGCTTTTAAGCATCTGTTAAAATTCGAATAATGAGCGCCTTGAACATCAAACGAAAATTCACATTCTACAGAAAGTCTCTTAAACATAAAACCTGGTGTTTTTAAATTCATAATAAATGATATTATATATTATGACATTCCATAATCTCCTTTGATTCGTGTTCAGACAAAAAGTATTGATTATACATCTCGAAATGGAACACCCGGCCAAACATCTATTGAATTTAAATCTAAATAGAAAAAGAGAAAGTAAGACTTTTATAGAAGGAAAGACTGCTGCACCACTCAGAGAAAAACGGAATGAGAATTTTAAACTGAATCCAATTCAAGACTTTTTTTTACTGTGTATCGATCGGATACCTTAAAGCTCTGTTAAACCATGAAGGCAAACAGACTTACTTTAACATCACTATTCTGCTTCACTACTTCATTTCTTTCCAAGTGAAATTAGTTTTTCGTAACAGGAACAAAGGTACTGAATAATCACAAAAAAATAATTTTTTTATTATTTCGCAGTGTTGTTCGCATTGTCCTCAAAACTGGCTTCTAGGTTTCTATTCAATATTCAATATATATTGAATATATATTCAATAATCAATATATATAATCAGTAGCTCCCTTCATTAAAAAAATTCCTCAACTAATGCTTTTCGAAAGAAGTGGATGTAACCACATATCTTTGGAGCAGAAACCTCTATTAAGTGGCATATTAGATGCCTCCTAAAGTGGTATTGTCGCGAAACCGCAGACATTTAGTGCGCACGTCATAAAGTTCTTGAAAAACTCACCTTAAGAGCTTCCTCGTGGGTCACAGCCCGAAAGGGCGTGCCGTTCACTTCCAAGATGGTGTCTCCTGGCCTGAGTCCAGCACGTTCGGCCACCGAACCTTCTTCCACCCTCGAAATGTAGACTCCCACCCCTGAGAACAATCCGCAGACTTTCCATCAGGCTAGAAGCTGCTTTCTCTGGGAAATCGGTAAATGTGCACTAATCTCTTCCACACATGGCGCCATGTGCACTCGACTAGATAGATTGGATTTATACGGATCAAAAATGTCCATACAGTCCCACAATTTCAAGGTCTTCCAAATTGTCTTGTTCACCAAACTTGGCAACGAACCTATAAAACTTAATTACTCTGGGGTATCTCTAATTTTCGGTTATTCCACAAAATCGGTTTTTAATTTCTGTAATTTTTTGTATATAGTTATAGGATAGTTGAATGAGCTTTCATTGAGTTTAACTTTTTTTCGAAATCGTTTTTTCAAAAAGTTATTCAAAGTGGAAAAGTGAAAAAATAAAATTAGGTTAAATATTTTATTTGTACGAAGCAATACCTGTTGCAGAAAAAATACAAAAAGCTCTACCCGATAATGGCCTTTGGTCAGACTATATTCCCATTTCTTTGATTGCAATCTATTTCATTTCTATTTAAGAGGTGCTATTTTATCTAACAATACACATAAAAAACCTATTCTGATATATTTATTCCCTATCTCACCTATTCTTATTTCTATAAAAGTGATATCCATTTTAATGTAAAAAGGGGTAGGATATAATAAGATTTTTAAAATTTAGGCACACAAATTTTGGATTGAAGAATATCTATTCTTTTCTGTTCAATCTGATTCTAAAATTTCTATCGTTTTCTATCTCTTTACCAGTAGAAATATATAAATGATTTCATTAGTTGGTGCATTTTATGAAATACACCCAGAAAAAAGTTTCTTTCAATCAAATAAACATTTCTTTGATATAGGGCCAAAGAAAAAATTTCTTTGAATGAAATAAATTTCATTTAATTTAATATTTCTTTCTTGTAATTCTTTCTTTGGCCCTAAATCAAAGAAATATTTATTTGATTCAAAGAAACTTTTTTCTGGGTGTATATTAAATACATAGAAAAGAGTTCTGCATATTTGAATAGAGAACAAATTGTTGAAAATACAATCAAAGTGTGTCTAAACATTTCCGTGCAAGTTAAAAATCTTGATTCTTGAAACCCCAATTGTGTGACCTGCAAACCGTTGGTCTTTTATTGTAAATTGTTTAGAGCTCTAACATAAATTTGGTCGCCATGTGTGGACATTTCATAAAGAAAAGGAATAACAGAAGGAAATATGTGAAGAAAGAGAAAAGTGCGGATGCATAATATACACAAAGAAAAATATTTCCTGCTTTCAATATATGTTATATTATTTTATTTTTGATAAACACCTACATTGATATATTTGATAGTTCATAATGATTACTTTAATATTCAATAATGTCAGTTTTGTATAAATTTACACTCCGATTAACAAAAATAAAGGATAAAAAAATTTCCTAATTTAACATCAACTTTATCTATTTTTTCATATGAAAATTTATGTTTTTCTCTGTGTAAAAATTGTGAAAGTACGATTTACCATGACAGGTTTTATCATGCAAAACGAGAATTGCCAGAAATAAAAGGCAAATGATATATGAGGACGTGAAAACATTGGCCATGTGATTTTATAGTGATCATGATTTTTTTATACTTGACATATGAATAGTATGTGTTAATCAAGTGTTGTGAGAGACAAAAACAGTCGTGATAACTGCATACATCATTACAATTGTTAAGAAGTGATATATTAATCAAATTATACTTAATAAATAATCAAATATTAAGGTACCAGTAAATAATAGTAAATGCAGTTGATAAAATATCGAGACTTAGTTAATAAATTAAATACTCGATTAGATATTTTAATTAAAAGATGAAAGCTGCCCATTATTTTATAATGATCATCATCACTAAGGAATACACGATACAGACACAGATCCAATGTCTTTTGAACTTATACAATATAAAAGTCGCCATTATATTCAATCAGAGTTCCCTTTAAGTATTCAGAATGCCATTTGACTGAAATATTTAACATTCGAATATTATTCAGTAGTGATTTGCTGCAAAAGTCTTAAACCTCGACTTCTGCGGCCCGTTTCAATTCACCATCCATTCACACTTTTCAAAAGCACCAGCCTTACTAATTTGAAAAAAAATTCTGCTCTCAATAAAGTTAGAATCAGTAACTGTAAAATTGGCAGACTTCTTTCCCGTCTCGAAGTAAAAAACACGCAATTAAAGCACTTTTGAATTAAAAATCTCAAATTATGAGATAATACAGATCTTGACGTGAGTAATCGAGTTTGATAAGGATTTAAATAACCGTGAATGGTGAAAAATTGATTAAATACCTATTTCTCGAGGGAATCTATAGGTTGAGAACTGACTATAGAGTTACTAATAGAAGATGCTCCTGTAACTTCATTAGAGCTTAAATAGTTTATAGCGCGCAAAGGATTATTGACAAATAATACAAGAAAGGATCGGGTTAGTGTTCAATTAATCTTTAATGTTGAAGTTATTTAAGGTAAGATAAGCAGTAATGAGCGATAATGAGAAAGGACAATGAACAATGTGACAGGGATAAAGGGAGGATTATTGTGTCGAAATTCTCTTTATGAAAGGATTGGCTATTTTGAATCTTGTAAGAGACATAATGCTGCTGTTGGAACTTATACTTCGGATTAAAACTCCTTTTATCAACAAGAAAGCAATTGGAAATTTAAAGTTTAATCGCTTCGAGAATTGGAAGGATTAATCAATTACTAAGTGTAATTGTTTGAGTTTCCAAGTGAATTAAACATCCGAAAACGAACTTGATATTGTTTTGAACCATCCAATTATTTTCATTTATAATTATGTTAGAAAATTAGTTAACTATTATACCACATCACTTTATGATTTTATGAAATTGATGTTTTTTTTATTTTATTTTATTGAATATATTGAATATAATTATAATTATAATGGGTTTTGATTAGAATTGAGAAATTAGGTAGGTTGGAATTTAGTTATGAAAGCTAAAGGTGAAAATAGATCGAAATTTGCAATGCCTAGAAACGATTAAAAAATTTTAGAAATGGAAGATAAGGAATAGAAGTGATAATCATTAAAATATAGATAAATTTTGCCCTACCTCATTGAGCTAGAAATACACATACATTTCATGCAGATATTATATAATAATAAATTGATGTTAGAAAAGTAGAGGCACTTTTTGTCAAGGTTTAAAAAAATAAAGCCGTCATATAGGTTTTAGTATTTTTTGAAAAGACTACTTATAAGAATTTATTAGAAAGTATTAAATGTAAAATAAAATATATACATCACTGTAACTAAGCTCATAATACTGTAACATAATGGAAAAGCTCATAAAAGTGTACGATGGCAACCGTCCATCCTCATTTGCACCTGAAGCTGGCAAATATATCTGTCTAATAATTTACCCACAACTGTGAAATAGTTCACGTCGCACGGAAAGAAGCCAAAAGATAGTAATAAATAACGCTCGGTGCAACTGGGACCTGGTTTCTCAGTTTAAAATTTTAGAAAAGCATCCTAGAATGAATTTCGTATTGCTTCTTTAAAAAGCGAGAAAATAAAATAAAAGTTTAAAAACTCGTAGAATAGTAAGTACATAAAATGGAACACGTGTTATTAAAAAATCGTAATCCTTACACTTTAAGTTAAGTGTCTTACATTTTCTTAATTATGACTTGCAAACTAATCCACAAAACCGCTTTTAAATTTCTAGTTTAAGAGCCCTTCATTTTTATGAGAAAATAATTATATTTTTTCCACGTTACTTAGAAGCGAATAAACTTATAAAAGAAGGTTAAAATACTACTGAAGAAGTTTCTGGTAGTTCAATTATAAAAATAATGAACTTTATGAAACAAGTTTTTTCTGATGTACGTTTTTAAGTGCCTCTAGTTTTCGAACTGGCAGATCTGCGTGTAACTTTCATGCGACACTAAAGCTAAAAGAAGTGGATGAAAACCACCGAAACTGAAACGACATCTGGACAACTTTAGGAACTCGAGAAACACATAATTATATGGAATTTCATAGTAATTTTATGCTTTACTTCGTCGTAGAATCGATGGTTTTCAGACTTTTAATCCTCTTTTTGGGACTACACTGGTTACCTGACTGCGCATCTGGTTCAGCGAAACAAACAAGAAAGACACCGCAGTCACTGACTTACTCTTACTCCTCAATTCCATGATCGATTAATCGAAGGTCTCCTCAAAAATTTTCACATAAACACAGTATCTTGTATTATGTAAGCTTATTTGGGAAAATTACTTTTTCAGTGTTTAAAAGAAGTAAACATTTCCCTCCGATACTGTTTTTCCTGTGCATTATTTTCCAAGGAGACACTTCGATGATATTTACAAATGTTTGACATAAAAAATAGAGGAAAACAAATGTTACTTCATCACCTCGATTTTTTTCTGAAGAAAAAAAGAAGCGAAAGAACACTAATGACACATTGATACGTGAATTTGGAGCGTATTGGAAAACATTTTAATCTCAAATATAGCAGACATTGGACGAATCCTCGCGAGATTTTACATTGTTCATTCAAAATCGACATAAATCTCTACCAGTTTTGACAAGAATTTTTTCCCCATTCAAGTTGTATTTTTGTTTCTCGATAATAATGGGTACAAACAACGCGATTATTTTCTAAGAGGATTATTATTTTCGACGATTCGTCGAAGCTTGAATGGATTTTCCATCGAAGAAGATGAAGCAGTTTGAAAAGAATAATGGTTGCGACAAAACTCAGGGTCGTTTGTACCATAAACTTGATAGTTAAAATCACAAAAGATTTTTTTAAGCGTACAGAACTTTGACAATCTTATCTTATCTTTACCTTATCTTTATAATACATTATATTTCAAGATACTTTGTAAATTCTTTTATAATATCATTTGAAATCATTCAGATTGCTACGCTTCTAATGTAAATCAAAATTAAAAATTACGTATACTCTTCAGACTGTTTAATGTTCTATGAAAAGAAGAGAATAAAACTTCTTTGATTATTTGTTTTTATTTGGTATGAAACGTCCTTGAGCTGAGGGGAAGGAAATGGGCGTGAAAATGGAAAGATTTAGACAACTTACCGGCGTCTTTACCACCCTTAACACAGATGCCGAAGCCATGGTGAGATTCCGGAGGTTCTCTAGTCATGGTTATTGTTCTAACAGTGAGTTCCTGCAAACTGAGAGCCTGAGGCCCTGGGGGTGTTTGAGGACTTTGAGCGTTCTGTTGCTGCTGCTGTGAAGAAGAGGATGAACTCCTGAGGGCAGAAACACTAGCAGGACTGGAAGCTGGAGTTCTTCTGTCACCTTTCCGTCTATCGGAAGAGAGTCCATTGCCGAAGAGTCTAAGACAACATTTTCATCAGTGGCTTATTAATTGTCCATGTAGAAAAAAAGTGCTACTTTTTTTCTAAAAAGGCGCATAGTTTAGAAAGTACCTAATAACTTGTTCCGGCGAGATGGGTCCTGTTCCCGTAGTGTGTCCTCTGTGCCGATAAGGGGTGGTGTGGGAGGAGTGATGTTGGGGGGCACTGGGTGGCCTTTCGACAATTGTGTAACTGGTTCCAGGGGGACTGTAATATCCACGGTGCTGGCTGCTGTGGTGCCTGCTCTGCACTTCCAGGTCCTCAGCCTCATAGCAACCACCAGTTCCGGTTCTTAGAAAATGAGAACCACTGCGCAAGAAGTGGGAGCTAGTGTTACCACCCCATTGCAACTCCTGCAGCTCCGATCCGTAATCCTCAGTACTGCTGGCCATGCCTGATGCTCTTTACGTCATACCTGTGAGAAAATATACTACTTTACTATATTACTAACAGGCGACGACGGAAAGGCAAGAAAAATATTATTGCTAACTGATCCTCTTCGGTCACGAGGTCAGAAGTCCAGTTACGTGACAACTATTTACACTCTGACTCGCAGCGTCGAGAAAGAGAGCGAGGCTAACATTTCATGTTCTCCGGAATATTACCCGGTATCTAATATTGCAGATCCAACCTAGCTCAAGAAAATACCACCCAATTTCATTTTATTGTTCTATTTCTCCGGAATTGGGGACGAGAAAAGGTATAACATTTCCTTTTGACAATTTACAACTTTATTAGATATAGGTATTTGATTTTTAGAAATAATCGAAAATTAATTTATTTATTTTCAATATTTGAGGATCTGCTTCGCATGAAAAAAATGAAGAGCAGTGAATAAATGGTTGTAAGTTCTTGTCCCTAAATAAGGGAATGTTTGGGCACTTTTAACATATGCAAAGCTTAAGATAAGATAATATAATTGCCTGGTTTCTAAAATGAATATGAAATTTGAATAAAGATCACTTTACGTTAGTTCTTGTTCTTCTGAAAGTCGGTGAGGTTTGCGTGTCAGGTGTGGGTTCAATATGTTCTACGGAAGCACTTTAGCTGATATTTAAATTTCTCATTTAGCGCACAGTGCTTCATTTACGTGCCTTTAGCAAAATATGATGTGCATAACTCTTAACTCTTATGTTCGTATGTAAAACTTGAATTCATTGATAGACGCAATAATTAAACTCAATTAATGAATTTAATTAAACCTATCATATAGTGAATATAGTGATATTTTAAAATATCAACTGAGAATTTTAGAAAATTATGTTAATCACTTTTAAGCCAAAGAGGTTGTGAAAGTGTCTTATTTAAATATATGCTTTCACACAGCTCGATTCTTGTGATGTTCACCGACTGTTTATAAACGTACATGTGTCGTCTCGAAATTTCGTCGAGCACTCTTCGTTCCAGGGTTTACCAGTAAAAGCGTTTTTCAGAAAAAGGTTCTTAGAACGTAACAGGTATAAAAGTCTCGTGACAGAAAGACACAGGGGCTGGAGGAGGAGAAAAGGGCAAAAAGAAAACCGACCTCATTTCTCAAAAGCAATCTAGACGTCGAGTCGCGGGTCGTGTTTATATTGCAGCAGGTCGCGCTTATTCTCAAGTAAAGCGACGCTGCTTCTCTCATTCATCACCCCTCCCCCTTGCATTCAAAGGTTTTTTTTTTCATAAACTACCATAATAAGCTGCAAGCTGGTGATTAACTCTGTATTGACTCTAAAAGTTCTAAACTTTGTGTTTGTCGAGACTGAAAATAATTATTCTCTAAAAAACAAACACGCAGGTAACTACGTATTTTAATGTTCCTCAATGTTTTGTATGTTTAAAAATATTTCAGACTCAAGAGGAAAGAAGTGTTGCAAGCATTGTAACGTAGTTTCCTTTTCTGAAAGAGTCAACTTGTTTTTAAAGTGCTGTATTCTTAAAGGCAAAACAGCAGGGAATGTAGACAAATGTGTTTCAGTAGAAAAAGCCGGGTATTGTCAGACATAGCGAGAAAAATGCGAATTTCGTTTTTCTCTAGGCAGATCCAAACAATAAATATCAGGTTGGGTCCAACGCAAACATAGATAAAAATTTTTAACTCAGTAGGTTTTCTAATGTAAACTGAGAAACCCGAAATCAAATTAATTTTATCTAAAGATTCGATTATTTTTAAAACGTATACCAAGCATTACTTGCGATTTTCATGCTTTGTATACACTTTTTAGTCATAAAGTGTCTAGAAGCAAAATTTACGGCAGAAAGTCAATTTCTCCTTCAAGGATTTTATTTTATAAAAGTAAAGGCATGAGATTACGTATTAATAAAATAAATAAAAATTATAGAAATTAAAGAGCAGATGATACGTATTAGGATCACTGACCCCGAAGTGAAAGAAACCTTTTACTGAAAGGAAGCCTTACGTTCAGGCTGCGTGCCAACAAGGCAATTGCTCAGAAGCAGAAGTCGATTATGCAGCCACCTTTCATCATTGAGATTTGCGGGCTTTGACCGAGAATTAATAGCCTCCTTCTAGTTAATCGTGACATGATCGATCGCTGGACTGATCGAGATAGTTAATCCTCAATTTCACTTTCTCTCTCCTGCATTCTCTTCAAACCAGATTAGTAAACTGCTGTTCATCAGATTTTATCATACTTCCACCCAGAAAATATGTATATACAACAGTTTACGTAACAATTGTTTACCGCATTAGCTTATGCAGAAGGACAGACGCTATTTACTGAAAGCTTGTTAGCATTAATCTCTGTATGACATTTGTTTAAATAGTCTAATGAGTTTCGAGAAATCTGATTATGTATAATGGATTGGGACCATCGGTCCAAGAGAGATTTCCTCCAATTAAAATAAATAATTTTCGAGCGAAATTAACACTAAAGAATGGTTGGGTTTCATGAATATTATAAATTTAAAATATTTAAAATATTTTGCATATGAAATGCGAAATCATATCACAGTATGGACATTAGTTGTGTCTTGATATATTTACGAGCTCTCTATTTGAAACTCAGTATAAACTTTTCGTATTCTAACATTGTACATAATATTCGTATCGCTCCGAGAGTTTGTAATTTAACTCAGACCTCGTTAATTTTAATTTCATGCCTTTTCTGGAGCTACAGTTTTAGTTCATTAGTGCTTGAGTACATTAAAATGGTACGTCTTTTTAATCGATTATATGGAGAATTGAATATTAACTTTCTGTAATGTTTCTTCTTTAAATTTACAATATTTTTGACGCAATAAAATATTTCATTGATCTATTCAGGAAACTATTTCTCCATTCCTTTCTTACAGAAAGGTATATACAGTTTTTTCTTGTAGAGGAATTTAGAATCACGGGAAATGATTTTCTACATCAGAAAATTACCGTGATTCGACATAATTCGCGTTTTGCACGAGCCGGGACATCAGGACGCTGATTCCGGAAATAAACGACCTGTTTTTCAAATGTACCCCGGAGACCGATCCAGACCGGAGTCATAAATTTCCGGAGTTGACGTTCGCCAATTGGAACCCTCGAAAGGTACATTTGACACCAACAGACTGAATTCCTCGTACCATTTAAATGCGATTCAAAGAGAATCACCAATTCGACTAAGAAAATAGTTATAATATATGATATACATTTCCAAAAAATTCGACTGGACTCTTATAGAAAAATATGTAATTTGACATATTTTGTATTAGTAATAATATTTAACATAATTAAAATTATCTAGGATGTTTTTGATCGTGACCGATTTGGGATATGTGTAGTGTAGTAATCTTCAAGGATAGGAAGGAACTAACGTCTTTGGACCATTTCCCGAGGTGTTATTGCGCAACCGCTCCGATAATGCTCTCTAATGCCATTAAACAACCTTCCACTGCTTCCGGTAAAAAATTCAGTTCAATACTGTTAAAAGAAAAATCCGGGATGAGAACTTTCAAATAGTCTTGAAATTAAATAATAAAATGTCTAACGATTTCAAAACCTTAATCTTTATTCTATTTCACAAAAAAAAATTCAACTCTCGCTTAAATCTATAATTTCCGAACTGCATAAAATTATAATAGAAAGTGTTTTCCTTTCATTAAAACAAGAATAACTATTTCATAACAATAATCGAAAAGCCATCATACCTAAGTTTTCGCTTTCAATTTATATGCTAAACCAATTGAGTTTTCCTCTGTGTATTTCTAAACATCACACTTTAAATTTTGATCGCCTCTCGACACCCTACTTCTCTTTTTTCTACTGCGGTAACGAATTCAAGAATTTTAATTCCCACAAAGAAAATAAGAGAGAGAGAAAAAGTTTCCAGACCTTCATTGTGTTTTCAATGTCCGTAATTTTCAGTTCATAAAGCCCAACTTTTGTGAACTTTCCTTCTAAATTATGAGGCGAGCTTTTGGTCGTACATTTGTAACAAAAATACATAAAATCGTTTGATGATTTTATATTTTATATCACGTAACAAAGGAGTCAGTAATTTCAATTTTAATATCGCGCTTACCTTTAAAACGATATATATATATACATATACCATCCAGGAAAGAAGAACCAATATCGCAGTATCGAACCACGTTTACCGGGCATTTATAAAATTTATATGAGAAAGCCTAGATATAGCCTAGAATTTCATCTTTCTCTGTAACCTTCTGTACTATTTACGATCTCTTGTTGGAAAAAATGATCAATAACTTCGGAACCTTTAGGCTTTTACGAGGAAATTGGTAGCTTTTCATAATTTAGAAGATTGTTTCCAGTCTCATTGATATAACGTCTTTTATAAAAATTCTAGTTAATTCTCACCCTTGTGAACTTTTAGTGACTAATTTTTTATTCTGATCATCTGCACGTGTCATTCTACAGCTACACTCAGCAGAATACTTTCTTGGCAAACCAAGCTTACAAAAGCTCACAGATGTGTACTGATCTCCCATACAAAGTGCTGTCTCAAACAAGTGGTGCACAATAAATTCCCATTACCTATATCTAAAATTCATCGCGCCCGAGGATAACGGCTTGAACTCCAGCCATGCATAATAATAAGTGTAACATTTATAAACATTCTCGATGTTTTTTTCTTTTTTTTTTGCAGAATTTCAAATTTTTAAATAAACCTTTATCATCGAAAGAGAAATTAATAATGATATAGGGCAATTATATGAGTTAGTCCTTTAGATAAATTTTTTGAATAAAGAGTTAAGAGATATTTTGTAATGTTAAATTCATTATTTCAAGATAATATGCATGAATAATGAATTGGAATATGCTACCTCACGAAATGAACTGAATGCGGATGAAAATAAACAGACTAATGTTTTATTTTTAGAGGAAAAGAACTGCTGGAAGAAATAATTGATTTCCCAAAGGCACTATGTATAAGCTTTCCTGACTCTCTTAATCAAAATTGTTTTCTAAAGACAATGATATAATTTTTATTAGTATTATGGAAGACTCTACGATCTCAACAGTATTATTAATAACAAATAATTCAATGCGTTTATAAATCAAATTTAAAAAAGAGACAGTACAAAAAATTAAAGACATTAGAAATATAATAATGAAGAGAAATTCTGTAGATAATGATAATTTATCCTTTTTTAATTCATTTTTTTATTATTTAGCCTCGTCTGACACTTGTTTTTGTATATTGTCTACTTTTTTCTTTTAAACTTTGAAGGTAATAAAACGACTATAAGATTTGCGCCATACGAGTTAAATGGACCAAATGAACCGAGATGAAATCTGGCAAGTCGATAGAAATACGTGTTTTCCACCTCCCACACTTTTTATAATCGAGCCAAACGAATGGAGCGAAAGGAAATACCAGAAGGCCTTAGAAGGAAGAAATGAATAGAAATCCAGTCTGTTTGAATTCAAAGGGAAATTAAATTTAAAGAACATTTTTTAAATGAAAGCTCACATACATACAAATAATATTCTGTATGCTTTCCATTATAATTCTTTATAATGAGAAACTTTTAAATTGAATAAAAAATATTAATTTAAACTCCTAGTTTAGGAAACATCAGTAAATAAATTAGTAGAAGCCACCATTCATTCAAATATATGGATTTATAGCTTCATAAAAATATCCTTTAATATTCCTTTGCCTTGATGAATGGTCAAACTTTTATTAGTGATAAAAAATGTATTGCTACTTGCCCCAATTTTTATATTTTCTTTATATATTTTTTATAAATGAAACGATTTCCAATTAATGTTAATGTGAGAGTGGAATATTTGATTTAAATACTATGGTTAAATGATGTTAATAATTTTATTTTCGTCAATATTTTAAAATACTGACTACAATAAAATTGAATAGTAGACCAACTATTAAAAAATTACTTTAAAAAGTAAATTACACAAAAGGCCTTTTCTTATAAACTGATGAGTAAATATGTATAATTAAATACTATATTAACCTAATATTATCTATAAAATCTCTAAATTTGTAAATACAAAATTATCACCAATTTTGTATTAATTATTAACTACAAAACATAGATATAGATTGAAATAATAACTCCAATTATTTAATCTCATTCTATTAAAAAATATCCAAGTCTGACATTGTAACGATAATAAGTAAATGTCACAGACGTTATTCATATTATTTTCAATAAGGTCATTCGTTCATTTACTCCGTATTATTAATAGATTTACAATGCGAAACCTGTCAACCTCGCTGCCAACGAAGTGCGAGAGGAAATCAAATCTACCTATCGATTTGTCTAATAGCTGGTAATTTAGTGAGACATTATTATTGTAATTTAAATCCGAACAGGATTCCAGAGGGACCTTTTTTTGAGAAATTCTTACTTTAAAAAACTAATTCTTCCTCAGAGACTGAATTAGCCATTAAGCCAAGCAATGAAGAGCTCCTGGAGAATTTCTCCCTTGTTTGAAATGGAGGTAAATACCATTAGCAGATCGTGATCGTTTCTGAGGTGACTAGCGATTGGTAAATTCCTGAGCTTACCCGTGCATAGTGCACACACCCTCTCGTCGGATAGTCTGACCCAACCTTGACACTGAGAAAGGCTTGTTTGCCAGCGGGAGTTGGCCGAGGTTGTCCGCGGTTTGCGTGTTGATACGAAGGAAGGAAGGTAACGGGTGAAGTTAAAGAAGGGCGAGAAGGGTCAGGGAGTTGAGGGGAAAAGCTCTGTTAAGCGAGGATGGGGCGATCAATACTGCAGAGCCAGTAGCCGGCTTCATTCAGCAGCTCCCCATTCCACTCGTCCTTTCCCGCGACTCCGTACACCTTTAGTTTACAACGTTCTACTATTCCAGTGACGTAGATCGAGTAACTTCCAGCAGTAATTTTGCCAGGTGTTCACGTCAAAAACTCCCACTTTGAATCCATATCACCTTGTCGTCGCCTTGACATTCGCCTCTGGACTTTTGGAAGTGGCTCAGAAAAAAGTGCTGCATACTTAAGAATCAGCACATTATTACTATTTTATTGGCAACTGTTTCTCAGATGAAGACTATGGATTATTTTCTACTTTTTATGTTAGTATACTCAGACTAAAATCCAGTAGCCACAACTTGATTTTACTGTTCACCTTTTTGCATATGTAAAGAAAATAATAATATGCTGAGAGAAATAAATTTAACATTGCATAAGGGAAGCGAGACCATAATGTTTATATACATCAAGGCTATTTCACTCCCATATGATCGAACTATAAGGCTATAAGTGACTATAAATCACTTCCCAATGCTTTTATTGAAATTAAAAATTCTTATAAATTAAATTAGTGTTTTAGAAAACTTTAAATTATTTACGGGTTATTCTGTTTTATTATAATTATTAGTAAAAGAAAATAAAAGAAAAGGGTAGAGAAAAATAAGATAATAAAACTTATAGACTCAAATAAATGCAAATGATCTTATGTGCAAGCAGAAACATTACAATATTGGATTACAGAAGCACAATGTAGTGTATTATATTCATTTGCTTATGCTTGCGTCAATAAATGTTATCGATATAGACTTCTTATAAAATAAACTTCATATTCTATATACCTGTATACTATAAATAATATATATTAATATTATATAAAATTAATTTTTACTTTTTTATTAATCTCGATTGTCAAAGAATATAAAGAATTGAAAAATATGCGCAAAATAGTCAATTTTAACCAATTTTCCGGGATCGGATGTAACAATCAGTGAAATCTGACGATAACAAACACATTCCAATAAATTTAACAAAGGGTTCATGCTTTAATTCCTTTCACAAATTGACTTTAATTGCACATTTTTTCATTTCATTTTTTTTTAGATCTTGTGAATCAATTTTGAAGTATCTAGATAATAATACTCTTAAACATAATATTATTAAAAATAATATAATCATTCTTGAATCTATTAAAATTAAAACTATAAATATTTTAAAACCTCTTGCCAACTTAGTGTATTTTCAAACATCAACTTTCATAAATGGATGCCCGATGTTAACTTTCAAGACGCTATAATATTGGATCTTAGTATTAATAATTCATCTTCTATACGTGGTTCTCATTGTTTGGCATCAATAGAAGTCACGAGACTATGAAATGTGTATTTTCGATGCACGAAGGGCGATGGAATCACCATAAAAATGTTAAAGATCCAGATCCCTAGTAGAGTCTCTTACACAGGAACAATACTGCGGCTACTGCGGTAGCAATATTTCATGAGATGCTCGGAGAGGGGTTCGCTTGACCCGCAGCAGGTACACCTTCGTCGTGGAATGTACCTTGACTCAGGTGCACTTACGTCCTACACCTAACGATCTACCATGGAACGTTGTCGCTTGTATTCGATTTGCCAAGATCCATGACCTTCAACCCTTCTAAAAATATAACAATCGAGTGAATTTGACCGCAAAATGGAAAAAATTTTAACTCACCGTGCTCATCGATCCTTTCCTGATTTATAACCACTCTGTCTAAATTTTCAGAGTACTGCAAAGAAATTTCACGGTTCGATAGTCGCATTCTTACCCATCTTTCGAAAAAAAGAACTCTCCCAAAAAATGATGCAAAAATTTATTTTATGAAAAATTAAGTCATTGATTTTTCCCTACTGTATATAATACTTTATGATTATAAATTCTTTGTTAATTAATTAACGTATTTAAGGTAATAAGGGCATTTATCAGGCGGGTCTGACCATGTATGTCTTTATCTACTTGTAAATGCTTGAAGCCAATAAAACTGAATACTCTACTTGTATCTTCCATGGCTGAGGATAAATGGATTTATCTACTTAATCAATATTGTCGGGAGTGAATTGAACTCAAGTACAATGAAATGAATTGGAAAGAAGTATTAAAATGAGAGAGATGCTTATGTCATGAATGGCTGACTGTAGCCGTCTTAATCTACTTATATTTGAACAGAAAGTCAGGCAAATTATTTTACTTATATAATTGTGTACAATTACAAAAGATTATTGGAATCGATTGATATTATCATATAGATTAACAAAGTCAAGTATAAAATCAATATTCCTAAGTTGTATACTTTTATTTGTAGATTTCATCATATTTATTTAGAACTTTTTAAATGTCTTGGCATAAGACTTATTTTTCTCGTTTACTGGCGTAAATGATGTAGAACAAAAATATTCTCTGAAAATTAATCTCAGTTTTCCTAGACCTTGAAGAAAAAGTATCAAGGTAGAAAAAAGAGTCAACAGAAAGAAGAGAAAATAAAAGATAAGAAAATTCAATTCACGAACTTTAGCGCTTTACTTATCCAACTGTTTTGAAGAAGAATCGCCTGTTTTCTGTTTTCCTTCTCACGATAGGATGGAATCCTCGTAGCAAAGAAATTAATCTTGTTGAATCTCAGAATCAAGGGAACTGTCCGTTATTTTCATGGACATACTATTTTTTTCGATGTGTGTGGGCGAATATGTATGTATGTGTTTTGACTTTATGTGGTACGACTATAAATAATCCAGCACGTCCTATCGAAACCAATCGCCTATACGATGTAACCACCCGCAAGAAATCGTGCTCTTCGTTCTAGGTATAAAAGGTTCCATGTTTTACATCAGAATGATTTATACGATAATAGCCGCAATACTTATTTTCGCAGGAAGTTCTGATATTTCGACTGACCGAAGGTCTTTTTTATAGTAACTGTTTTCTTCCATCACCAGAGATTTTCCTTCTTATTCACTTTTTAATTCAAAAAGTTTATTAATAGCACTCACGTTTATTAATTTTTAAATTGACTCTCTTAATTAATCCGCGAATTAATTTGCACGTACTTCGTACTACTCATCTTCACCGCAATCAAATGTTGCTCTAATATTTAATTCAGTAAAATGTAAAGCAATCTACACTTCAGCTCTACTCTTCAAGTTTCTTAGTATAGCAATTCACTTCCAAGTATGGTTTTTGTTTTCGCAAACGTAATTTTCAGAGCACTTTTTTTTTATATAGCACTGAATAACATGTTTGCTTGCATTATTATAAAATTTCAGATTTCGAAGCAGCTTTTTCTAAAAGATAATTTGAAAGTATGAAAATCTTACGTGAAAGAATTAAGATAAAAGCTTTTTTCCCGTGCATTTTTTACTGAGGTTCTCAGAAGAGGCACGTGGAGCAGTTTTATTTCCAGAAGAGTGAGTCGGCTAACATAAATTCCTACTGGCATTATTCTATGCTTGGAATTTGAACAGTGTGGCCCATTGTATGGAAGGCTAATTTTTCAGTACTCTTTCCCTCTTCAGGTTTTACTGGTAACCCTTTTCAGCATTCCGACAATATATACTCTTTTTCTTCTACTCTCTTTTTTTCGTTCTCTTTCACTTTTTCCTTTTCTCTCAAGCTAACGTAACTTCCAGATTACCTCTGCATTGCGTGGCTATTCGTCGCAATGTTGAATATTCACGAGATACCACACACAAGGTGAAGCAGGTGGCATGTACCAACATAGAAATTTCTCCTGAAACAGGAAGCGTTACATTGAGTTCTCTGATGAGGTTTGAGTAAGGTTTCAAACAAATCATCTGCCTTTGGTCAATCCAAATTCATTACTGGGAATGTTGGAAGTCAAGTCTAATTCAAGGTTTAATTTAGATACGACTTAGGAGGAGAATCTCCTACCTAAATTTCATATATTTGAGAATATTGTGAAACTCAATTTTAGTGAAACAAAGGGAATTTGACATTAAATTCAAAATACTTTAATTGAAGTGTAATTCATGCTAACTACAAAATATCCTAACTTTTGTCTAATTTAATCTACTTTACTTAAAGTTATTTATTCTTATTAGCTTGTTTCAGCTTTTCTCAATCAAATCATATAATTGTATAAGAAGTTTAAAACGAGTTATATAAAGAGCCATTGAAATCTTTTGAAACGGTTTTAAAAGGCGAAGTATAGAATGGAAAGAATCACTTTTATTTATGTATTTACGTAATGTAAACTTTTCCTCTACAGAAAATGTTCTAGTTATTCTTTAACAGAAACTCAAGAACTAACAAGAATTGGATTAACTGATAAATAATCATGAAAGAAAAATACACGCGAATGTATCGTTACGACATAACAATGCACTCGTTACGATAAATCACTTAAAGTTCTTGTTCACTTTATTATCAGCTCAGATAAAGAAGTGAAAAGAAATCTTTCCAACACGGCAGCAAAAAGAAAATGAAAACTAACCTGCAATCTTACCTGATGCTTACAATGAACTCATAACAATTGCTAAAATAGAAATTGATTTTCTTAAATATGCATTCATTTTAAATTTGAACCAAGCATCACTTGAAATTCTTTGCATGTACCTGTAAAAATTTGAAAATAATTCCCGAATATCTAGCAGGTGAAACTAAGGTCTCGTACTTTTTATACTAAAATACAAATTTTTAAAAAAGAAATAAAATTGAGGACACAAGAATCATTTACACAAATCCCGCAATTTTTTCCCATTTCTCAACTTTTCACATCGCCCTGAAATGCTTTTGAAGTTTTCTAGAAATGAAGGCACACCCTTTACTCTCTAACGCAAGGAAAATAATAACTGCACATTTGTGCAAGCACGAAAGAGTACACAAAACTGTTCGAAAACATTGAAAACAACAGACAAGATACGCAAAAGGCAATTTTCAATCGCGTGCAGCGGATCGTGTCCCATGGAATCTATACGTACAGTACAGAGCTAAAAACATAGCTAGTTATTAACTAGATGGTTCTTGGGTCTCCAAGCATATTCTATTGTTTTTCCACGAAGTAAAACGCACGCACTTTCCGCGGTTTGATCGATTTCCTCCACTTGTACGAGGTCGGGGGTTGCTAAAGCTAAAGTATTAGACCTGTGCGTGACTAAAGGACTCTGTGTAAAGCTTTCTTTAATGTATAAGTCGAATATATTATGAACAATAAATTTTCTTCTTCATCTTAACTACCCTATAACGTGCCGCTTTCTTAAATTCTGACGTACACTGACACAAAGTAACTTATCATTTTCCTAATTTCGAAACTGTCTTTATAATTAAGAATATCAGGTTCCACAGTATGGAATCAGGATGATGAAAAAAGTAAATTACTTATTGGTAAAATCAGTAGGTGATACATTATATAGGGAAAAATGAGGTCAAATGTACACTGTAATTTGTTAGTTCTGAGTATCAGGGGAATCATTAATGTATATATGTAGACACCAATTTGAATACCAATTTAGTAAAAGGACTGATCTGCTTTTTAAGAAATAATTTAATCTTGCTTGTTAACATTTTTAGGACACATTATCATTTATCCAGAGGAATAATATTTCCCTGTACCATGTTAAGGACATATTTATTTGTCACGTTTTTACATAACATTCCAATTTTTTCTCACATATAGTCTGCGCAAGTTTTTTTCGAAAGTTTTCATGTTTAAGTTTTCATTCTGTAAGTGAAAATCACAGTGAATGAGACACTGAATTGCAAAAAGGGTACTATAATCCTCCATAATCGGAAGCTTTTCTATGTTGGACTTTTTGAATCGTGCACAGAGACCCATTCTTTGTAACTGACAGGCTTTTTATTCCTGGAACAAACGGAGCGAAACCAATTGCCGGACTGTCGAATGCACGGATCGAAAGCTTGTGAATCTCGATAACCCCGTCGCCTATTCACCAATAAACACCAAAAGCTATCATGCTACTGCCAAATTCAAAGCCACTGGTGACCTATTTCATCTACTCGCATCTTAAATCTTCTTTCTGTTATAAAAGAGTTCCTACAATGTGCATTGATGTGAAAAAAAGTATTGATCAATTAAAGGCACCAGTGTCATCGAATCCCACATCAGATACTTTCTCCTTTGATGAATCAAGCACTCCCTAAATTTGAAACAGTAAAAACTCACTGATTCACAGTAAAAGTGGAAGCCTAGAGACTTTCGGAAACAGTGAAAACAAATTTCACTGTTCTGACAGTAAGTATTACAGTTTTATCAGTACACTTCACTGACAAAACAGTAAAAAGTAACTGTAATAAACAGTAATACTTACTGTCGGAACAGTAAAAATTGTTTTCACTGTTTCCGACAGTCTCTAGGCTTCCACTTTTTACTGTTTCAAATTTAGGGAGCACATTTTAGACCGCTTCACATCATTTGACTTGGAAAATTAAAAACCTGATGCAATAATCAAGAGCGCCGAATCAAATTTCATGGAAGCAGATGAGATTTACAGATTGACATATTTTTAATATTGAGAATTTCTTCAGTGACGAAATAATCACTACTACTATTTCAACTTTGATATTTTGAGTTCCTTTAAATTTATTCGGATATTTACTAGTCTCGTTTAAAATCGTATTTGATATATATTATCACATTTTAAACTAAATTGGTTAAATCAAACAGCTATAGTTAACAGAACGGGAATAGAATTTGAAACTGAATTCGAATTATCCATTCTTAGAAAAAGCCGTTAATTGTGCAAAATATAATTGTATGCATTAATGATCAGATAATAAAACATTTCTTTCGTAATTATATTTATAATGCATTTAGTTTCCATTGTTGACAATTATAAAAGATAATATCTTTATTGCTTTATTCATACTAATCCATAAAAAAATATATCTTATATCGTGTTAATTACATTTATAAATAAGCATCTTGCAAGGTGTGAAGGAAATAAAGAATATGTGTACCTAGGATACATTATCAACATTATTTGTATTAATCATTGAGACATGTGACAAATACAATTTTTCTCACATCCCAGATCGATTTCTCGACAAATGGCAGGTAGTCGTGTAGTAGGTGTACGTTACCCCTGTCAGAATCATGAAAAGTAATATTTACGAACCTTAGGGAAGGCGCGAGATTGCACGCGATCAAGTTCTCATCCATGGGCAAAACCCACGATTGATTTCTATCGGAATTGCTCCTTTACCAGCTGATTCTATCCATCCACTTGATATAAACGTCTCTGATGCACGATATCAAGTCGAACGAAGTCCCCTACTATCTCAAGATGCCAAGATGATAAGTCATCCGTCACTTATCAAAAATATTACTTACTTTTTACATTCTTTCAAACTAGTCCTCGATCTAACAATATTAATAAAAAATTGAAGCAGAAATCAGAGGGTTAAAAAGACACGAAAGGGGGTGGTAGCTAATAATAAACCCAGCAATATTCTCTCTCAGCGAGCACGTACTATGTGAGCCATGTACGTGACGAGCACCGAAAAAATGGGCACTTGACTTTGGAAAGTAATTCGTGGCCAGGTGAGAGTGGGTGCTCAAAGACAAAAGCCCGACCCGAGGGCGTTAATAATAATAAAGAGCGCACAGCTGAGGAGGAAGATAAATCACTTCGTAACCGAGTCAGCGATCTGCACCTTTGGGGATTCAACCAAGCTTTTGCACGTTCCAAAGTGTCACTGTGTCACATCTTCCGGTGAACTTACTATCAGAACATGCTGATCATTTTATTGCAATTATAAATTAGTATGCATGATATGTAAAAGACTTCTGAACTTACAGCAGATATGCGGGTTCTAAACTTAGTCTGAGTAACCCTTTCAAATATTTGTTTGAGTATGGCTATTTCGCTGCATTTTTGAATCTATGAAAACAAAAATTAAGCTTAGCTATCTGCAAATAATGGATTTAACTTTGATGGAAAATTTATTCGAGCTTGCTACCAATGGAGTCACATAACTTGTTAAAATTATAAACAATTGCTACTAAAGTTTAATGAAAGTAATTATTTCTAAAGTATTAATTTTAAAATTGTTTCAATAAAACAATCCTCTGGGTATCTTATGTCGAAAGATTACATACAGTGCGATAGAAAACTATTGCATTTTTTATATAACGTATGTGATAGACATTAATAAATTGAATTCTTCTAAACCTAGTAATTCCTTGAAAATGTATATTACAATAATATAATATATATATATACTTTTACTTTATATTGTATAATTTATTTTTGAGACTGACTAAACGAAAATAATCACTCGAATCCTCTGCCGCAGAAAAGCAAAGAAGACTCTGAAAAAAGAATCCTATCACGACTGGAATATAATTCAACTAATTATAATTTTGAATCTAACCAAACGTAAAACATTATTCCGTGAAACATCACCGCAATAAAATGGCTGATCACACTGCATTTCATTCCACTGTTTTCAAACTTTCATTTCGAAAAATTGCATAAAATACAAATTACAGACCAAAAAACTGCAAAACCCAAAGCAGAAAATTCTCGCACACTAAATAATTAACAAGGGTTGCGGAAAAGAGAAAGCCCTGGGCTCCTAGATGACTTAAGCCAACCCTGCTATTTTGTCACCTCACTAGGTCAAAGTTCAAAGTGGTAAACATGAAAACGACTTGATTTCGATGGACTTTCAAAAGGTTCCTTTCTTAGAGGTAGGAAGAATAAAATTATTGACTAGAAACGCCTCGCTCGACACTTGCCGTTGCCGTGTCAGAGAAAAAATAGCTTTCGTAAAAAGTTAACCCTCGAAGGGTTTGATTTTCGGATCACAAAACTCACGTTTTTCATGTTCGCAGCATCGAGTACACTTCCGCCTGCAGTAAACACCGATTACGCACCAATTTACACGCAAACGCAATGGCGAATGCAACTGCTGGAGAGAAGCGCATTGCCTCCGGCCGGCCCGAAGCTCCCAACTGGCGCTCAGAGCTTTAACTACCAGTGCTTTCGGGTTATCGAGGGGTGAATCCTAGGGGTGGCAGACCAACCACCAACCGAGAACACCACCTGACGAAAACTTGGCAAACTACAAGGCTTTGGGGCGCAAGCTCCACCCGAGCCTTATGCTATCGCGCCGCAGTAGTAGAATCGCGCAATAGTCAGACAAGAGAGTAAATTCAAGTATTATGCAAGGCGCTTTGAAAAAAACACGTGTAATTGTGGCGAAGAGCCAGAGATACTTTTTTTTTTTATAAAGAAAATTTGATCAGACTTCTTCAGACAATTAATTAGTTTTGAATAGGCAGTAATTATTTTTTTAAACCACATCCGAGGGCATATAGATTAATCATCCGAGCTTTCGATTTTCGAATGATTCTATTTCAAATCATACAGAATAAAATATTTCCAATAAATCCCAAGGTATCAAATTTGGATCCAAAAGTGGATCAAAGCGTTAGATGACAATTGTTTTTTCATTGTGAGACGCTTTAATCCACTTTTGGATTAAAAATTGACACCTTGGGATTTTGTGTTTTATTGAAAGATGTTATTATGTTAATCTAGAAAAAAAAAGAGTAGTATTGAATGAAAATAAAGGGATACATATTTCACCGTTTGACAAAAAAAGTTTTTTTGTATCTTAAAATTGTTAAAAATTCTTCGTCTATTGAATGATCTGAAGAAAATACCAAAACTTTATATATTGAGAAAATGGGGGTGGTTTTTTCTGAAAATTTTTAAAACAGATTTTATCAAAGACTCGCTCTTTTAAGATTTTCATTGATTTTGCAAGTAGAAAATCCATTGGGATTTCTTCAACTTTTTCTAATGAAAATTCAGTGAGATTTCTCACTGAATTTCATTAAACAATTACTGATTCTCAGTCAATTTTAAATGATTGAAATGGCTAGAAGAAACTCATTCATTGTCAGTGATATTTCACTGATTGGAATGCATTTATTGTTATGAACAATTTTTTATCTTGGAGAAAATTGTCAATTATGTATTAAACAAGTTACTTTCGGTTTTATAGCAAATTTACGCATCTCTTCTATTCTTAACTGTTGGGGCGATGGGTTTCACATTTTTGAACCAATTGCTATAAATATTCATTCTTCACATTCTTCGACACCAACTTTGATTATTCTGTCGACCCAGATTTGAAACATGTCTGGCATTAATGATAAAAAGAATGATAAAAACCGATGAAACGTCTGCATTGAATAGTTTAAAGTTATAAATACGAATAAGCAAATGAATATCTTGGATCTAGAGTTAACAAGGAGTTAACGAGACGTCGCAGAGCCCTCGCATGCAATTCTCTCGTTGCTCATCTAATCGAAGTATTCTGGCATGCAAGGCAATGCTTTAAGTACCGATTTAACCGAAATAACCGTCTGTTTCATTTAACTTAAATGGTAGTACAGCCATTAACGGCATACGTTGACTAGCTCATTTACCATATTCCTTGACGTAAGGCAAAGCACCTGGCTAACGTACTCTGGGTACTTGATCCTGACTCAACAGGTTCGCGTGCCGGAAGTGCCTCTATTCCGGAAGTCCACTCATCAAGAGGGCATAGAGCCGTTGCACCGACACGAACCAATTTGATAACCTCTGGTCGTTCGGTTTCCAGCCTTTACTTCCAAATGTTTCATTATAAACTCAATTCTTTATATTCCAAAGTCAGGCGCAACTTAAATCTAAATTTAATCCCAAAATAGACTCCAAGCTAAGTCGAATTTTAAACAATTAAAGTTAAAAGTCCCCGTAAAGATTACATAATATTCTAAAGGTATTCAGGACATCGAAAAAATAAAACAAGTTTATGGTCACTTTGTCGATCTTGTTAAATGAAAAAGTTGTACATGTGAGTAAATTAATGAGAGATACATGATCGATGAAAGTAAGTACAAAATTGTCTAAGACTAACGCTTCTCTGGATCCAGACTTTTCAGAGTGTAGAAATCTGAGGTAAAATAATGCATTTTTTCTGTTGCCCTTGTAAATCGTTTATTCTTGGTCCTCAAAAATGTATTTCCACACTGTTTCTGATTGTAATAGACATCCACTCTTTTAAAAACACTGACTGAGGTTTTGCTCTTGTGGCAAGTATTTTTTGTATCTCAAGAATAGCAAACAGGATCCATCGTGATTCGTGAGAGCAGGCTTTCGATTTTTCTTAAATATCTCTCTCAAAAGAGAAAATTTTATATTGATTTCTAGAGTCCTTTCTGAGTCATCATTCGAAACAACAAGATCTCTGGATCAAAAACTGAGATGATTGTCTGTTCCTTCAGTCCAGGTAAAAGAATTGTAAAAGGACTCTTTTGAAAATAAGCTCATTTACGTACTATTCTATTTGTCTAACAATGTTCAGAAATGAGGCGAAAAAATTAGGACTCTCATTCTGATAATTTTTTAGCCTGGTTCCACGTTACACTTTGGATATTTGGAACTCAATATGTTGGTCTTGGGGTAAAAATGTATAATTGACACTGTTTCTATACATATAATCTAAACGCCGATCAGGTAATTGAGTATTCTTTTTCCCATTTGAGATTCTATCATGGGGCCGAAAGGAGAGATTACAGTATCACAGAATTTTTGTCTTTCTCCCTGGATAATTGGAGCGTTACATTACAAGAAGGTAAAATAAACTTCTAATTAGAGGTATCCTGATTGAGAAAACCGAACGGGGAGAGGTGTGTATGCATGGACGTAGTAAAAAAATATTATCCTATATGATTTGATGGAATGGATCAAGTCTTGAAGAATTACGAAGAATTTTATCTTCATGTCGGGCGGTTTTCTCAATATGATCCTCACACCTTTGGACCATTATTATTTACAAAAATTTTTGGTCCTATTTATAATATCCTAGGTTATTTACGAAATATAAATACTCGTACATATACACAATACTTCATGACGAAGAATAAATTGCTATAAATTACTAATTACGGAACAATAAATTCTCCTGCACGATGGAACGCACTTATTCACATCCTGAATGTGCGTTCATTCATTGGTTTAATATTTAACGTTTCAGTTCATGTCGATGAACATTTCTCACGCAATACAATAGTAATCCGGACGTGATTGCACTAAAAAAATATAAATATACAAGGAGATTCATCCGCTGTAATTGTACTATATCGTCAAACCTCTCATACTTTTCGATTTACAAATAACAACTACATCGTCGGTACTAATATCGATTTAATATGATATGAGAAAACTGCAAATCCCCCTCAATCTAGTTAACGATCGATTCGTAAAAGACATAAAAAATTTCTGGCAGGGTACGTCTCTTCCTAATAAAAAAAAAAAATAAATAATACAATTTTTTTAAAACAGATTTTCTAAAATCATTCAGAGAATTTTTACAGTCTCTTGAGCTGCCGTTGCTCAATTATAAATGCACGAATACTTAAAACTATCGTTTGTGAATAGGCGTTTTGTTTTTTGGACTATCCGTGATCCCGTCGTTTACGTCTCTCCTGGGTCGAAGGATAAAGTTTAAATTATGGGCAGTATTCACGGCATAATAAACATTCGCTGAATTAGGCAAAACCATTTCGCGATCCGGTAACACTTGAGCTAAAGTGTACTGATCTGGACTACCCTCGATTCCTAGTTTTAACATCGCGTTGCGAATTACTTGTGGAGTCCTCTCATTATTTGAGAGCATGATTGATTTATAAAGAACAACACCATCCGTTTCCACGTTGTCACTCTCCATCGTTACTTTAATAATATAAAAATCGGGAGAACTTTTGTGCGAATGATTTGGACTCGACAGTCCAGGGTGACTGGGACTACTACCATTGGCTGTGACCGTAACTTGGGGTGCTAGACGCGAATTATGGCCAGAAGAAGCACCTCCTCCTCCGGAACTTAAAGAAACATCCAGAGATGGCAGAGAAGAATTGGAAGACGAACTGGACATCTGAGAAGGTGAAGTTCTTCGGTCCAGAGAATTATGCGGGGAACTGGGCAGAGAATCAAGGTCACAGTAGAACTGAGAACTGCTGGAACTTGAGGTTGAGGCTATTGAATCGTTCTTGCGGTGGCCCTGATGACTCTGAAATAAGAAAGATGCATTTTTAGACTTTGGCAAATGAAAAAAAGAGAGAATAAGCGATACATGTAGAAAATAGTAAACTAAAAGGATCAGAAAAAAGACGAACCTGTTTCTTCTTGACTTTATTGTTTAAATTCAAGGTGTGTCCTGGAGGTGGGACTTCAATTTGGCAACTGAGTTTGTACGCCTCTCTATCATCAAGCACAACAAGGGAATGAAACCATCTATCAAAAATAGGGTCTGTCGTGAAATTATAGGCATTTGCTGCTCCCTGCAGAAGTCTAATTCTCGCGAGAACTTCGAACTCCTTTCTTCTTTTGTCAAAGTTTATAAGTCCTTCAGCTATCGTGTCGGGAATCGCTGTGTCTATCATCGTTAAATCAGTCAAAAAGGTTCCCAGGTAAGGAATTGTGCCGTAGCTAATATTCTGAAACAATTCAAGATCAATCCATTAAAAACTACAAACTCTCAACTACCTAACGACTATGGAAATCTTCAGTCTTAATTTTTAACTTACTCCCGCATGAGTATTCTGTTTTTGGAAAATCTTCTGCAAATGCCTATCGCTTCTTCCGGCAGTGTCAGCAAATTTAGCAGTGCCTTCTTTAATCAGCAACTCTCTTTGAGTCCAAGCATTATTTTCTTCTGAGAATATCCTCTCAAGTTCTCGAAAGACTTCATGTTTTTCACGAGGCATGCACTGCCAACATTTTTCCAGCCTGTAGACTGGATTACTTTGAAGACCAGAGACTATGGCCTTAAGGCTACTGAAGTTTTTTACGACCCTCAGCTCCTGGGCGATGTCGATCCAGGTTTCGAGAATTCTCGCTCGCTCATGTGGTTTCAATGTCACGTCTTTGAGAACGGTAGACATGACTCGAAGAGACACGGCGTTGAATTGATTGACGGTTGCCAAAACGGTGGCTGCATCGTGACTTCGAGAACGATCTCTTCTGGACCAAACTGCTCCCAGGCATTGATGCGCTATTAATTTTCGAAACACTTCGGCATCCATTCGTGTCAATTGCTCTGCGAAATGTCGGTGGGGCACCTCGGGAAAAATGTAGGTCGGCCAATGATCACCTATCAAGTCCGTCGGTCCGTGTAAGGTTAGACGACCATTGTCATAAGGTAGGCAAGAGTCTGTAAAGATAGAAGAGAGCAGTTAAGTAAAAGAGAAACTTAGAATTCTTTTTCTATTTTTTTAAAACTAAAACTATTTTCTTAAGTAAGATAACCACTAGATAATTTTAATACAACATCTAGGAATTTTTATTATAAATTTTAGACTTTTGATAATTAGTGATTAAGTGACTGGCTCACTTTCGCTTATCTTTATGCCGTCTTTAAAATCAGATTAGCACTTGTGATAAATTTGCAATGTGCAATGTGGTGTCGATACTAGAGTGAATCAGAAAGTCAACAATGGTTCTGTTCAACGCGAGAGTTCTTTCTGAAGGCTAACTAACGATAAAGAAACAAACAACTGCAAAGTATCTTTACAATGTTTATAAAACCTAAAATATACGCAGACTTTTAGAAAAAGGATAAAAGTTATTAATACTTGTTTTTTCATTCCTTACACTTCTACCAGGAATAATGACTGATAAAAAATACCAATTCTGTACCTTTTGTCTGATTTTTCAAAGTCTGGTTTCTATAATAATTAAAATTTATCTCCCAAAGAACGTAAAAAAATCTAGGATCTTTAATCTTCATTTGTTATCACTTTCATTTGAATTTTTCGAAAATAATACATTTTTGCATTTTAATGTAAAAGAAGTGCTCATTACGAACTTTCTGAATTGACCCAATTCAAGTTCAGAATTAAAGTTTAGAAAGATCAAATCATAGATGTTGATAGTGTGTGGATGTTGACTCAAATGTAGGACAAACACCAAGAGAAATGAAATACACTGCCCTCCTTATGATTAGTTAATAATATTATCTAACTTTTTCAAAAACTTTCAAAGCATTTGAGTACACTCAAATTAAAATAGGAATTTAATCTTAATAAAAGATTAACAAGCATTAATAAAAGACTGATTAGGATAGGTCATGATTCTGCTTCACGTCAATTCTGAGAGCAACTCAATCGAACGTCAGTCACAATTAATTACGATTTTCTAATCAATACTACTAATCAAAATATTCCAAACTTTTATACCCTTTAAAACTGATATTAAATTTTCTTTCTTTATTTGAAATATACAAAAATACCGATTAGACTTCCTTTTCTGTGTATTACCTTAAAGAGTAATAATTCATTAAAATTGTATAATTATCTGCCAAGCCGCAAGATATATAAAATTAATAGAGCTCGCAGTTTGCTTTTAGATTTTCAATTATTATAATAGCTATCATAATCTCTCCAATTTCGACAAAACATATTCAATTGCTATTAAAGTAATTACTTAATAATCTGCTACATCCTAGAAAGTTTTATCCAGGATCTGATAACTATTGGCCTTTCACGACAAGTGTCCGACACTAAAGTATGTCTTTAGTTTATTTTACTTTTTTAACAAAAAACAATTAAATAAAAAGTGGTATCCAATATATTTTTATATCTTCCCCACCATCAAAATCATAAAATCTTTCGAATGAACCATATAAAATATTACTCAAACCCAGGAAGGAGAATAAAAAATATCGATTACTAGAAACACCTCGTAGGCATTTTTATATATATAATATACAGAAATTATTCTATTTTCCTCTGGATTACGTCCAATCAACCTCTCGTATATATTCTTAGTTCCAACAACTTCATCAAGTTTCAATTAATTTTAATTTAAGGAAACGATTTTTATTTAATGGGCTTGAAACCCCAGTACTTGAAAGACTTGATGAACGTCCATAAAAACTCGGGTCGTTAAATGTCTCAAGAGAGACAAAAAGCTTCTTGATCGAGACGAATTAAGAATCTGATCGTGTAAGACAAAAGAGAAAAAAAATTACCTGTCTGTCCCTCTCGTTGCGAAAACCTGTGAAGTCGATGCCTGGCCTTGAGTTCGAGTTCAGAACCAGGTAATCGTCGATGCGTAAAGTCTAGGAGTCTCATGAGGAGAGGATGATTCGGTGGTGAGCACCAATCCCCAGGGTAGGCGTCCAACCACACATGGAGAGCCTGCACAAGGGTTTTGCGATGCTGCTCTCCTGTAAGTGCTGCAGAATTCTCGTCCAGAGAATCGTACCTGGCGAGTAAAAGCTCCAGAACCTCTTGCGGGGTCGTAAAAGCGCGATATGTTGCCAGGAATACGTTGATGTAGGTCGACTCGAGTTCCCCATCATCGTTAGCGAGACTCTCAACTAGTCTCTGAACTGTACCAGCCTTCAGAAAACGCACCCTCACAGTTTCCCACTCGAGATGTGATATTTCATCATCTGAATCCTAAAAAGGAATATTCAAATAAAATGAAACGGTTTATACTTTCTAACATGTTTACAATTTAATCACGATCGTGGATTATTTATTTATCTTCGTGGGTCGACTTGAATTCGATTATCGATTTTCTACGAAAGTAGAAAATAAAATAATAATAGACTGATAATAAAAATATAGAATTTAAAGTAAAATCAACGTTATAAAAATGTAGAACGTATATCAAGTTACTAAAATATTTTTGCTTTTGGAAAGCATGATAAAGGAGGAAGGATTGCAGACTGAATATATTATACTCTGTAATTAAAATAATCAATGTCTCTTGGTTATACGAATTATTCAAAAAGTGCGTCATCATATACATATTTCGTCGATATGTGTAATGTCGTATATGTCGACCTTGTTGAAATATATACTCACGTAAAGTATACGAAAACTTTTTACATATCAAATCATCATATCGAATGCCTGCCATCTTTTTATAAATTCCGAAAATAATGTAAATATTATAATTTCTTACCGATGCGGACAGACTTCTAGTTGGTCTATGATATCGAACTTTTTTCAGGTACACTGTATATATGACACCGTCACCTCTTTCCTCGCCCCAAAGACGCCACGTGGGCTGAAAAAAAAGTAATTAAACTTTTACAATTTTGAAATTGCCAACTGATGCTTCCAGTAATTTTCGCTACGGGATGTAGGTAAATTATGGCTCTAATTTCAAGGAGCACTAGTATTCTAGCAATCCCCTTTATCACGAGGCACTCTGCTCTGCACTTTAATAAAATTTAATCGATAGAGGATGGTCCTCGTAAGCTTTACACGAGAATAATTGGACATTCGATGTCCTCCAATCATTGCAAGGACTCTTGACTATTCACACGTGTGGACAATGTAGACATTTTATTATTTCAAGGCACCCCAACTACAAATCTTCAATTATTTCTACAATATGTTTCATTCCATTCCTATTCAAATGCTCATCAATTAAGTAACTAATCAATAAGTAACACACATGCATTTACATAAAATCAAATTAATGTGTTCTTTTTATTATCCCACGTCACTTACGTGAGTTGTTTCTTTTAACTCAACGTAAGAGATCGAAGTGCAGCGGGGTCATAAAAATCGTAGACAAAAGTCAGCAAAGAAAAAAACGTGCAAAATGAAAGACAATAATGCGTCACTTTACCGTGACTTACTTTGGATGTCGTGACAAGTGATAACTTTGTGATTGACTCGAGGACTTTAACTACTATGGGTGTTAACCATGCCATTGTCGTGAAAGCTTTTCTGTTCTCACACTCAGAAAAATACTTGATTCATGTAATACTATTTTTCCATGCGAAGAATTTTTCTTTTTAATTTGTCTTTGTTTTCTACTTCAAAATTTTGTATTACACAAAAGAGCAATATATCGACCGTACTGTATATAGATTACTTTACGATTATGCAAGCGACTCCTATTAACAGTTCAGTAAAACTATCCAAGTTTTTATTATCATCGTAAGAAAAAGTGTCATTGACTGATTGTGAGCAATTTTCTCTCGGTAAACAAATGAATTGAGCTTTGTGAGTGAATCAAAATAGGAAAAAGAACACTTTATTCATTAGTATAATTTGATGATAAAGACCATGTTTATTTCATTGGCCGAAAATTGACTCATAAGTAGTCTCCTTTAGACAAGAATATTTCCAAAAATAGTTTTACTAGACAAAATCTCTTCGTGTATCACATGTTTTTTTTTTTCCTCGAGTCAATAAATGTCTTGGAGTTAAGGCATGATGAAGGAGGGGACTAGCGTTGCAAGAAGATCCGGTAATTAAACGCTTTAGGAAAAAAGAGTCCAAGCATGACGAGCCCTATGCCTTACACGTTTCTACGACCCTGAATTACCGAAGAATACAATGGATCACCAACAACAACGAAGCCATGCCTCAACGATAAAAAGACTTCCACCTTGTTCTTATAAACTATCTGATCTCTTTGTATTTATTGGAATTTATTTGTTTTACGAGACTTGAACTTTAGAATTAAGAATTCGAAACATAAAAGCACTCCGCTCAATTATTTAATATTTAATGATTAATCATTCTAGCAATCTGATTACAATCTTCAAAAAATGACGCTGCTAAAAAGATCCATGTTACATTTTAATTAAAATATTGTAATATTCTCGACAATTGTTCAAGTTAAAATATAACGTGAATTTTATGTAACCAAAGCAGATTTAAATGTCGAGCACATTAAAAAAAGCACAAAAGAAATAGTGAAAAGTTGCTCCGTTAAATGTTATGCAACCTGTAATTTTGCTCACTTTATGACATCATATACGTGTATTTAAAAAAAAATTTAACAAAGTAAAGAAGATTTGAGTCAGACAATGTAAATTACAAAAAAATTTGTTTATAATTGCTCTATTTTGAAGTTTATATTATTATTTTGATACACGTAACAGGAGTATTAAAGCTCAAGTTCCATAATAGACAAACAGTCTCACAATATACTGAACAATGTATCTTTGCGAAAGAATTAGACGTGACTAAACGTTTTATCAAAGTGTTATTCATAAGTAGTCTACCTGCCATCGACCTGTTATCTTTTCAGGGTTAACAATAATTACCGCATGACTATTTCTATACATATACGTTTTCGTGAGCTCATAATTTCAAAATGCCTATTTCTTTTTCTCCGCTAGTGTTGGATTTTAGCGAGAAATATGAAAAATGATCAATAACGAGACACAAATGTGTCAATATTTTAAACCTGTTTATAGTTCATCTCATAAAACGACAGGTGTTTTTTCTTATCTGTAAATAAACGGTTTAAAGGCGTGAAACAACCCTCTAAATATTATAGTGTCAAGGGGTGCTTTGATTAGTTTACATGTAAAAAGACAATATTTTAAAATAAAATCGATCGGAAAAGTTTCATCACCATGCTCGATTTAGTTAAAAAAAGTTTTCTGGGATAAAAAACCTTGACACTATCATATTTGGAAGGCTGTTTCATCCCCCCAAACCGATTATTCACAGATAAGAAAAAACACGTATCATGTATTTTTTTTAGTAACTTACAATTTATATCAATATCATTAAAATCGTGACGGACACCTGGCGTACCTTCCTTATTATTTACTCCTCGATGGACTGATAAAGTACATAAAATAAAAGCGATTTCTGTATTATTTTCTGCAATTTAATTATTAAAAGCAAGATTTGTTAACCAGGCAATAATATTGGAGTTGTTTTGACCACCTAGAGAGTCAGAAAACACGCAATACTAGTTCAGTGGCCAGTAACGTTTATTATAATTTCATGCAATCCTATAAAAAGAACAGTATTAGATTACGGAACTAAAAGATCGATACATGGTACGTTGAGATGTGTCTGATATTGTGGTCCGTTTCACTTCAATGAAAACAGGGTGTTTTTTCCCGCTCACAAAATAAAACTATATTACTGGTGTCTATAAAATTCATGGGCTTAGGTTTGTGGTGAATATCATAGTGAATATTACGGTTCACAGAAATTCATAACAAAAAATGTTTTTCTCATATTTATTTACGTGTGGGAAAAGTAGAGAGGAAGAAATGTGTAAAACCTCAGGGGAAACATAAAACACTTTTATTTATTTACATTAGGTTTTTTAGTTTAAGCGCGACAAGTATTAGTTTTATTTGAAATTGTCGTTTAACAAGTGTAGTTACATAAAAAATATAAAAATGTCTACTTGGAAGACCTACACGCTCTTTGTTCATTGAGATTTTTTGCCGGAAGTTCAAGGAGCAGAAGAAAAAGAGGTCGTCTTGTGAGCTGAAAGCATAAAAGTACCTGAGCAAATCTTTCAGAGTATGTACCTTAATTCGTGAACAATGGGCTAAAAATTTCAACTGGAAAAGTGATATAACCTGTTATTTATCGAGATTCTGTGTCCTTCAAGATGAAAACCTTTTCTAACTTCTCCGCGTAATAATAATTCAAAAAGACGAAATGGTGTGAACGTTACAGTAATAAACAGTAAATCCAATAAAAAAGTTCAAGGAAATGAAATAAATTCAATAATGTCATTAATTACATCATAAACCTCAACGGACCTTCATCTCTATAATTAAGAAAACACGTTAAGGCTATGTTCCTTCAGGATTTATGGAGCTTAAGAAAACTCGACTAAATCTCTAAAAATAAACAATAAATCGGAAAATGCTAAATTAGGATTAGATACTGTTACTCAATAAACATAATTAAATTATCATAATTTATTAACAAATTTCCCTGGATGCAGAAGAGATCAAAGAAGTGACAAAGATTCAGAGTCTATAATATTCAGAGCTTTGAAGAGATTAAATAAGCTAGTAATTGAAATCCTAAAATAAATGTATATTTTAGATTATGATTCTATTTACATAAAAAAATAATCAGAAGTGTGAGAAAGAGTGATAAACACTTAGAGCAAGGTGTACAATACTCAAGGACAAGTATCTTGTGCTTTTGCGAACAAAGGCCTGTCTTACAGGAATCCCATTAGTGGCAGATAGACCTCAGTTTCCGGTCAGGTAATGCATAATTACAAAGTATTCCCCGCCCTCTTACGCATCACGCACAATTATAGCAAAACATGCCTTGGGAAAATTGAAAAAGAATTTTTTAATAAGTCCAGAAATGTGCCTCAACTCTCAATATTTGAACGAAGTAAATTGAAACAATTTAAAGTAGTCTAATTTATTTCTAATTAGTGCAGAATACAATTCGAGTTCGCAGAATTATCAAGATTAGAAACGTGAGATAATAAATAAATTCCTTAGATTATTTTACTTCCTTTTGATTCAAAAGTTTATTATGTAATTTCAAGAAAATTTTGATAACAAGAATGTGAGAAAAATGCAATATCTACTTTAATTTGTATTGCATTGATGACTATCGACGTTTTTACTCGGGAATATCTGAAATAGTGATTCACTTATATTATAAGAATGCACTAGTCATCCGATTCTCATGCATGCCGAGCTACATTCATTCATCCAAGTTTTGTTTTACGATGCGACCTCATTATTCATTATCTCGCAGTGGGCCTGTTGCTAATATTATTGAAAAGGCGATACTGTCTCAATGACACCGTGACCCTGATTACTGTGGAAAATGCTTACCATGTGTGATTGTGCGTTAGAAACGATAGTGATGCGAATTCGATATATGTATATATTGAATAAATGTGCATAGCATATATAGAAGTGTAAAATTACCCATTGCGCATATAGTTACACCCATCAGTCAACTAATCTTCGCAAATAATGTGGGCTCGCGAGAGACAAGCAGTCTTATATTCAATGAGCTGTTATTTCCAAGGTTTCTGGGAAAAATTGCTTCATGAAATCGTTCACTAACTTATCTCACAGGAAAAAATTTTACAGCTTTGAAAATATATTGAGAAAACGAATTATGAATATTTCTTAGCATTTAGTTAAAATATTCATATTTAAACAATTGGAGAACAACGTCGGAGAAATGCGAATAATTCGAAAATCACTGTTTCTACTATTTTTCTTATAGTTGAATATTTCATTAATTCTGAATCACCAATTCCATGCAGTTATGATTAGGGGCCTTGCATAAACCACGTGGCCAATTTTCCGGCGATTTTTATCCCCTCCCTACTCTAAACAAGCGACGAAGTTTATGCAAGACTCGTTACTGTAAAATAAAAACAAATCGGTTCAATATCATGCCTATTTTCTATATTTATCTACAGAAGGATTAATTCTTAGCTAACCATTTCGTTTTTAATATATCTTTCATTCAATTTCGTTTGTATAAAGGATTCATGATAGATTCGACTGTACGTAATAAAATTAAACAAGCACACAACAAAGATGGTAAATCAGCTCGAAAAAAAATTGATCTTTACCTGTTGCACGTACCACTGGGTGGAATTCTGGATTTTTTTAATAGTCGGCTTGCAAGGGGCACATAGGAGAAGAGGGGTCAGTCTGTTGTTGACCCTCTTGACATTAGCCGCCCCTGGAGGCGACGAGGGCCTCAGCCCGTCATCCCCCAACACAGGCCACAGCATCCACAACCAAGATGGCTCTGTTTTCCCCTAGCTTGCCTCTAATCGAATCACCACCAGAAATTTCAACCTTCACGTATCGATTACCATCTTAATTGTTTCAATTCTATGCAAACTCGACATTGTTACAACCTCCCTGATATCGTCAAAATCGATTTCACTTTTTCCTTTGGAAACGCTCTTCAAGAAATCTGCAATTATTAGCACTTATTGTCGTTTTCGAAAAGTCACTGTTAATTGTCATTAGCAAGTTTTACTCAAATGAATGTTAGTGTTCTCTTGCACAATTATTTTTTGTTGAGTAATTGTTGACTATACTTGTTTACCTTACGTTTTATTTCAATTTATCTCTATTTCATTTTACTTCTATTCCTTTTTTTTCTATTTTATTCAATGCTTACCTTTTTATTGTAAGTATAATACAAATTCATAAAAATGATGAAAATTACATCAATAATAAGAGAAAATTGTCCCTGGAGCAAGTTTCGTTTAAAGACTATCACAAAAATTCCACGTTGCTAAAGATAACTTGTTCGAGATATTGAACAGATTAAGTAATCAAGAAGTTTAATGAAATAGCAACATTTTCAGGTAAATGAAAATATAATCAATTTAGGAAATTGAGGGAAGAAAAATCGAGACGAAGTCTCTACCGTTAAATTAAGAAACTTTCTTATTGACTACCTTCCGTCCACATCGATAAAAATGCTGGGAGAAAATCAATACAAAACGAGGCTAAGTGTTTAATAAGGTAATTTCGAGGAACAGGAAGAACTGCTTGAATTCTTATTGTCTCATTGAGGCTCTGGCGTAAACTCATGTACGAAGTGGCTTTTATATCTTCAGATTATTCAAGCCAAATCAAATTTTTTGACGAAATTTTACAATTTGTACAATTTATTACAATTTGTAATAATTGTAAATTTTTAATTGTAAAATTTTATTTTATTCAGATAAATGTAGATGAATTTCGATTCAATTTGATGAATTCAGTTTCCAAATTCTAAGTTGAAAACGTTTAATGCTTTTAAACTTTTTAAATAAAAGCATGAATAACAGAAAACACTTAAGAGTTCAGGTTAGACTTCAGAGACTTGAAACTTAAAGGATGTAAATCTGGAAGCACTTTAGCATTGAGAACACTTCCAAATTGAAAATTTCGAAATTGGAGAGCTTCCAAGGTTTCAAGATCGTCAGTTTTTAAAGCATCTCATAATTAGGTTCGATGAGGAACTTTCATTACGTAACAAACACAGAAAAAATAACAATTAATTTTCTAAAATTGAAAACTTGCACTATCAATAATGAAGAAGCCAAATAACTCTCCCCCTCTCAAATGACATTGATTGAGAAAAGCAATTTTAATCAAACTTTCCAACTAAGGAGATTCCAATCTTTTAATTATAAAACTTTTAAACCCCATTGCCCCTATAATTATACAAAACCATTCAACTCTATAACTTCGCAAGAAGCTCAGTTTTTAAGTATAAAATCAACACCACATACATCCGCGTATTCAATTCGCCATTTCCTCGTTAGTACAGTTCATTTCAACAGACGTGTGGTCATCATGGTTGGAAGCCCACTCGTTAGGATACATATAGTTTTACTTAACGTTCACTGAGCACGAATTCGAAGGGTGTGGATCGTTGAGAATTGTGTTTACACGTTACAGGTAGGGAAATATCGATCGGTAAAATAAAAGGTTAGTGATCAATACCCAAAGGTCATCTCTTGGCATCCGTAGCGTTGATAGAACAACGGACGAACGCTCTATGAAGTTCAAGTTATAAAGCATTGATTATAAACAAGAGGATGAATTCACCGTGGGTGGGTGCAGAAAGCTTCTTCTAATTATTAGTCTGCCTGCAGCATCCATGTCTCGAGAGAGCTAGCTCGATATTCCCTTTTCAAGGGTCGAGACCCTTGCATTTCTCTTTGTAGGTTCAAACTCACCTACAGCTAGCGCAACCCTTTACATTTACATGAAAAGGTAAAGAGCAACCAGATACCCCATGATGTGTCTCGTCACCTTTTAAGTGCTCTCGCGGTTTTTCTAAGCCAAAAAAAAGATGACTCCGCTCTTAAGTGAAGATCACTTTTCTAATATTGAAAACTTGCTCTATTTTTAGGATCATTCATTATAGCACAAGTACCTAATACAAGATTCACATGCTCTATAAAAGAATGAGTTTTTACACGAAAATCGGGGACTTTTAATCGTGAATCATTTTCGTCTGCATTCAAGAACTGATGAAGCACAGCGCCCTAAAGCGCAATAATAAAACGCAGTTTTCAGATAAAAAATAGACTGTCGACGCCTGGTTTTCGATAAAATTCATTCAACGCCCTGTTACGGATTATCACGCGAAACACGTGCCAGTGAACGACCTGACCTTTCTGTAACGATATAAGAGACTAGGAAATTAAATTTTATTTATATACCCGAGTTTATGTAAAGTTTTCATTAAGACAAGGTTGTATAATTAGATAACTTCCATAAAGGGACGGAAATATCTTAAATATTGAGAATAAACTCAGGTAAAGTCTAATAACAATTAAAATATAAAACGAAATTCTAAATTTATACTCTCTAAAGTTGAATCAGTGAGAATTACGTCACTGAACCAAATAAGTAAGGATTTTTACTGACCATTCAGTGAATTTCCATCGATTGACCAGTGAAACCGAGAGTGAAACACCTTTTACTGGAATTTCAGTAAATAGTTTTTTCAAGGTTTTTCTTTTTTTTTTTTTGGTCTCCAATTTGTGACTATTGATATTAGGAGACATGAAATCCGTTCGTGTGAGACTTCCTGCGTTGATGAGAATAAAGCCGGGACTCTTTTGTGGAAAATACATTGTTATATGTATAATACATTCTAATCGCGTGCGTTTGTCCGTATGTTACTTATCGGGTACAAGATGCCACGATAAGTGCATCAATTTAAGAGAACTGCTACTATCACCATTTCAAAAGGCTCATCTTTCTAAAGTCTGTCTATACACTACTGTAATCACTGCCCCTTGCAACTTATGCATTCTGATTCTGAGTCACACAACTAAAATACAATAGACAATTTTCAGGTTCTAAAGAAAAACGTATATGTTTACATATTGAACAAAACCTCAATAATTCTAGATAAATCTAATAATCTCCACATTTACTTATTAAACATACACGTATTTATCTACATACACTGAGAGACTTTTTGTTAGAATAAATGATAAATATGAATGAGAA